>BLSH010376760.1:402699-417691 GCA_018402905.1 Glandirana rugosa
ATCCTGCTGCTTTTGTCAGCAGTCACATCATCAATAAATACAAGAGAACCAGTTCCTTTGGCAGCCATACATGCCCACGCCATGACACTACCACCACCATGCTTCACTGATGAGGTGGTATGCTTTGGATCATGAGCAGTTCCTTTCCTTCTCCATACTCTTCTCTTCCCATCACGCTGGTACAAGTTGATCTTGGTCTCATCTGTCCATAGGATCTTGTTCCAGAACTGTGAAGGCTTTTTTTGTTTGGCAAAGTCTAATCTGGCCTTCCTGTTTTTGAGGCTCACCAATGGTTTACATCTTGTGGTGAACCCTCTGTATTCACTCTGGTGAAGTCATCTCTTGATTGTTGACTTTGACACACATACACCTACCTCCTGGAGAGTGTTCTTGATCTGGCCAACTTTTGTGAAGGGTGTTTTCTTCACCAGGGAAAGAATTCTTTGGTCATCCACCACAGTTATTTTCCGTGGTCTTCCGGGTCTTTTGGTGTTGCTGAGCTCACCGGTGCATTCTTTCTTTTTAAGGATGCTCCAAACTGTTGATTTGGCCACACCTAATGTTTTTGCTATCTCTTTGATGGGTTTGTTTTGTTTTTTCAGCCTAATGATGGCTTGCTTCACTGATAGTGACAGCTCTTTGGATCTCATATTGAGAGTTGACAGCAACAGATTCCAAATGCAAATAGCACACTTGAAATTAACCTTTGTAAATGGGATAATGAGGGAATTACACACACACCTGGCCATGGAACAGCTGAGCAGCCAATTGTCCCATTACCTTTGGTCCCATAAAAAGTGTGAGGCACATATAAAAACTGTTGTAATTCCTACACCGTTCACCTGATTTGGATGTAAATACCCTCAAATTAAAGCTGAAAGGCTGCAGTTAAAGCACATCTTGTTCATTTCATTTCAAATCCATTGTGGTGGTGTATAGAGCCAAAAAGATTAGAATTGTGTTAATGTCCCAATATTTATGGACCTGAGTGTAGATCCACATAAATTATGATGACCCAATGTACCCAATGATGTTTGCCTATTGCTACTTCCCTTGTAAATGATAGTTTCCTGGCTGGCCTCTGAAAGCCAACAAAAGGGCCAGGGATGCTGGGTGACATCACTTATGTCACCCAGGATATCCAGCCTGTTTGTTCTGCAAACAAAAGCCACCAAGAATCTGTCATTGAGTAGTGGTACTTTTACCTCTGCTAAATGACAAATCCTTTGGTTTGTTGCAAGACACAAGCCAACCAGAGATATGTAATTTAGCATACAGCAAAAACAACATTGTGGCACATACTGTAAGTGTGGTGCCCAGCCTTGATTTGAGTGATTGTTTACTTCTCAGGGGATAATACTTCTGGCCTAGCTGCCCCCTAGGACTGGGGATGTCCTTGATGTCACTTCAAGGGAAAAAAAAGAGGGAAAACCAGCCTAGTGCATTATCCCAAACAAATTTAGTTAGTATCAAAAAATATTAAAACTACTCACAGGCATGTGAATGGAAATATACTCGTACAGGCCACTGTCCCGTGGCTGTACAGTCCTGGAACTGTCTATAGATCACTGGGGGGACCATGGAGGGGCCCCTGCTGGCTGACATATTTTATCTTCTTCCTCAGAGCCCTAAAGGACAGATCTCCAGCCACAGTTTATAGAAGTCATTTTTAAAGGAGTACATCATACTGATGTTCAAATTCACACAGGTATTGAATTTTTACCTTTAACCTACAATAAAAGTCCATCTTCTTAATGAATGGTATTTTAAAACATTTTATTTTCCATTAACACTTGTCACCATGGCATTGCCTAGCTACCCATGTTCTTCTGTTTTAGAAACACTTGTTAAAAAGCCAGCTAAATATAATAAGATTATGTTTGGGTTTAGCAGATTTTTTACTGGTTTTGCTGAAGCTCCTGTGAACAGAACTTTGCTCAGTTCGCTCTTCCCTAGACACCATTGATACAGATACATTTTGACATATATACATTCAAAGATATTTAGAATCTTACCTCACTACATACACATTCTTTTACAAATGCATTATTATTTGATTACATTTCATACATGTATCTATTATAAAAGCTACACATTGTGGACATATCAGCTACTTTCTAATATCTGTTTTGATGCAAAACACAAATCAAGACATAGTTACAATCATCCATCATAGAAAACAGAACAAGGAATGTATTAGATGAGTGATACTGACCATTGAAAGATTCCAGAGCAGTTTTGTTTTTAATTTTAAATTCCAGAACAAAGCTGAGAATAGTTTTGAGTTGACTTAAGCAAGATGGCAATTTTAGTAAAGAAAAAGTGCAAATGTTAACCGTTTGTAAATCAAAACTTTTGTATATACTTTTATATGTACAAGGTAAGGTTTCAAATATACTTTAAATGCATTTGCAGCTATTGGTATGGATTGTATAAATGTGTCTTGTTTGAACCACTAAAAGCTGAATTGTTGTCTTTGAGCAAATATAACTTAACTAAGTATTAAATAAGATTAACTAATTAACTTCACTAATTATATTGTAGCGACTACATGGAGGTGAATCTGGAAGAAACATGCCACCCATAATAAATAAATACACATTCTTCTCTAGAAAAATATATCTGATCAATTTTGCCTTGCGAAAAAAAACAACCTATTAATTTAAATTATGTTTGTTTATACTTTAGTATAAACCAGACTATTATACTTTACATATTTAATTTTTTTACACTTATTTTGCACACAGTCTGCTTTTTAGGTTTTCTTGATAATAATTTACATTGTAACAATTGTTATGTGATACAAATACACATAATAAAATAATTGTGTAGGTAGCAAATCTATTGTATCACATATAATCCTTTAAAATGTTAATCAATATGGAGTGCCAATTTATATCAGGACTTTCATTTCCAGAAACACATTTTAAAATACGGATCTGTATATTCAGAATGAATATTACTATGAAAAAGTATTTATTGATGTGGACTGAATATCATATTCATTGGGTATAAAGAGGATGAATGCTATAGCAAGCAGCAATTTCTATTGAAGAACAAATGTTGACGAATGTACATTGATCCAGTAAATGAGCGGTTAAATCTTTCAGGAGAGTGCGTGTGTTTTTTTTAACGAAATGTATTCACCAATTAATATGGAGTCAATGTACAGGGCATACGTGAGGAATGTTACAGAAATATGTCCTACATTTATTCTCTCATAATCCAGTAATTCCTCTTGTCCATTCCATATGTGGAATACATGACATGTTTATGGGCCTCATATATCAAAAGCATTAGGGACAACTCTTTTACTTTTTTATCCATATTTGAAGCATGTTGACCCAATAGTTGATACTTAATCAAATTGGGATATGTAATATTCACATCACATTTTAATTGTAAGGTTAGGTTAGGAATTAGGATTAGCGGTTCTTATTTATACTTACTACACACCAGTGAACAACAAGAAAACAAATAGCAGTGGTTTTGCAAGCCATGTTAATTTTTCAGTTCATGTTCACAGATTGCTGGTAGAAATTCTAGTCGTGTAAACAACACCTGAGAATGGTCTCTGCATCACAGGATCCAATAACTTCACTCTTTTGTCATGACAACATTGTAGACATTATATATGCTCCTAGCTAGTATTATGTTGCTTAGTTATAGTGCTCTTGAATAGATGTTACAACCAAAATTAAGGCATTTATGTGTCACATCAAATTAATTGTGTGTTTTATTTTTGAAAAGTCCACGATCTGCAGTAAGGAAAAAGAAAGCTACAGACAGTATGTGCACTACAACTTTCTGAGCTAAATAACAATCATATTCTGCTCCAATATGCATGTGAAATATAATGAGTTAAATTGACCTGGTCCACTAAGGCTTAAACACGTATGTCAGTGCCTCAAATGTATGCAAGCAAACAGACTTATATTATTTATATGCATGCAATGCATGCAGACGGGTGTGCAAAAGTGAATTTACTAATAATTGTGGTTACTACAGTATGGATAGTATGTTTGAACTCCTGTTATTATTAGCTTTTAATAATTAGTATATAATTATTTTCTTGGAGTGACACAGAAATGTAATAAATCTTTGATACTGGGGTTATACTGCTTTCCTACAGGAGGATTTGACAATAGCAAATATAAAAACAGTGATCATCCTGATATAACTCCTCCCACTTCCATCATGACTCAGTTTTTGTAAGAAAGCAGTCATGAGAGCAAAACCATAAAGAGGGAGGAGTTGTACTTGTAGCTCTCAATGAACTCCAAGAAAATTATTCTACAGTACAAAAATCATACTTTACTTATGAGGTCTGAACATCCACCTGCTAAAATGTTAACACATGTTGAAAACATGTAAACAGTAGACCAGGGGGCAGCATTGCACATCTGAAAAACAGTTGCTTGATGCCGAGAACCCCAAGAAGCACTCACAGATCTAGTACAGTGTGCCTTAACACTAGAGATTATACAATAACTTACCTGAGCCACTGAGAAACAGTGGAGTGAGAAGCTGGTTCCCCTTTTGTAGAACATCTGGTAACAAATAGAGAGTCTGTCTTAGGAAGCCACCTTAGTAAGGTGAGAGGCTCTAGGCCTTAATACTGTGCAGAAAAAAGGCCACCCGCTCATACACATGCCTTTCAGGGATCATGGTGACAAAATAGCAGCCTTGTGAGTAAGTGTAAACAGGGAGCATAAAGGCATTAAGTGCCAAAGGAACCAAATTTAAATCCCACAGAGTGACGAGTGAATGTATGGGGTGAATGTACATGAGAGACACCTTGTACAAAAGCCTTACACAATTAGGAGACTAGAAGTCTTTAGAACAAGATTTCAAGAGCCAAGATCTGGTCCATGATGGTATTCAGGACCAAATGCTGGTCCAGATCTGATTATAAAATGGGATAAAAATTTCTTCCCTACCGCTAATTAAAGGATATTTTAATATGCAATGGTAAACATTTCAAAAAGTGGCTTTCCTAACCTTTAGCATCATAAGAATCATGGTCTCAAATACAGTAAGCCTCTGTCCTCAAATAGACCTGGCCTTCAACAGCCAAGCAAATAAAGCCAGCAACCAACAGAATGGTAAACCTTTCTTGGACATAGAAGATCATAATGATCTGTAAGTGCCTATGAAGCATCTGTCATGAGTCTGATCAGGTCAGAGTTCCACCTGAGCCAATCTGGAATTAGCTGGATTCTTGAGCCACCAGACCAAAGACAACCTGCTGCTTGGTGATAGGTAATCCATTTTGGCTAAATATGGAACTGTATTTTTTCCAACAATGATAGTTAGCCTTGAAGGAGTCTACCATCAGTCTTATGACTCTCATGCAAAAGTGAAGAGACAGTTAACTCTTGGATGGATGAATATGAAGAAGGCCTTGAAGTTTTTCCTGAGGATGAAAAACATTTGTTTAAATTGTGTCTAGGATAAGGCCCAGATACTCCAAGTTTTGAGTAAGCTCCAACTCTGTCTTCTAAAGGTTCAAGATCCAACCAGACCCTTTCAGAATATGAAGTATCTTTGTCAGATTCAGTCAAGACTTGTGTTGACTGCTCCCTCAACAGGAAATCATCCAGATATCCCGTAATTAGGATGCCTTAGGAGGCTTATGATGGATAAGGTGGATTCCATACAGAATTTTGGTGTCTGAATAAAAACACATTTAGAGCCTTGAGATTCAAGATGGGATGAATGCCATATTTCAGTTTGAGAACTGTGAGAATATTAGAATAAAATGCTTGAAACATTTCTACTATCACAACTGGAGCAATAGCCCCTGATACAAAAGAGCTGAAAGAACTGCATGGTGGTCTGCTAAACTGTGCAGTGACGCATGAACATTGGAAGACATGAAGCAGGAAGGCAGCTGAGAGCAGAGCTTTAGGTTGTAGCCCATGGAAGCAAAAAGTAAAATATATATTTTTTTTTTTCAAAAATGTTTCTTTTTTTGTTTATAGTGCAAAAAATAGAAAATGCAGTGGTGATCAAATACCACCAAAATATTTTTTGGGTAGAGCGTTGCTTGACTGTGCAATTGTCAGTTACATTAACGCAGTGCCGTATCTCAAAAAAATGGCTTGGTCATGAAGGGGGGTACATTTTCCAGAGGTCAAGTGATTAATATGAACAACTTTCCAGTTTATTATATGTGGAGGAATAAGGGTAAGTCGGTCCCCAACCAATACCCCAAGGCAATTTAAGAAGTTGGACTATCAGGACACCAATGTAAGTAAGGTAGGGCTACAAAGGTTTAGTAAAAATATATAACAAAGAGTTTTTATTAATACATAGCATTAAAAAGGCAACTTGGCCATTGCAGACAATTACATAAAAACAAACTGTCACCAATATACAGCTCTCCCCACAAGGGGGTATGATGGTGTCAGGCCACAGATATCGGCAGGTCACTACATGTTTTGCGGATATAATTTGGGAGCGATATCTATGGTAGTAAGAAAAAATCAATAACAACAATGAAAGAACACAAAAAAATACAATTCATACATCAGGCGGTTATAAAGGTTAACTGGATTACCCACATGCCTGGCCACACCAGGGGCACAGCTCAGAAAGCAATGTTCCCCGTCCGCAGAAATGGGGTTATGTATGGAGGTATACCAAAAATTGTATCTGAAAATAAAGCAAATAAATGTATATATGTATATATAAGGATGTCGCTCTCATGTATTGGGGTAATAGAGAGGGAAATGGAAAGAAAAAGGGGGAAAGGGGAGGGGGGAAGAAAGGGGAGAGAAGGCTTGGGGAGGGCGGGGGAGAGGCAAGTGACCGGGGGGAAGGGAACCATTTATGTATTTATACAAGGTGATTATATCCCCGCTAACTGCCTTTTCTCAAGAGTTAATACTGTACATGAATTTCAGCTATTCTTTTGTGTACTGACTCTTTATGTCCAGACTCAACTGCATATTCAAGATTAGGTCTTAGTAAAGCATGGTGGTCTTATTTTCAATACAGTTATCTTGCTCAGTTTAGAAAGCTAAGTGTTTTTCTATGTCTATGATTTAGATCTTTTTTCCATTATTGATTTGCCCAGGTTGACTCTCCTCCAGATTGCATAATGCATTCATGTGCTTTTTTTGTCCCCAAGTGTATTATACATTTACATTTATCAACATTAAACCACATTTGGCATATAGTTACCTAATTAAAGAGTGCATCCAGGTCATCTAGCAAGTTTGAGATATCATGTAAGGACTGTATTCCCCTACATGGCTTTGTGTCCTCTACAAACACAGAAATGGTATTTTTAATCCAAAAAACTATATTATTTATAAACAGGTTAGAAAGTAATGGTCCTAAAACTAAACATTTGGATACATCACTAACACATTTAGACCATTCAAGTATAAATCATTAATCACTACTCTCTGAATGCACTCTTTTAGCCAGTTTTCTATCCATTTATAGAGAGAATTGTGTAAACCTATATACCTAAATTGCACATAAGGCATCTGTGTGAAGCCATGGCAAACACATTAGAAAAGTCCAAGTATAATACATTATACATCTACAGCCATCCCTTTGTCTAAGTTTCTAATTATTTCTCATACAAAGAAAGTTGATTTAATAACAACACCGGTTTTTCGTATACCCATGCTGGCTATTGCTTATGAGGATGGGCTCCATTCACAAAGTGGTATTTTCCTCTTTAACCACTTGCCTACTGGGCACTTTTACCCCTTGACTGCCCTGGCAAATTTTCAACTTTCAGCACTTTCAGTCACTCTTTGAATGACAATTGCATGGTCATGCAACACTGTACCCAAACAACATTTTTATATTTTTTCCACACAAATAGAGTTTTCTTTTGGTAGTATATAATCACCACTAGGTTTTTTATTTTTTGCTAAATAAATTAATTTAGACTAAAAATTTTGGAAAGAATACATTTTTTCATAGTTTGCTATAAAATATTGAAAACAGGTAATTTTTCTTCTTAACTGATGTGCGCTGATGAGGCTGCATTGATGGGCACTGATTAGCACTTATGAGGCGGCACTGATTAGCATTAATGGGCACTGATAGGCTGCACTGATGGGCACTAATGAGTTGGCACAGGTGGGCACTGATGAGGAGGCACTGATGAGGCTGCACTGATTGGCGGCAATGATGGGCACTGATAGGTGGCGCTGATGGACACTGATACGTGGCACTGACAGGGTGCACTGATGGGTGTTGGGAGGCAGCACTGATAGTTGACACTAATGAGGAGGCACTGATGGGCACTGATTGGCAGCACCAATGGCCACTGATTGGCAGCACTGGTTGGCACTATTGGGACTGCAGTGATAATCAGGACACCAATAATCAGTGACCTGATTATCAGTGTATATGTCCCTTTTATACAACCTGGTTATTGGCTCTCTTCTCCTCTCTTATTAGCTTGAGGAAAGGAGTACAGATAACTGGCTTTTGCTTACATCCATGATCAGCTGTGATTGGAAACAGCTGTTCATGTGGTAAAGAGCTACTATTTAGCTCTTTACCTCAATCTGTGATCAGCCGTGTCTGGAGGACACTGGAATTACAGAGTGCACCGCCTGCACCTCACAGCAGGTGAGACCATCATATGACAGCCTCTCAGAACTAGCTGGTCACGCTGTAGCCATCATTCAACTATAGAGCAGTCAGCAAGTGAAAACCATTCAGTATTTTATCTCATGAGATATCCAGTGGGGTGGATAGAGTGTAGAAGAAGTAGAACCCCTGTCAGTTTTTATTGCTAATAAAGAGGTAAAATGGTTTAAACCATAGAAATATGTGAATTCACTAAGTTAGTGCATTCCATGCAGCATATGTATTAATACAAAAGAAAAAAGGTGGCTAGAATACCAGTCAAAGGGAAGTTGCTTTCACAGGACACATGTGGTGTATCAAAAACAACTAAGTCTAATTAAGTAAATACAAAATATCTTTAAAAGCATCAAATATTTGGGTTGGGGGCAGAGCCCTCCCTGCCCCAAAGAATCCCTCCATGTTGAGGGCATGGGGCCTGGTATAGTTCAGGAGTGGAGAAGGCGCTCCCATCGTGCCCCCTTTTCCTGGCCTGATGGGCTGCATGCTCAGATAAGGGCTTGGTATGAAATGTGGGGGCCCCATGTCATTTTTCTTTAAATTGTGGCTTGGGGTTCCCCTTAAAACCCATACCTGAAGGAGAAGTTATGGATTGGGGGGACCCTACACTGTTTTTTTTTTTTTAATTTTTCATTGCCAGCATTCTTTTTTACATTTCAGCTGTCAGTGAGGAATCAATCGGTTGTTAAAGAAGCGACAGCCAGCTTCCCGACCCACTCCTTAACAACCAGCTTTTCTTCACTTAGGGGGCCATTTACTATAGTGCAATTCTGCCTTCGTGCAAATTTTAATGTGAAAAATCGCAAATGTGCGCTAATTAGTGCGAAAATGGAATTCACTATAGCCCTGAGGGAAAATAATACTCACAGAATCAAATTCACTATAGTGCCCGGACAACAGTGACTGACTAAAAACTAGTTGTGGTAGAAGCAAGGGAATTGCACATGGAAATAATGCTTAGAGAATGATATGACCACCTAAATGGGTCTTAAAAATGTAGTATCTTCTTTAATGATGATCTACTTTTAAATTGTTTAAAAAAGTGACGTATAACCTGAAATAGCATTGAAAGTCTGAAAAGAGCAAAATTCCCCCTTTTTTTCTGACTATTCATCAGCACAACTGAGCATGCTCAGACGAGAAAATTCCCACATTTTAACTCCGATGACTTTTTTAGAGGACGCTATAGTAAATTTGCAAATTTTCACTTGTTTATAATGCCTTCTTGAGAGGGCAAATTCACGCTATATAGCCCAATGCAAGTTTCAGCCTTTGATTCTAATGGCACAATTGTAACTTCCCTAAAGAAATTCTTTGCATGTTGAGATGAAATGTATCTTTCTCTCAAAGAAATAGTCCCTGCAACAATGTTGCTATTTCATAATCTATTTTGTTTTTAAGAATGCTAGAATGTGTAATCTTTTCATGTTTTGGTAAAATATTTTTTCTCTGTCTCTCGCTTGTTGCTGTACATCTCACCAAAATATTTTCCCAAACTCACACAGGTATCTTCACAAAACACAAACAACACCATTGCTGTTGCACTTTTAAAATCAGTCACAATTTTGTGTTTTTTTTATTTCCAAATTATCCTAATTTGAGCCCAAAAAATGTTATATGTGTGCCAACCAGAAATAAAAATGTAATTCCCAAAAATCATATAACATCACTATTCTACACTCCAAGAACCACAGAATCTTTATTCTTTATATCTCCTGACTAATTCCACCACCTATATGTCCAAAGAAATGCAGTATATGTGTATTTATGTGTAGGAGGGTTGCACACTTGGCAGCCTGGTTGCTAACAGCTTAAGGCTTCTACCTAGCAACACAGAGGTCCTGGGTTTGCATCCCGAGCATGCCACTGCAGGTAGAGAAGTTGTCTGTTCTCTCTATGTGTTAAATGTAACTCATGTCCTTACCAAAATCATGTCTAAATGTAGTATTTAGGTGTAGGAGGGTTCCACCACCATTGCAAATTGTGTCATATGTTTTCCATGGGCAAGGACTATAATCAGCCTTAACATTTCCCAACCAGCAATAATTGCAGCCTCATACCAAGCAAAATGCCCCAAAATGAGAGATGTTCTAGAGCAGAATGCTCACAGTACTGAGCCATAACCAACCTTCAAAACAGATGGCATATGCCAGAAACAGGTTGCTCAATGGTTATCCAGCTTTCCACAGTACATCTGCATTGGTTAATTTATTGCACCCCTGGGACTTAGGACTGTTTGACATCACAGAGATGGATGCTCCATGAGCATGGCTAAGGGCTTAGCGCTTCTACTTACCACATCTGGGGTCATAGGTTCAAATCCCAAAGATGCCATGTCCTGTAGAAAGGTTGCCTTCTATTCCTGTGTTGTTAAACATAACTCATTGCCTCAAGTCCCATCAAAATTGCGGCAAAAAAATGCAGCAAAATCACAGTAAAATCACGCAAATTTCAAGTCACACAAGTGTGAAAGAACAACCCCTGAAAAACAACCCCACGCCATAGTCCCCCCTCCACCAAATTATTTTGGCCACGGCACAAAGCATGGTCCATAAAGACATGGATGATCGAGTTTGGAGTGGAGGAACTTGACTGGCCTGCACAGAGTCCTGACCTCAACCCCACAGAACACCTTTGGGATGAATTAGTGCAGTTACTGCGAGCCAGGACTTCTCATCCAACATCAGTGGATAATTTTTTCGATTGTAAGCTAATATGAGCAGGACCTTTAAAACCTATAATAAATAATAATAAAATATAACTAATAAATATAAATTCTTGAGCTATTTGGGTTGATTTTTATAAAATTTGTTTTAGGGGGGGGTTGGGTTTGGAGAAGTGAAATGTCTTACTAATGACAAATTATGAGAAAGCGTAATTGTGGATTAAAAAAAAACTAATCTCTTCAGCACACTTGCAAGTAAATGATAAAGGTTGTTTAGGTGGAGTCTTTTTATTTAACAGGTCTGGAGAATTGCAGGTAAGTGCCGGTTCACACTGCTGCGCTGTGCAAGATTGCGTCTGATTCACACCGCCCTGCAGTACAAATCACATGCGCTGTCCATGCGATGCGATTTCAGCCATACAGATAGTATGGCTGAATTTGTATCGCATCCGGACCAAACTTGCACAGGACCATTTTTTTGGATCACACCAGAATTGGATTGCATGGGTGTTTACACCCATGAGATCCGATTAATGTCCGAACTGCTAGTTTGCACTGCGATATGCGAGCTGAATGGGGGTGTCATTAACAATGTATTGACACTCCCAGCAGTTTGCATATGGCAGTGTGAACTGCAATGCAATGTGGGAACCTGCAGTGGATTTGCAGGGTTCCAGCATTGCACAAGCATGAATCGGTACTCATAATGAATTCATTTGGTGGATAGGTAGTGTTGTACTTCTCAACCTGGGCCTTTGTCTTTGTCATTCACCTGCTGCAATCCCAGGTGCACCATTTTTTGTCATACACTCCCTTTAGTTTCCCTCAAAATATCTTGTGATCTACAGAAATACAGATTCACATATATGCATATTAAAAAAAAATTGTGATTAAAAATTTGTGGTTGCAAGTGCGCATGTGCGTGTGGTCCAAGATGGCCGCGTAAGCCAGGACCTCCACAGCACCCACGCCATCCAGAGCCAGCGGCACACCCCAGCGCACTCAAGGACCCCCTGGCTTGGCAGCACAGGACCCGCAACATTCCCGGGCACCCCATCACATGTCCGGGGGCCCGGTGCGAAGAGATCTCGGCCCACATACATGAGGCAGGCCCAGGGAACAGATGGCGCAGCTGAGGGCAGGCAAGTAATTGCTCCAGCATCATTCAACTTCACCCCCCAGTCCCAGAGAAGCTCTATGCAGGGTCTCAGTCCCTCCCCGACCTCCACGGAATCCCTCCTGGGCAGAGAGTTTAGAAACTTAGCAGGCTCTCCTTCAGGCCTTCCACCAACCCCCTATCAGGACATTATGGTACTTAACACCCCTATCCAGGACCCAGCCTCCCTTCCAGGGGACCTTTATCAGAAACTAGCCAACCTTCTGGACAGAGGTCTGGCTTCAATCACTGCTAAAATAACGGGGGAAATGAAAGCAAACTTTCAGAACTTGGGTGAAAAATAAATTGTACTTGACAGTGTCATGCAAGTCCTACAGGAGTGTTTAGATTCAGCTCTTTCCAGAATTGATAAATTAGAAAATCACTCAAGGAGATACAACTTTCAGATTAGGGGGCTCCCTGAGACATTTACGGACCCCTCACAAGTGGTTCAGGACATCATCAAAAATTTGATTCCGAATATCCCTCCGCACCGCCTGGAATTGGACAGAGTACACAGAGCTCTGGGCCCCCCCCCAGGAAAGATTGCACACCCAGGGACATAATCACCAAACCCCATTTCTTTGCCGTGAAGGAAGAGGTAATTAAACAATCCAGAGTTGCCAAGCAATTGTCCTACAAAGGCCACCCTATCCAGATATTTGCGGACTTATCCCAAGCCACTATCCAACACAGAAGATCCTTAAAACCACTTCTCATGGTTCTTATCTCCTAAAATATAAAATACTGGTGGACATTTCCCTTTGCAGTGAAATTTTACTATCAGTCCAAACACTATTCTTACTCCTCTCTTTCAGAAGGAGAGAAAATTCTTCTGCAGCTACAACTCATTTCTCAAGAAGCAGATATTGACACTTCATTGAATCTTTCTACTCCCTGCCTCTTCTGGCTCAATTATTTGATTGGAGGACACGTTTGTTCTGCTGAACAGATGAGAGGCCTTTGCACCTCATTTATCTACTTCCGTTACAGATCACCTAAAATGTAGTTGCCTGATTTAAACCCTTTTGTTGCAGGAACTACAACTTTCTTAGACTTTGGTCATTCACATACTGTTGATTGCTGGTAGCCCTCAATGGTCAGACCACGGTTGGGTCTCATACCTGAAGGTCTCAACCCGGGCTGGTCTGTGTTTTTAAAGGGGGTACCCTCTTAAGCACGAGCAGACCCATAGGTCCTTTCTGTTATATATCGGGGTCCCCCTTCCCCGGCCTACCCTTCAGGGTTGGGCAGGGAAGGGATCCCCCTACATTAAAGGGGGGTCTTCAATGCTATCCCCAATGACGGAGCAAACCCTATACCTCAAGTTTGATCATGCGCTGGTTATAAGTTTGAAATCTTCACAGTTCTGTTAAGAAAAGGGCTCCGGGCGTTACCCATGCACCTCCTCCTCTTCTTCAGACACCTTGGTCTCTGGGGAATTGGGCATCTGGAATAAGATTCAGAGATTTGTGGCGTATGGCCCCAGGGGGGCTTTACACCCCCTCGGTCCATACAGGGTTATTGGGAGATGTACATATTTACATCTTCATTTCTTGTTATGTTTGTCATTTTACCTCCCTCCTTCTTTTCTGTCCTTTCCTCTTGTCTTCCCTTTACTCTTCTCTGGGGAAGGCTAATTCATTGTCTCTTTGTACTCCATTACCAGTTGTTTCGTATCGCGAACTGCAGTCTGCTTCCTCTGCGGGTATTTGGGATTATCCTCTAAACTTCTCAATAAGGTAGGTGAAGCTCCGATTAATAGCTCCAAAACACCTCTGCTCCATGGCTAATACCATTCGTCCCAATTTAAAGCTGGCCATGAATAACGCACAAGGGCTTAATTCCACTATCAAAAGATGGAAAATTTTTAACTTTTATAAATCCCAACACATAGATAAAGCGCTTATCCAGGAGACGCACTTTCCTTGTAGCTTCACTCCAAAATTTCTCCACATTTCCCAGTCTTCTTCCTGGCAGGAACTGAAAACAAAACTAAGGGAGTAGCTATCTTATTCTCTAAGCGGTGCAACTTCACCTTGAAAGGTGAACATAGAGACCCTAAAGGCAGATTCCTCCTAGTTAAGGGTTGTATTGATGGCTACTAGTGTTGAGCGAACCCGGACTGTAACGTTCGGGTCCGTACCGAACTTTAGGGTGTCCGTGGCACGGACCCGGACCCGGACATTTCAAAAATCGTTCGGGTTCGTTCAAGCCATGCCTGGGCTTGCAATGTCAGGCCCAAGCGAGTTGTGATCATCGGTAGTTATGTTGGGAATTGATCCTCCTTAGACGGAAATCCCAGAGATACAAGTGGAAAGTTCCACTTCAACGTGGCGAATCTCTTATTCTATCGATGAGGGAATCAAAACAAAAGTCAAGGACGGTCCTTCTTCTGACCCTTTACACCTCTTTAAAACCTCACTTCGATGTTCCTTTCACGCAGAGGACCTATTCGCGAAATAGATACACAACCCTAAATATTTTCAATTTTTAAAAGGTAGAAAACTATCACCTTAATTCGGGAACACGCAATAAGTACCGGTCGA
>BLSH010376760.1:422476-439152 GCA_018402905.1 Glandirana rugosa
AGGGGAGGTTCTCCCCCATGTCGTGGACTTTGTACCAAACCTTCTTCAATCAAACTGGAGACAATCCTCTCAACTCTATTGGCTACTTTTATTCTCTTGTCTCATACTACGCTCCTAACAGAGGTCAAACTAACTTCTTCCAAACCATGTTTCAGGTGCTGTACCCCCTCTTGGAGGGGACACCGCTTTTTAGGGGCGACTCAAACGTTGTGTTCGACCAGGCGTTGGACAAATCTGATCCCACGAAAGCACGTTTAACTCGTCCTTCAAAAGTTAGTCTCAAACTTGCCCGGATGTTACACACTCAGGGTCTGGCGGATATCTGGCGGGATGTGCACCCCTCGAAAAGGGATTTTACTCACTTCTCAAATCCTCACCACTCCTACTCATGGATCAACCACATCCTACTCACATCCTACAAACTTCCACTGGTGATTAATTCACAAATTGTTGACACTCCAATTTCTGACCACTCCCTGGTCACCATGTCCCTCTTGCGCGACACTCCGGGCCGTTCCTCTTCCTTTTGGAGGCTGAATGAGTCCCTTCTCACTGACCCAGTGGTGCTGAAAGAATACTTTCTGCTCAATAACACTGAAGATGTTTTGGTAGAAATGATATGGGTGGCACACAAGGTGTCCATAAGAGGAACATTAATTCAGATTGCTGCCAAACGCAAAAAAGAACACTCTGCAGAGATCACAAAGTTGGAACACACCTATAAATCCCTCAAAGCTCAACATAAAAACAGCCCATCATTGGTTTCCCCAAACCAAATAGACACAATTAGAACTCAGCTAAACCTCGCCCTAACAACCAAAGGTGAAAAACAAATATGATGGAGCGGAGCAAGGTTTTATTCCCAAAAGGATAAGATTGGGCCAATGCTGGCCACCAAATTAACCCCGCGCAGTAAAATTTACGCATTCAATCCCCAAAATTAGGACCCGAGACCAGGTCACCACTCTAAATCCAACAAAGATCCTTCAAGCTTTTGGGGATTTCTACACAAAACTTTACAGTTCCCAACAACATGACCACAGAAAAGACATCTCCCAGTTCCTGGACTCACTTCCAATCCCGACACTAACAGAAGAGCAAAAGGCAGCTCTTGAAAACATTATTTCAGATAGGAAGATTATGGATGCCATCAAACAATCAAAACGTGGGTCAGCCCCAGGACCAGGTGGTCTTTCCGCTCCCTATTACAAAATGTTTGCCCCTACATTACTTCCACATATGGCCAAGTTTTTTAATACAAAGGTAACAAGGACTCCAATCAATTCTGACCTAAATACTGCATTTATTTCCATAATCCTTAAACCTGACAAGAACCCAGAGGAAGTGAGTAATTATAGGCCCATTTCTCTCATCAATAATGACCTTAAAATCCTAACGAAAATATTAGCGAACCGACTAGCCTCATTCATTAACCAATATATTCATAAGGATTAAGTGGGATTCATTCCAGGTAGACAGGGCCCCGATCAGACTAGAAGGGCTATAGACATCATATCCATTCTGCAATCTAACTGGCCAGGGGGATCAAGACAACAGGGTATGCTTCTTTCACTGGATATACAAAAAGCCTTCGACTCCATTACCTGGCCGTATATTTTTCAGCTTCTGGAACACTGGGGGTTTGTTGAATGGTTCCTAGGCATTATCAGATCCTTATACTCCTCCCCCAAAGCCCTGATTCGCATGCAAGGCTATTATTCCCCTCCAATTAATATAGCAAGGGGAACAAGACAAGGCTGTCCTCTATCCCCTTTAATCTTTGCGATCGCTATCGAGACTCTCGCAATAGCAATTAGAGAAAACCCCAATATTAAAAGTGTACAAATTCATAAATGTGGTCTCTTCGCAGAAGACATGTTATTATTTTTCACATCTCCAATCACTTCCCTTCCCAACTTCTGCCAGACCCTGGAGAACTTCTCCCGCATATTGGGCCTACAGGTGAATTATGAAAAGTCACAGGCTCTGAACATTTCTCTCACACAGGAGATAATGCTGTCCCTGAAGCAATCCTTTAAATTTTCATGGAACAATTCTTGCATCAAATATTTAGGTATCTTCTTCACTCCCAAATTTGAAGACCTATATGCACACAACTTTCCCCCTATGTTCCATAGGCTGGAACAAGATCTAAAAGTCTGGGCTCAGCAGAACCTGACATGGTTTGGACGGATCAATGCAATAAAAATGACTTTACTACCTAGATTGTTGTATCTGTTCAGGTCCCTCCCCATACAGATCAGGAGAGACCATATAAGATCTCTACAAAGCAAAATACTTAAGTTTATATGGGGGGGAGCAGGATACAGGATCAAGCAACAAACTTTATTCCTTTCCTGGAGGAGGGGAGGTTTGGGGGTACCACACCTTTTCAAATATTATCTTGCAGAAAGACTTTCCCAAATCTCCATAGTCTACTCCAAAGTCGAAAAACAAGAATGGGTTCAGATAGAGCGCCAAGCAGCACCGACATTTACGCTGGATTATCTCCTCTGGTGTAACCCCAAAAATCGCCCGGCCATTCTTTCCCCAGCTCTCTCTATGTCTTTCTCCCTATGGGATAAGTTAAGGAATAATCCTACCTTAGTTTCCACAACCCGTCCACTAGCACACATCTTTAACAATCCAGAATTCCCTCCAGGAAGAGACAGTAAAGCCTTTCAATGGTGGCTAGACAAAGGCCTTTACTGGATGGGTCACTTCTTTACACCCACGGTACCAATCACATT
Source organism: Glandirana rugosa (assembly GCA_018402905.1). NCBI lineage: Eukaryota > Metazoa > Chordata > Amphibia > Anura > Ranidae > Glandirana > Glandirana rugosa. The sequence continues at coordinate 425,227 of BLSH010376760.1, forward strand.
AGTCTACTTTGTCAGCAAACTTGATCTTCCAAATACCGAAAAGTTCAGATTCAGACAAATTTGGAACTTTCTAAATAGTATTTGGAAGGACAAATCCACTTCCCCCTACTTAACAGACTACGAAGCATGGTGTGGCTCAGCCACGGAGCAGAGGGGGGGGGGGGGTATGTTGATGATCTATGCGTCACTCACGAGTCAAAGCAGCAAATCCCAATACTTGTTAGCCTGTGAGGAAGACCTCCAACTTCAATGGGACTTAGAGAATTGGCACAAAGCCATGTTCGCGCCCTTTAAAGGAATTCTCAACACCTCACTAATGGAAGCCAATGTTAAAGTCATCTGCCGCTGGTACATGACTCCCTCCAGATTGGCTAACATATTCCCCCATGCTGACCCATAATGCTTCAGGGCCTGTCAACTTTTTGGCTCCATTCTACACATCTGGTGGGAATGTCCCAGAATCAAACCACTATGGAAAATAATTTTTAACCTGATTTATAGAGTAACTAAACTCACAATCCCCAGAACTCCAGTGGCTGCGCTACTAAATTCACATATACCGAACATCCCAAGGTCAACCCAAAGACTGATTCACTTTATTTTTCTAGGAACTACATTTTCCATAGCCAGGTCCTGGAAGAAACCCCATACTTCTCTGAAAGCAGTGACTAGAAAAGTATCATGGATTATGTCACAGGAAAAACTTGCTAGTGCACTTACGGATTCATCTAAAAAGTTCAAAGCTATCTGGGAACCTTGGGCATTATACATGGGTATTCCCCTGTACCGGGGAATGATTCCTTCAAAACCTATTCAATCTAATGAGTGAACGACTCACCACTTAGGGCAATGTATTGACTTTCCCCCTCCTTCTTGTACTCTTCTCCTTTTGTGTCTACCTATTTTTCTCTTTGTACTGTGACTTTACAGTTATGTCGTTTCAAGACAAGACATGCACAATGTGCCTTGGGACAGGTAAATTATACTGTTATAATGAATATAAGACACTGAATGGTGAACTGGTCCCCGCAGGGGTCCATGCTAGGACAGTGGGTGGTGAGTCTCTGGGGAACCCGGAACAGATAAAAGGTGCTCCCCTGGGGTCTGAGGGCGGGTGACGGCCCCTCAGCTTGTTCCCATCCGGGGTGGTGGGGGGATGGTGGTCCTTGGCCTTTTGAGTTGGGGGGACTCATCACAGGCCTAAGGCCTTAGTCTAGCTCATTTTAGTGCATATATTGTGTCTGATCTCCATTTTGTTTAGTCTCTATGAAACTGCTTAGATTAATGCTATATTACTTGAAAGGTCGTAATAACATGATTTTTCCACCTGCGACATCCCTGCACTGGTAGCAGATTGGCTATGATGGCAGTTCACCTGTTCCCTTCTTCCTTCCCTTAATTTGTTACTCATTGTCTGACTGTAACAACATATGTTTGTACACCTGTAATTTGAAAATAAAACTTTTTGAAAGAAAAAATTGTGGTTGCGATCAAATATTTGCAAGCAAATGTGGCTTTGTCCTCCCACCCGGAAATGTCATTGTGTTCACCCGGAAGTGCCTTTGCTGGTCAGGATCTCTATATAGGCCGACATGGCAAGGTCCCAATTTAGCAAAGAGGAGGTGCTACCCATTCGCCGGGTAAGTGTAGGAAATAGACTTGTGCTTACTCAGTGTGGGGGAGGATGTGGTAGCTATATTTGATTGGGTTAATTGATTTGTTCATTTGGGATGAACACACATTCACTTCCTGCTGGTGCAGCCATCAGAAATTTTGGGGCCCCTTACACAGCTTTAGACCTGGGCCCCCATCTGACCACCAAAATTCCCCAGGGCCTGCCCACTGGCCATCTCATTTCTTCAGTGTTGTCACATGAAAAGATATAATAAAATATTTACAAAAATGTGAGGGGTGTAGTCACTTTTGTGAGATGCTGTATATATATATATATATATGAGAGAGCTGCTTATATACACTCCTTTTACACGTGGCTTTTCCTGAAACTATTCATATCTGTGCTACTTCATGTGGCACCAACTTCAAAGTAGTCCCTGTACTACTTTGGTGTGACTTGAGGTTCCTAGCTCTCAATATTACACAGACATTCCCTGAAGTTGAGGCAATGTCGTGGGCAAACTGCATTACTTTCAGGATAACACTTTTGATTTAGGCCCCATTCACACTTGTGTGACTTGAATGTCATGCAACGTTGATGTGACTTGAAGCAATGCCTGCATAATCTTGAGGTCTAGGGACCCCAAGTCATATCATACTCGGACCAAAGTAGTTCAGTGACTAGTTTTACATTGGTGCCACTTGAAGTCACACAGCTATGAATGCTACTCATTGGAAATCGTGGGGTCCAACTTAACAGATGACTTTGCAGTCCCAAGTCGCAGGACAAGTTGCACAAGTGTTCAAGGGGCCTTAGATTTCCACCCAAAAGTGGAAGCTCTGCTTATCTCTCTCCTCCCCCTCCGATGACACGTTTGGCACCTTTTCGGGGGGGGCGGGTACCTGTTTTGGACAGGTACCTGTCCCCACTTGCGACAGACCTCACTGCAGCGAGGTATGGCAGAAATTTGGCACCCCTCCTCCTTCCCTGCTGCCAGGTCATTCAGAAAGTGCAGTGCACTTTGTGCATGTGCAGTAGGGAATCGGCAATGGAGGTGACAGCACCTGAGAGCCAATGGAAACATGGGCTGGGATGCCAACATTGCTAGCATCCAGGACAGTGTCCTAATAATTAAAGTCAGCAGTTGCAGGATGTGTAGCTGCTAACTTGTACATTTTCTGTGGTGGGGGGCTGATGCACCACTTTAATTTTAATAGATTTTTATTAAAGGTTTTTATGGTACAGAGTTTGCAGTGGTACATAGCTATGTAATATTTGTTCCATCCAGAGCATTACAGTAGCTTAGACACAAGTAATGGTCAATTGATGTAAAAAAACAAGCAAGGATAAAACATTTAAACAACAGGAGGAAAACAACTCGATGAGGTATAGCTCGTAATGTGGAAGAAGAGCAATAGTTCCAGAGGAACAAGGGATGGAGGGGTGGGAAGGGGGGGTACCAGGGATTCGGTATGTGTGCGTGGGGACTCTCGCTGTACCTAAGGTGCATTGTCATCATCTTACTGTGCATTTTGGGTGAGTGAGCCAGGTGGACCAGTTGTGGAGGAATTTGGCCATAGCAAGATTCTTCCTAACTATCATTTTCTCCATCTCGCACTGCAGGTTTAAGTTTGCAATGGTAGATGTGAGGGGTCAGATTTTTTTCCAGTTTCTAGTTATATTCAATTTGGCCATGAGGAGGAGGTGGATTATCACAACTCGCAAGTTCGGGGGAAACTGCTCCATGTGCAGATGGAGGAGTGCTAGTTCTGGTGAAGGGGTAGAGGAGTCTGTGTTATTGAGGAAAGTAGGGCAAAGATTTGTTTCCAAAATTAACTTAGGGATTAACAGAACCAGAGGGTGTGCGTCAGGGTTCCCATTGAGCCACATGCTCTCCAGCAAGTATTGGGAGAGTTGGGATATATTTTAGAGAGCTTGTAGGGGGTAAGGTACCATCTGTAGATCATTTTTTATAAAGGGCCCAGTGATTGGAGCAATGTGAGGCTTTGTAGGTGAGTTGGAAAGCTTTGTTTCATTTCTCCAGAGGGGTAGTTAGGGTAAGCTCTGCATTCCATTTGGCTAAGGTATGTGGTTGCAAGTGAGAGGACTGGTCTATAATTTTTTTTAGAGGTAGGATATACCATGCCTAGGGTGCAGGGGTTGCGACAAAAAGAAGTAAAGAGGTTCTAGTATGTGTGCTGATGCGTGAAGGCCAGAGGTGCTCAGATAGTGGGATATCCTAGCGTAGCTATACGCTTCAGATGTCGGTAAGGCAAATTGGCGTTGTAGGTTAGAGAAGGGCTTTTAGAGTCCCTAGTGTCAGGGGGTCTTCCATTGAGGAAATTCCCATGGAGGTCCAGAGTTTGGTGGAGAGGTTGGGGATTAAGATTTCTAGGGCAGAGAGGGGTATGGGCATATTGGGTTTCTATATGGTCATGAGCTGTTGCCAGGCCTTTATTGAGGCCGATATGGCTGGAGGCATGGAGTGTTTGGGTAGATGATATCCTGCTGAGAGGAGTAGAAGGGAGTTCGTCAGTTTGTTGGGTGGGGCGTGAGCCCCTTCCATTTGGGACCAAATTTTATTGGGAGAGGGGTGCCCCAGTAGTACACTTGTTCAAGCACTGTGGCGTGATAGTTGTGTTTTATGTGGGGCAAACCCGCCCCACCTTGGTGTTGGTGCTTGCCCTGGTTAGAATATGACTGGCGCAACAGGGAGGTTTGTTATCCCAGATGAATTTTGAGATTATGCTCTGTGCGGATTTAAAGAAGGTTTGGGAGATATGAGTTATGACTGTGTGGAATATGTAGAGTAGTTTGGGCAGGATTAGCATTTTTAGTGAGGCTATTCTCCCCAATGTGGAGAGATATTGCGTTGGGAGCTCCCGCAGAAGCAGGGGCAACTGTTTTAAGAAAGATTTGTAGTTGAGGTCATAGAGTTGAGTTTGTAAGCGTGGTAGCCTAATCCCAAGGTAAGGGATAGCTGGGGTCGCCCATGCATAAGGGAGTTTGCTTTTTAAGTGGGCGAGTTGCTTCGGAGGGATGTTTAGCGGGAGGACTGTGGATTTGGAGGTGTTCAGTTTATAGTACGAAACTTCAGTGAAGTGTTGGAGAGTTTCATGGATCGTGGGGAGGGACTAATCAGGATTTGAAACCATGAGGATGGTATCATCAGCAAAGAGGCTGACCTTATGATCCAGATAACCTGGATTTGTGAGGTCTGTCTAATTTTGGTGGCTAAAGGCTCCATTAGGAGGGCAAAAATAATGGGGGAGAGAGGGCAACCTTGGTGTGTGCCATTTGTGATCATAAACGGTTTTGAGAGCATTCCGTCAGTTAGAACCTTGGCCGAGGGGTTGGAGTAGAGGGAGAGGATCGCATTATGGAATCTACCTCTAATCCCAAATTTTTGTAGAGTTTCTTGAAGGAACCTCCAGTGAACCCTATCGAATGCCTTCTCCGCATCCTGGGACAGGAGCAGAGAAGGCGTTCGAGATTGGATGGTTTGGTGTATTAGTTTTAAGACCCTTCTTGTAGCATCAGGGGCTTGTCTGTTTGGGATGAAGCCAACTTGGTCTGGGTGAATGAGTTCCACGAGCAGGGGTTGCAGTCTGGTGGCTAGTATTTTGGCGTATATTTTTATGTCAGTGTTTAGGAGTGATATTGAACTGTAGTTTTAAGTGATAGAGGGGTCCTTGTCGGGTTTCCATATGGTCACAATGGTGGATCTTAACATATCTATCAGGAAGGAGGCGGAGGAGGCAACGGCGTTGAAGAGGGTAGCAAGTCTGGGTACCAGGAGGTCGGCGAGTTTCTGGTAATACTCGTTGCAGTATCCATCTTCTTCTGGAGCTTTGTTAGTGGTAAGTGACCTGATTGCCTTCATAACTTCTAAGGAGGAGAAGGGAAGGGCTAGTTGGGCTTGTTGGATCAGTGAGATTGTTGGGAGGTCGACCAAGGTTAGGAAGTCTTGTATTTGGGACAACGTAGACTGAGGGGTGTGTGGGTCTTCCTTCAAGTTGTAGAGGGAGTGGTAATAATCGCTAAAAGCGTCCACTATCTCTTGTGGATTGGTCAGGGGCTTTTTAGTGGTGGGGTGGTGGATCAGAATGATTTTAGATTTGGCGATCTGTGTTTTAATTTGTCGGCGAGTAGGGCATTAGCTTTGTTGCTCAAGGCATAGAAGTTGGCCTTCTTTTTTGAGAGGGAGATTTCATAGTTGCATAAAAGAAGTGCTCTAAGTTTTTGTCTCCAATTAGTGAGCTCGGTCGTTATTTGTTGTGAAGGGGAAAGTTTGTTTGCTTTTTCAAGGAGGTCAACTTTGGTTAGTGCCTCGTCAATTCGCCACGTCCTCTGCCTCTTAGTATACCTATGAAGCTTAATGAGTACTCTTCTCACATAAGCTTTATAGGCTGCCCACAATGTAAAACAGTTCATATCTGGGTGATCGTTAAGGTCAAAAACTTTCCGATGTTCTTCGGTGAGTGTCTTCAGAATGTCAGGGTCTGCTAAAAGAGAGGGGTTGAGTCTCCATAGATTTGCCGACTTGTTTGAGTGGGGTCCAACTGATAAGGATATAGGGGCATGGTCTGACCATGAAATTTGCCCAATTGTAGAGTCTGTGATTTCCTGGAGAGACAGTTTGTCAACCAGGAAGAAGTCAATGCAGAAATAGGAAAGCTGTGAGGAAGAGAAGTATGAAAAGTCTTTCTCCGAACCATGCTCTCATCTCCACACGTCATAAAGACCTCGTTTTTGAATCACTGGGTTTATAGCTGGTCTGTGGTGACGGGAAGTGGTTTTAGTGTCCATGGCTGGGTCACCAACGAGGTTGAAGTCTCCGCCCAAGATTAATCAGGTATTGTTGGAATGGGGCACTTTTCGGATCGGAGTCGGAGCTGTTGTTTGTTCGGCCCATATGCATTCACCAATGTGTAGGGAGTGTTGTTTAGTGACCAGGAGACTATGAGAAACCTTCCGGTGGGGTCTATCATGGTTTGGTGCACAGTGACTGGTAACGTGTCCTTGAATGCTATCAGAACTCAGTTTCTCTTTTTCTCGTTGGAAGCCAAAAGTATCCGTGCGTAGTCCTTCAGAGAGAACTTAGGGGTGTTGAGACTGGAGAAGTGGGTCTCCTGGACCATGAGGATGTCTGCTTGCATCTTGTTCGCTTCTCTGAGGAGGGAGGACCATTTCTGGGGTGAGTTCAGCCCCCTGGCGTTGAGGGAAACAATTTTAAAAGGCATGTTCCTGAGGTAAGGATGAACCTTAGGTTCGTAGCTGGCCATCAATCCCCGTGAGGGATGGGATAGAGAAAAATCATGGTAATGGATAAAGGTGAAACATAAAAGGTGGGAGCCCTGGGACAGAAAGGTTGTCACAGGCTAACTGAGCTGCTCTATCGGTTTAGTGGGGGGTAACTGGGCCTACGTAAACCAAAGAATCAAGGTAGGACCAAGGTAACAGTTCAGGCAGGCAGGCGTAGCTGAGTGGAGCAGTAGGCTGTCAGCATTGTTGCCTAAGGAGACAACCGGACCTTCTTTGTGGGATTACTTGGGTTGTTGCGACTCACTGGTATCCATCGGTGAGCTGGAGTGGCCCTGCATAGTGGTAGGTTCTGCAGGCAGAATATGCCATGAGTGCAGGAGCCTGAGACCCTCTTGAAGAGTGCACACTACAAAGGTCTTATTCAGGTGTGTGACCAGCAGCTTCTTGGGGAATCCCCATTTGAAGGGGATTTTGTGATTCACCAGGGCTTTGGTGATCGTCGCGAGCTGGCGACGGTTTTCCATCGTTGCCTTCGATAGGTCGGTATAGAGATTGATGGCATTGAAGGGGTCAGGCAACCTGTTGGAGTGCCTTGCTGCATACATTATGCGCTCCTTGGTATTGAAAAAATGGACGCGGGCGAGTACATCCTTGGGTGTGGAGGGAGATAGGTTAGGGGGCTTTGGCAGTCTATGCGCCCTGTCAATTTCTAGCTCTTTATCAGTCAGATCAAGGATAAGAGTGCGCATGAGAGTTTGCAAGAAATTTTTCAAATCCGACTGTTGGACTGATTCAGGAACATTCCGGAATTTAATATTGTTCCTTTGGGAATGATCTTCTAATTCAGCCAGTTTTAGGTGAATTATTTGTAGGTCTTCCTCATGTGCAGTCAGTGCGTCCACAGTGTCATTATGTGCTAACTGTATTTCTCCCAGCCTGACTTCAATAGTGTGAATGCACTTGTCTTGGTGCTGTACAGTGTCAGCTATAGAGGAAACTGCCGAGGAGAGGTCTGCAAATAGAGAATGCCTCAGTGACTGGAGCATAGCTTTCATGGCTTGTTCAGACACGGGCTGATCAGAAGCTGGGAATTCATCTAATGCAGAATGGAGCTGTGAGGGAGGGGGGGTGAGAGTGCAAGGCTGAGTGGTCTCAGGCTCTGCTGTCCTCAGTCTAGATTTTGCTGGGCTAGATGTGGATGGAGATGGAGGGGGAGAGGACTCACCCGTGGTGTTAGGAGGGGTGGATGTCCCAGATCCAAGGCTGATGTCCCTGCTGGGGAGGGTGAGGAGCCGCACTGTGTCCCCTGTGAAGCCACCGGTGCCATCTTGGCTGTCTGTGAGGCCCGGTGGGGGGAAGAATTCTCTCAGCTTTCTAGGAGGTTTGTAATCATTCCTCAGTTTTGACATCGCTGCTGGACACTGCCGGTGTGACAAGGAGTCGATGGGTGTGTTATTTAGTCTGGTGGTCAACCACTGTGAGGTAGCTAACGCTGACTATGCCCAGGAGCTGTGAGCTTAAACCACCATTCACAGCACAGTCAGGCCATGCCCCAAGGTACCACTTTAATATCAGCTTGGTTACCTAGATTGGTGAGCCGGGATTAGGCCCCAGCTATCACATGGTACTCGAGCTTATCTCAACAACCTGTACCATGTGATTAGCTTCAGCTAATCACAGATCAGTAGTAATCCCAGCTGACATGAATGTCAAACACTTCTGACTGTTCAATCATTTGTATGGTATCAGATAGCCTATTGATACATTTAAACAAGGCTATCTACCCCACGGAGTAGTTCAATAGTATGGATAGTATCACCTTCTGAAAGCTTGCCTTGTACTCAGCATTATAAACCGAAAATATACGTATGCATGTTCCCCAATTAGCCAATGCACATCAGTTTGATTGCTTCCATACTATGAATTCTTTAAATGCTGCAATGTTATGTACATATTGATTAATATTATGGTGTGGAGTAGGAATAATCACACACTAGTTAACGTGCCAGCAGTTAGTTTGTAGAGAATAACAGAATACAAGATTAATATGTATCTTCTATGGCTGGTTGTGGTCATCTCTATAGTGTAGTGGTTTCCTTAATTACCTTTGAAGGTTACAGCTATGGGTTTGAATCCTACAGATGGTATCGCCACACTTTGAATTGTACTCAGCATTATATGCTGAAAATATGTGAAGGCATATTCGCCAATTAGCTAATGCCAATCAGTTTGTTTCCATACTATGAACTCTTTAAATGCATGCAATGGTATGTATATCTTCAATAATATTATGGTGTGGAATTGGAATAATCACACACTAACTAGTTAACATGCTGGAAGCTAGTTTGTGGAGAATTAATAGAATACAAGATTGGTAAATGTATTTTCTATGGCTGCTTGTGGTCAACGCTATAGTGTAGTGGTTTCCTTAATTACCTTCAAAGGTTACAGCTATGGTTTTGAATCCTACAGATTTTATCACCACACCTTACATTGTACTCGGCATTATATACTGAGAATATGTGAAGGCATATTTGCTATTTTGCTGTGCCAGTACCCAGGTCCCCATATACTTTTTATAGCAAATCATTTTCATACAAACTTTCAATGGATTTTGCAGTTTCAAGCCCAATTGACATCAGCTATTCCCACATATGTCAATTAAGAAGGCATATTCGCAGTAATAGTGCAATTTCCAGTTCGCATGATCGCTCAGTTGAAATGCTAATTGACTTAAATGGGTGGGTTTTTTTTTTGGCGTTGCGCGATCGCATATTCGTGCTATAGTGAACTAGCCCCAATGTGACATCTTTGAGAATATGTCAACCACCATAAGGATAACTGTCTTACCCTGAGAGTTAGGTAACTCCACAATAGAATCCATAGACAGGTGGGTCTAAGGCCACTCTCCATTGGTTATGAGCACATACGGCACAGGCTGCTACAAAGGCGGCTACATCAGCACGGAGACTAGGCCACCATAACTGTTGAGAAATAGCCCACATGAGTTGATTCTTCCCTGGGTGACCAGCAGCCTTGGTAGAATGGGAAGTCTGGAGCACAGCAGTATGGAGAATCTCCAGGACAAAACAACAGTCACATTGTTTCTCAGGAGAAGCATGGATCTGAGCAGCAAGGATCTTGTCACCCAAAGGTGAAGTGAGACTGGTACAAATTGTAGCCAGAATATGATCAGGAGGTTTCACAGGAACCGACTCCATCTTGGAAGTGGAGGAAAACTGTCGCAATAATGCATTGGCCCTTACATTCTTAGTACCGGGTAAGAATGACACTATGTAATTGAAGCTTGACAAGAACAGATCTAGAGTTGAGCGAACCCGAACTGTAAAGCTCTGGTTCGTACCGGACTTTAGGGTGTCTGTGTCCCGAACCCAGACATTTGAGAAAAAGTCTGGGTTCGGGGTTTGGGTATTTTTTTGCGCCTGTTGAATAGCTGCAGAGCAGCCAATCAACAAGCATTTCACTCGTTTGCCCTTAGAAGCCATCACATTCATGCCTACTAATGGCATGGCTGTCATTGGCCAGTGCATCATGTGAACCAGCATCTATATAAGCTGGAGTCACGTACTGCTGCATGTCACATCATCTCATATTAGTGTAGGGAGAGGATGCTGCTGCTGCTGCTGCTGTGAGGGACAGATTAGCTTTAGAAAATCTGTTAAAAACAGCTATTTATTGGTGGGTGAGTGCTAGAGAAGATTTTTGTTTGCTAGAGTACATTTTGTTTGCTAAGCAAAGTGCCTCATATAAAACCTAAACAATTTTTCTGTTTGTTTGGTGGGCGTTTGCAGACATTTTTGCAAGTGCAGTACTTTAATCGTGTTCTGTTAGTTCAGTTGGCAACATTTTGGCATATTTAAATACTGCTTTTACATTGCAGTTAGACAAATTAAAAAATATTTTTTTTTGTGCAAAATATTACATTTGTGGCCAGCGGGGCATTTCTTGCACAAAATTAAAAAGTGCGTCTACATTGCTGGTTTAAAAAAAAAAAATATTGTAAATACTACATTTGCGGCCAGCGGTGCATTTCTTGCACAAAAATAAAAAGTGAGTCTACATTGCTGGTTTAAAAAAAAAAATTGAAATACTACATTTGCGGCCAGCGGTGCATTTCTTGCACAAAAATAAAAAGTGAGTCTACATTGCTGGTTTAAAAAAAAAAATTCTAAATACTACATTTGCGGCCAGTGGTCCATTTCTTGCACAAAAATAAAAAGTGCATCTACATTGCTGGTTTAAAAAAAAAATATTCTAAATACTACATTTGTGGCCAGCGGTGCATTTCTTGCACAAAAATAAAAAGTGCGTCTACATTGCTGGTTTAAAAAAAAATATTCTAGATACTACATTTGCGGCCAGCGGTGCATTTCTTGCACAAAAATAAAAAGTGTGTCTACATTGCTGTTTTAAAAAAAAAGAATAATAAATAGTGCCACATAGTACATTTGCACCTTGCTGTGCATTTCTTGCACAAAATTAAAAAGTGTGTTGACATTGCTGGTTTAAAAAAAAAAATAGTGCTACATAGTACATTTGCACCTTGCTGTGCATTTCTTGCACAAAATTAAAAAGTGCGTAAAAAGTGCGTCTACATTGCTGGTTTAAAAAAAAAAGAATAATAAATAGTGCTACATAGTATATTTGCACCTTGCTGTTCATTTCTTGCACAAAATTAAAAAGTGCGTCGACATTGCCGGTTTAAAAATAATATAAATTTGTGCTAAATAGTACATTTGCGTCCAGAATGAGGAGAGTGCCAAAAAAGGGACGTGGTCGTGGTGCTGCTGGTGTTGGTGCTGTTGGTGAAGCTCCTGTTGCAAGGAGAGGACATGGTCGATCTGTGCGAGCTACAAGCACAAGTGAAATACCTTCCTCAGGTGCGAGTAGCCGACAGAACCTTCAACATTATATGGTAGGCCCGAATGCCGCTCAACGAATGGTGAGGCCAGAACAAGTACAGGCGATAGTAAATTGGGTGGCTGACAATGCCTCCAGTTCCTTCACATTGTCTCCCACCCCGTCCCATGCTGAAAGCACAGAGTTGGCACCTGAACCCCATGGCCATCTGTCTTTTACTTCAGCCTCTTGTAAAAAACCCAAGCAGTCTGAGCCCCAAGTCATGCAGCAGTCTCTTATGCTGGTAGACGCGCTGCTGAGGGCATTCCCAAAGGCTCAGTGGAAGCACAAGGTGAAGGCAGAGGAGGAGGAAAAGGTCACCAACGCAGCTGTGGCACCGCCAGCACCTCAGGAGGCAGGGTTTGCATGGCCGAAATGTGGAAAAGCTTTGTCAGCAGCACGCCACAACAAACAGCACCACCAGCTGATAGGCAACGTCTTAACAGGAGGCAGCATTTCAGCAACATGGTGGAACAGTATGTGTGCACACGCATACACGTACTGACTGATGGGTCTGCTCCATTCAACTTCTGGGTCTCCAAACTGGGCACATGGCCTGAGCTTGCCCTTTATGCCTTGGAGGTTCTGGCCTGCCCTGCAGCCAGTGTATTGTCTGAACATGTGTTTAGCACGGCAGGGGGCGTTATCACAGACAAGCGCAGCCGTCTGTCCACAGCCAACGTGGACAAGCTAACGTGTATTAAAATAGACCAGGCATGGATCCCACAAGACTTGTCTGTACCTTGTGCAGAATAGACATTTATACGGGCCTCACATAGCCATTGGTATACTTAAGTGAACTTATTCTTTTTTATAGAACATAAGTCTTTAATGGAATTTGTAACAGGAGAAACATGAAAAATAAACCATGGTACATATTGTATGGAAAAAGTGAACCCGTGCTAGAATATCTCTGGGTTTGTCTGCAGATAGTGATCTTTTTTTTTTTTTTTTTTAATATGTCTCAAGATTTTGGGGGCTACCCTAATTAGAAAAAAAAAACAAACAAACAAAAACAGTGTTGGCTACCTCCTCCTCCTCCACCGCCACTTCCACCTACACCGCCACGGTCACCGCCTCCTCAACCTCCTACTCCACATCCACCTCCTTCTCCATTTTTTATTTTTTTTATGTGATTTTAAGTTATTTCCCTATCCACGTTTGTTTGCAGGGCACTTGTCCTACTCTTACCCCCACTCTGCTTCCTTTTGCAGCCCTCTAGCCCTTTCCAGGACTTTTTTAGAGCCATTTTAGTGCCCAAAAGTTTGGGCCACCATTGACTTCAATGGCGTTCGGGGTCAAGTTTGGGTCAAGTTCGGGGCCAAACTTGAACTTTCTTGCGAAATTCGGACGAACCCGAACATCCAGGTGTCCGTTCAACTCTAAACAGAGCCCATCGTGCCCTCCTGGGGAAGAGGCATTTAGCATCAGACAAGAATGTGAGATTCTTGTGGTCAGTCAAAATGAGAACTGGGACAGTGGTACCCTTGAGGAGATGCCTCCATTCTTTAAGGGATAAAATGATCACTAACAGCTCTCTGTCCCCAATCTCGTAACTGCATTCTGCAGGAGACGACTTCAAACTTAAACTGAGAAATGGGGGCAGAGATGTAATTGTTGAGGAGCGTTTCTGTCCCCAGCAGGTTGAAACAAATGTGAGGATTCATGTTGGTAATGTCTGGGCTGATGAGGTGGAAAGTTGGACGACCCCTGTCTTTGCGAGGAGTTGTTAATGTAGAGACGGGGGTAAAGAGTCAAATTCAAACTTCAGCAGAGGACGTCTTACGTCAATGCTCTAACCCCTGTCTCTCGACAATCACTAGTAAAATAGGGAATTTCTTACCTCCGTAGAGGAGTTCCCATGGTGACAGGGTCAAGAGTAAAACTGACTGGTGTTCTTAGAGTGTAAGAACAGACTACGATTTACGGAGAAGGGGTCCTCCCGTGCTACCCGAGACAAATCTCAACTTGCCTGTGGACCTACAAGCCCAAGCAGGCTTAAAGCGTTCTTTCAAGTTCAAACCGGGGCTTGAACTGGGTTTGAACTGGGGCTTGCGGTAACTTCAGTTACCACCGGGTTTGAAAACCCGTGATTTTACCGAGATTTTTTCAGGACCTTTCCCGAT
>BLSH010376761.1:28725-40813 GCA_018402905.1 Glandirana rugosa
AAATAGTGACGGTAGGGTCCCCCACTCGCTGAGACCGAGTCGATAGAAATTTTGTGTCTCACTCGGAGTAGGCTATGACCTAGGGGGGATGTCAGGGTGACTATCGAGATGGAGACCTGGCAACGCCTTGGATGTGATCGACTCTAATACAACCGCTAAGTCCTGACATTCCGAAGGAACAGCAATGTTTAACTCTGATAGGCGTAGCTGTTAAGGGACGACTTCGTTCTATACGTTTGAGATTCCCTTTCCTGGCCTCGACGACTTCTTGCGTAGTTATGGAATCTTCTGCTTCATGTAGGGAACAGCCGGCGACATGTCTGCGTATTACGACTTGATCGCTGTGAGGCTCGCCCAGGATTTGGTGCTCGTGGCGGAGTGCGATGTGCTCTCTCAATAAGGAAAGCGTGTGACAGGTGTTCAACCCCCAACACATCTCGCAGCCATGAATGTAGGAATCGCTCCGGATGGGAGCCCTCAGATCTCTCCGGGAACCCCACAAAATGGAGATTATTTCTCCTAGAGCGATTCTCCAGGTCGTCGATTTTTGCTCGGAGTGTCGCTAGTTCAGCATTATGCGTCTGTACAGCGGCCGACAAGGGATGTACTTCGTCTTCTAAGGTATTGATGCGTTCTTCAGCAGCTCCGGTCCTTTCCCTTAGAGTTTGCATATCTTGCTTCAGCAGGGAATTGTCGATGCGGATAGTCTCAATTTGTAACGACAAGGAAGCCTTACAGTCCTGAATCGCCAACATAATCTCAGCTAGTGTAGGTTCCGCAACGGTCCAGAGGTAGAGCTATCAGTGGGACTGTAGGGGGGATCCAGTATCGGATGAGGCTCACTCTGTGTTTTAAAGATAGCTGAGCCAGAGTCGCTCACCCCCTGGGATGGCAGTGATAAAGAGGCTGAGTGCGTTGAGGGCTGGGGTGTGCGTTCCGGGCCCGCCGTATCACCCGCACCCTCCTGTCTTTTGAACCGGGCCAGTTGTTCTGCTGCCGAGACAGGTGCAGGGGGACCATGTTTGACCATCATTCCGCCACCCAACTGGAGATACGGATCCCGTTCCCCAGATGTATAGGCGTATTAGGAGAGAGTGGGAAAGCAGGAGGGGGCACCAGCCCAGGGGGGGCTCTGAGCCCCGTGCACTTCAGGTGCAAGTAGCTAGAAGGAGTGTAAATGGAGGCCGAACTGTAATTAGGCTGCTGCTCCCAGTGTGCAAACCACTCACCCCCCCACTTCAAACAGGACTTTTGGGATGGACAGAGGCTATGGTCAGGGTGGCAGGGTGGATGCAGGGAGGCAGGGATGAGTTTGCTCGGTTATCTCCTGAATAGTAAGGAAATAGGCCTTGGAGGGTGTACCAAGATGGCCGCCACTCGCGTGTAGGCCGCGGCTCCTTCCCCAGCCCCTGTACTCACAAGATCTCCGTGCTGCACTGCTTCAGGGTAGCCAGGAAGGTGGATGGAGGTCCAGGCAGGCGGTGGATGAAGATTAGGGACCCTGATGGCTGGGAACCGCGGCGGATGGCGGCGCTCCACGGGGCGGGGCCTCAATTTGCGGGTCCGGCCGGCCGGTCGCCGCGATTTGCCACAGTATGCGCGGCCGGTGGTCAGCAGGGCACAGGGTTGTGCTGGCTGGTCCCTTATGTTATGCAGAAGGATGTATAGAACAGGATTAGTGGAAGGATGTCTGGAGCTCTTCTCCTAGACATCCACCTTCTTTTACATCCGGACACGCCCCCATGATTCCATTACCTTGACTACAATTGATGTTAAACTCACTGGCCTGTGAGAGGGAGAGGTTCCTGTTGTTGCTCTGAGGGAGAGATTATCATTCTAAAACCATCTACTACTGCATTAGGGACAGGTTCCTGTTGGTGCTCTGAGGGAGAGATTATCATTCTAAAACCATCTACTATTGCATTAGGGAGGGGTTCCTGTTGCTGCTCTGAGGGAGAGATTATCATTCTAAAACCATCTACTACTGCATTAGGGACAGGTTCCTGTTGGTGCTCTGAGGGAGAGTTTATTGTTCTAAAACCATCTACTACTGCATTCGGGAGAGGTTCCTGTTGGTGCTCTGAGGGAGAGTTTATCGTTCTAAAACCATCTACTACTGCATTAGGCACATGTTCCTGTTGGTGCTCTGAGGGAGAGATTATCATTCTAAAACCATCTACTACTGCATTAGGGACAGGTTCCTGTTGGTGCTCTGAGAGAGAGATTATCTTTCTAAAACCATCTACACTGCATTAGGGACAGGTTCCTGTTGGTGCTCTGAGGTAGAGATTATCATTCTAAAACCATCTACTACTGCATTAGAGAGAGGTTCCAGTTAGTGCTCTGAAGGAGAGATAATTATTCTAAAACCATCTACTACTGCATTATGGACAGGTACCTGTTGGTGCTCTGAGGGAGAGATTATCATCCTAAAACCATCTACTACTGCATTAGGGACAGGTTCCTGTTGCTGCTCTGAGGGAGAGATTATCTTTCTAAAACCATCTACTACTGCATTATGGACAGGTACCTGTTGGTGCTCTGAGGGAGAGATTATTATTCTAAAACCATCTACTACTGCATTAGGGACAGGTTCCTGTTGGTGCTCTGAGGGAGAGATTATCTTTCTAAAACCATCTACTACTGCATTAGGGACAGGTTCCTGTTGGTGCTCTGAGGGAGAGATTATCTTTCTAAAACCATCTACACTGCATTAGGGACAGGTTCCTGTTGGTGCTCTGAGGTAGAGATTATCATTCTAAAACCATCTACTACTGCATTAGAGAGAGGTTCCAGTTAGTGCTCTGAAGGAGAGATTATCATTCTAAAAGCATCTACTACTGCATTAGTGACAGGTTCCTATTGGTGCTCTGAGGGAGAGATTATCATTCTAAAACCATCTTCTACTGCATTAGGGAGGGGTTCCTTTTGCTGCTCTGAGGGAAAGATTATCGTTCTAAAACAATCTACTACTGCATTATGGAGAGGATCCTGTTGGTGCTCTGAGGGAGAGTTTATCGTTCTAAAACAATCTACTACAGCATTAGGGACAGATTCCCGTTGGTGCTCTGAAGGGAGAGATTATCGTTCTAAAACCATCTACTACTGCTTTAGTGGCAGGTTCCTGTTGGTGCACTGAGGGAGAGTTTATAGTTCTGAAATCATCTACTACTGGATTAGGGAGAGGTTCCTGTTGGTGCTCTGAGGGAGGGTTTATCGTACCAAAACCATCTACTACTGCATTAGGGAGAGGCTCCTGTTGGTGCTCTGAGGGAGAGATTATCGTTCTAAAACCATCCACTACTGCATTATGGAGAGGTTCCTGTTGGTGCTCTGAGGGAGAGTTTATCGTTATAAAACCATCTACTACTGCATTAGGGAGAGTTTATCATTCTAAAACCATCTACTACTGCATTATGGAGAGTTTCCTGTTGGTGCTCTGAGGGAGAATTTATCATTCTAAAATCATCTACTACTGCATTAGAGACAGGTTCCTGTTGGTGCTCTGAGGGTGAGTTTATCGTTCTAAAACCATCTACTACTGCATTAGGGACAGGTTCCTGTTGGTTCTCTGAGAGAGAGATTATCCTTCTAAAACCATCTACTACTGAGTTAGGGAGAGGTTCCTGTTGGTGCTCTGAGGGAGAGTTTATCGTTCCAAAACCATCTACTACTGCATTAGGGAAATGTTCCAGTTGGTGCTCTGAGAAAGAGTTTATCGTTCTAAATCCATCTAATACTGCTTTAGGGAGAGGTTCCTGTTGGTGCTCTGAAGGAGAGATAATTATTCTAAAACCATCTACTACTGCATTATGGACAGGTACCTGTTGGTGCTCTGAGGGAGAGATTATCATCCTAAAACCATCTACTACTGCATTAAGGGACAGGTTCCTGTTGCTGCTCTGAGGGAGAGATTATCTTTCTAAAACCATCTAATACTGCATTAGGGACAGGATCCTGATGGTGCACTAAGTGAGAGATTATCATTCTACAACCATCTACTACTGCATTAGGGAGGGGTTCCTGTTGGTGGTCTGAGGGAGAGATTATCGTTCTAGAACAATCTACTACTGCTTTATGGAGAGGTTCCTGTTGGTGCTCTGAGGGAGAGTTTATCGTTCTAAAACCATCTACTACTGCATTAGGGAGACGTTCCTGTTGCTGCTCTGAGGGAGAGATAATCTTTCTAAAACCATCTACTACTGCATTAGGGACAGGTACCTATTGGTGCTCTGAGGGAGAGATTATCATTCTAAAACCATCCACTACTGAATTAGGGACAGGTTCCTGTTGGTGCTCTGAGAGAGAGATTATTATTCTAAAAACATCTACTACTGCATTTTGGACAGGTTCCTGTTTTGGTGCTCTGAGGGAGAGATTATCATTCTAAAACCATCTACTACTGCATTAAGGGACAGGTTCCTGTTGCTGCTCTGAGGGAGATATTATCTTTCTAAAACCATTTAATACTGCATTAGGGACAGGTTCCTGATGGTGCACTAAGTGAGAGATTATCATTCTACAACCATCTACTACTGCATTAGGGAGGGGTTCCTGTTGGTGGTCTGAGGGAGAGATTATCATTCTAGAACAATCTACTACTGCTTTATGGAGAGGTTCCTGTTGCTGCTCTGAGGGAGAGATTATCTTTCTAAAAACATCTACTACTGCATTAGGGACAGGTTCCTTTTGGTTCTCTGAGGGAGAGATTATCATTCTAAAACCATCAACTACTGCATTAGGGTCGGGTTCCTGTTGGTGCTCTGAGGGAGAGATTATCATTCTAAAACCATCTATTACTGCATTAGGGACAGGTTCCTGTTTGTCCTCATAAGGAGAGATTTTCATTCTAAAACCATTTACTACTGCATTAGGGACAGGTTCCTGATGGTGCTCTAAGGGAGAGATTATCATTCTAAAACCATCTACTACTGCATTAGGGAGGGGCTCCTTTTGGTGCTCTGAGGGAGAGATAATCGTTCTAAAACAATCTATTAGTGCATTATGGAGAGGTTCCTGTTGGTGCTCTGAGGGAGAGTTTATCCTTCTAAAACCATCTACTACTGCATTAGGGGCAGGTTCCTGTCGGTGCTCTGAGGGAGAGATAATCATTCTAAAACCATCTACTACTGCATTAGGGACAGGTTCCGGTTGCTGCTCTGAGGGAGAGATTATCTTTCTAAAACCATCTACTACTGCATACGGGACAGGTTCCTGTTGGTGCTCTGAGGGAGAGATTATCATTCTAAAACCATCTACTACTGCATTAGGGACAGGTTCCTGTTTGTCCTCATAAGGAGAGATTTTCATTCTAAAACCATTTACTACTGCATTAGGGACAGGTTCCTGATGGTGCTCTGAGGGAGAGATTATCATTCTAAAACCATCTACTACTGCATTATGGAGAGATTCCTGTTGGTGCTCTGAGGGAGGGTTTATCGTTCTAAAACAATCTACTACTGCATTATGGAGAGGATCCTGTTGGTGCTCTGAGGGAGACTTTATCGTTCTAAAACAATCTTCTACTGCATTAGGGACAGATTCCTGTTGGTGCTCTGAGGGAGAGATTATCGTTCTAAAACCATGTACTACTGCTTTAGTGACAGGTTCCTGTTGGTGCACTGAGGAAGAGTTTATCGTTCTAAAATCATCTACTACTGGATTAGGGAGAGGTTCCTGTTGGTGCTCTGAGGGAAGGTTTATCGTACCAAAACCATCTACTACTGCATTAGGGAGAGGCTCCTGTTGGTGCTCTGAGGGAGAGATTATCGTTCTAAAACCATCCACTACTGCATTATGGAGAGGTTCCTGTTGGTGCTCTGAGGGAGAGATTATCGTTATAAAACCATCTACTACTGCATTAGGGAGAGGTTCCTGTTGGTATTCTGAGGGAGAGTTTATCATTCTAAAACCATCTACTACTGAATTATGGAGAGTTTCCTGTTGGTGCTCTGAGGGAGAGTTTATCATTCTAAAATCATCTACTACTGCATTAGAGACAGGTTCCTGTTGGTGCTCTGAGGGAGAGTTTATCGTTCTAAAACCATCTACTACTACATTAGTGACAGGTTCCTATTGGTTCTCTGAGGGAGAGATTATCCTTCTAAAAGCATCTACTACTGAATTAGGGAGAGGTTCCTGTTGGTGCTCTGAGGGAGAGTTTATCGTTCCAAAACCATCTACTACTGCATTAGGGAAATGTTCCAGTTGGTGCTCTGAGAAAGAGTTTATCGTTCTAAATCCATCTAATACTGCTTTAGGGAGAGGTTCCTGTTGGTGTTCTGAAGGAGAGATAATTATTCTAAAACCATCTACTACTGCATTATGGACAGGTACCTGTTGGTGCTCTGAGGGAGAGATTATCATCCTAAAACCATCTACTACTGCATTAGGGACAGGTTCCTGTTGCTGCTCTGAGGGAGAGATAATCTTTCTAAAACCATCTACTACTGCATTAGGGACAGGTACCTATTGGTGCTCTGAGGGAGAGATTATCATTCTAAAACCATCCACTACTGAATTAGGGACAGGTTCCTGTTGGTACTCTGAGAGAGAGATTATTATTCTAAAAACATCTACTACTGCATTATGGACAGGTTCCTGTTTTGGTGCTCTGAGGGAGAGATTATCATTCTAAAACCATCTACTACTGCATTAAGGGACAGGTTCCTGTTGCTGCTCTGAGGGAGAGATTATCTTTCTAAAACCATCTAATACTGCATTAGGGACAGGATCCTGATGGTGCACTAAGTGAGAGATTATCATTCTACAACCATCTACTACTGCATTAGGGAGGGGTTCCTGTTGGTGGTCTGAGGGAGAGATTATCGTTCTAGAACAATCTACTACTGCTTTATGGAGAGGTTCCTGTTGGTGCTCTGAGGGAGAGTTTATCGTTCTAAAACCATCTACTACTGCATTAGGGAGACGTTCCTGTTGCTGCTCTGAGGGAGAGATTATCTTTCTAAAAACATCTACTACTGCATTAGGGACAGGTTCCTGTTGGTGCTCTGAGGGAGAGATTATCATTCTAAAACCATCTACTACTGCATTAGGGAGAGGTTCCTGTTGGTGCTCTGAGGGAGAGATTATCGTTCTAAAACCATCTACTGCTGCATTATGGAGAGGTTCCTGTTAGTGATTTGAGGGAGAGTTTATCATTCTAAAACCATCTACTACTGTATTATGGAGAGTTTCCTGTTGGTGCTCTGAGGGAGAGTTTATCGTTCTAAAACCATCTACTACTGCATTAGGGAGAGGTTCCTGTTGGTGCTCTGAGGGAGAGATTATCATTCTAAAACCATCTACTACTGCATTATGGACAGGTTCCTGTTGGTGCTCTGAGGGAGAGATTATCGTTCTAAAACCATCTACTACTGCATTAGGGAGAGGTTCATATTGGTGATCTGAGGGAGAGATTATCGTTCTAAAACCATTTACTACTGCATTAGGGAGAGGTTCCTGTTGGTGCTCTGAGGGAGAGTTTATCATTATAAAACCATCTCCTACTGCATTAGGGAGAGGTTCCTGTTGGTGCTCTGATGGAGAGTTTATCATTCTAAAACCATCTATTACTGCATGAGGGAGAGGTTCCTGTTGTTGCTCTGAGGGACAGTTTATTGTTCTAAAACCATCTCCTACTGCATTAAGGAGAGGTTCTGTTAGTGCTCTGAGGGAGTGTTTATCGTTCTAAAACCATCTACTACTGCATTAGGGAGAGGTCCCTGTTGGTGCTCTGAGGGAGAGTTTATCGTTCTAAAACCAACTACTACTGCATTAGGGAGAGGTTCCTGTTGGTGCTCTGAGGGAGAGATTATCATTCTAAAACCATCCACTACTGAATTAGGGACAGGTTCCTGTTGGTGCTCTGAGGGAGAGATTATTATTCTAAAACCATCTACTACTGCATTATGGACAGGTTCCTGTTGGTGCTCTGAGAGAGAGATTATCATTCTAAAACCATCTACTACTTCATAAGAGACAGGTTCCTGTTGCTGCTCTGAGGGAGAGATTATCTTTCTAAAACCATCTACTACTGCATTAGAGACAGGTTCCTGTTGATGCTCTGAGGGAGAGATTATCATTCTAAAAACATCTACTACTGCATTAAGGACAGGTTCCTGTTTCTCCTCATAAGGAGAGATTTTCATTCTAAAACCATCTACTACTGTATTAGGGACAGGTTCCTGTTGGTGCTCTGAGGGAGAGATTATCGTTCTAAAACCATCTACTACTGCATTAGGGACGGGTTCCTGTTGGTGCACTGAAGGAGAGTTTATCGTTCTAAAATCATTTAATACTGCATTAGGGAGAGGTTCCTGTTGGTGCTCTGAGGGAGTGTTTATCGTTCTAAAATCATTTACTACTGCATTAGGGAGAGGTTCCGGTTGGTGATCTGAGGGCGAGATTATCATTCTAAAACCATCTACTACTGCATTAGGGACAGGTTCCTGTTGGTGCTCTGAGGGAGAGATTATCGTTCTAAAACCATCTACTACTGCATTAGGGAGAGGTTCCTGTTGGTGCTCTGAGGGAGAATTTGTTGTTGTAAAACCATCTAATACTGCATTAGGGAGAGGTTCCTGTTGATGCTCTGAGGGAAAGTTTATGGTTCTTAAACCATATACTACTGCTTTAAGGAGAGGTTATTGTTGGTGCTCTTAGGGAGAGTTTATCATTCTAAAACCATCTACTACTGCATTATTGAGAGTTTCCTGTTGGTTCTCTGAGGGAGAGTTTATCGTTCTAAAACCATCTACTACTGCATTAGGGAGAGGTTCCTGTTGTTGCTCTGAGGGAAAGTTTATCAATATAAAACCATCTCCTACTGCATTAGGGAGAGGTTCCTGTTGGTGCTCCGAGGGAGAGTTTATCATTATAAAACCATCTATTACTGCATTAGGGAGAGGTCCCTGTTGGTGCTCTGAGGGAGAGTTTATCGTTCTAAAACCAACTACTACTGCATTAGGGAGAGGTTCCTGTTGGTGCTCTGAGGGAGAGATTATCATTCTAAAGCCATCCACTACTGAATTAGGGACAGGTTCCTGTTGGTGCTCTGAGGGAGAGATTATTATTATTCTAAAACCATCTACTACTGCATTATGGACAGGTTCCTGTTGGTGCTCTGAGAGAGAGAGATTATCATTCTAAAACCATCTACTACTTCATAAGAGACAGGTTCCTGTTGCTGCTCTGAGGGAGAGATTATCTTTCTAAAACCATCTACTACTGCATTAGAGACAGGTTCCTGTTGGTGCTCTGAGGGAGAGATTATCATTCTAAAACCATCTACTACTGCATTAAGGACAGGTTCCTGTTTCTCCTCATAAGGAGAGATTTTCATTCTAAAACCATCTACTACTGTATTAGGGACAGGTTCCTGTTGGTGCTCTGAGGGAGAGATTGTCGTTCTAAAACAATCTACTACTGCATTATGGAGAAGTTCCTGTTGGTGCTCTGAGGGCGAGATTATCATTCTAAAACCATCTACTACTGCATTAGGGACAGGTTCCTGTTGGTGCTCTGAGGGAGAGATTATCGTTCTAAAACCATCTACTACTGCATTAGGGAGAGGTTCCTGTTGGTGCTCTGAGGGAGAGTTTATCGTTGTAAAACCATCTAATACTGCATTAGGGAGAGGTTCCTGTTGATGCTCTGAGGGAAAGTTTATGGTTCTTAAACCATATACTACTGCTTTAGGGAGAGGTTATTGTTGGTGCTCTTAGGGAGAGTTTATCATTCTAAAACCATCTACTACTGCATTATTGAGAGTTTCCTGTTGGTTCTCTGAGGGAGAGTTTATCATTCTAAAACCATCTACTACTGCATTAGGGAGAGGTTCCTGTTGTTGCTCTGAGGGAAAGTTTATCAATATAAAACCATCTCCTACTGCATTAGGGAGAGGTTCCTGTTGGTGCTCCGAGGGAGAGTTTATCATTATAAAACCATCTATTACTGCATTAGAGAGAGGTTCCTGTTGGTGCTCTGAGGGAGAGTTTATCGTTATAAAACCATCTCCTACTGCATTAAGGAGAGGTTCCTGTCGTTGCTGTGGGGGGGAGATTATTGTTCTAAAATCATCTCATACTGCAGTAGGGACAAGTTCCTGCTGTGTTGTGAAAGACAGATTATTGTTCTAAAATCATCTCATACTGGTGTAGCGAGAGGTTCCTGCTGCTGGTGTGAGCGGTAGAGAGGTTTCTGATGCTGGTGCATTTCTTGCACAAAAATAATAAGTGCATCTACAATTTTCTTTATTTTTAAAAAAAAAAGAATAATAATTTTTTAATATTAATAAATAGTGCTACATAGTACTATTGTGTCCAGAATGAGGAGAGCGTCAAATAAGGGACGTGGTCGTGGTGCTGCTGTTGCTGCTGGTGTTGGTGGTTTTGCTGAAGTTCCTGATGCAAGGAGAGGTCATCTTTAGTGTTGAGCGAACCTGGACTGTAACGTTCGGGTCCGTACCGAACTTTCGGGTGTCCGGGGCACGGACCCGGATATTTCAAAAATCGTTCGGGTTCGGTCCGGGGTTCTGCTATTTTACTCCACGTGTTGAGAAGCTGCAGGGCAGCCAATCAACAAGCGTTTCACTGGTTTGCCCTTAGAAGCCATCACAACCATGCCTACTAATGGCATGGCTGTGATTGGCCAGTGCATCATGTGACCCCGCCTCTTTATAAGCTGGAGTCACATAGTGCTGCAGTCACATGCTCTTGGGTTAGTGTAGGGAAAGGAAGCTGACAGCGTGAGGGAGAGAATAGAGACATTTTAAGATCTGTTCCTGCATCCTGAGATAGATTACTTTACTACTGCTGTGATGTTGCTCTGAGGACAGATAGCAGAAATTAGAGATTTCACATACCGCTGCTTTGAGTTTCAGATCAAACTCTGAATAAAACAACGATAGCTACGATCCTGCTCAACGATGTTGGACTAATTTGAGATTTCAAATACCGCTGCTTTGAGTTGCAGATCAAACTCTGTAAAAAACAACGATAGCTACGATTGTGCTCAACGATCAGATTGTTGGAGGAATTTGAGATTTCAAATACTGCTGCTTAGTGTTGGAGATTGCAGATTAAACTCTGTCTAATGCAACGATCGTACGTTCGTACACAACGATCAGATTGTGGGATCGTACACAACGATCATATTGTGGGAGTAATTTGAGATTTCACATACTGCTGCTTTGAGTGATCTGGCTGCACTAGGTAGAGGCTTCTGCTTAGAGGGACAGATTCTTGTTCCAAAACCATTGCCTACTCCTATAGGAACAGCTGTTGCTGTAAGTGACACATTATTGTTGAAAAATCATCTTCATCTCCTAGTTCTAAAGGGAGAGTTTCCAGGTGTTGCTTAGAGGGACAGATTCTTGTTCCAAAACCATTGCCTACTCCTATAGGGCCAGCTGTTGCTGTAAGTGACCCATTATTGTTCAAAAATCATCTCCTAGTTCTAAAGGGAGAGTTTCCAGGTGTTGCTTAGATAGACAGATTATTGTTCCAAAACCATGGCCTACTCCTATAGGGCCAGCTGTTGCTGTAAGTGACACATTATTGTTCAAAAATCATCTCCTAGTTCTAAAGGGAGAGTTTCCAGGTGTTGCTTAGAGGAACAGATTCTTGTTCCAAAACCATTGCCTACTTCTATAGGGCCAGCTGTTGCTGTAAGTGACACATTATTATTCAAAAATCATCTCCTAGTTCTAAAGGGAGAGTTTCCAGGTGTTGCTTAGAGGGACAGATTTTTGTTCAAAAACCATTGCCTACTCCTATAGGGCCAGCTGTTGCCGTAAGTGACACATTATTGTTCAAAAATCATCTTCATCTCCTAGTTCTAAAGGAAGAGTTTCCAGGTGTTGCTTAGAGGGACAGATTCTTGTTCAAAAACCATTGCCTACTCCTATAGGACCAGCTGTTGCTGTAAGTGACACATTATTGTTGAAAAATCATCTTCATCTCCTAGTTCTAAAGGGAGAGCTTCCAGCTGTTGGTGTGAGCAGTGCATTTCTTGCACCAAAATAAAAAGTCCAGCTACGATGGTGTTTTAAAAAAAAAGGTATTAATTGGTATTAATAAATACTTAC
>BLSH010376761.1:54175-75355 GCA_018402905.1 Glandirana rugosa
GGGGAAAAAATAAAAATAGCAAAAATATCAAAAATGTAAAGACAGTCGCCGTCAGGAGTTAAACTTCACGTGGTTTGTGGTGAAAAGGAAGTTATTTCACGTAGGTTAGTGTGTAAAGTGTCAAAGGTAATTTAAACCCATTATTCGGGGGGTAGTACAGACCCTCCGGTCGTTCCTCTCCGTCTGCAAGGGTACCGTGATACTCCCCCGGTCGTCTTAGACACATGTGTCCGTTTCAACCTGTACCAGGGTACTACAGGTTGGTGTCGTACGCCTCCTCCACCACCTGACCGATCTGTACACGTACTACTTTTTTAGTCAAAACAAAGAAAAACTAAGCAAGAGCGCGCAGGGGGCGTGTAAAGGGGCGGACGTCCATGGACGTCCCCCCGGATTTTCAGGTCCGCGCTGTTGACGTCTTTTGTCAATAGCGCGGACCTGTAGAGGTTAACTAAACAAAATAACTAGATTAACGAATCAAAAAGAAACAAAACTGATTTTTTCATCATGCACATGTCTAGCCAGTCCACCACCTCCTCCGCATGCTGTGGTTGGACATCATGGGACCATGTCCAACTTTGCCTGTGTACACAGATTCTGCTGGCCCCCTCATAGTGCCATGGGAACGTCTGCCTCTCCTTGCTGGCCTCCCAGACATGATGGGGGGCTTATTACCCAAATTTAATGGAAACTGTGAAATGTGTGATTGGATGCACTTTATTGAAGGAAAAGTGGTGTTTGGTGCACTTCAAATTGAGGACTGCCGCTGACAGAAATGTAAAAACTATAAAAACGATAAAAATAAAAAAGGGGGGAAAACAGCATCACAGTCAGAAAAACTGTGGTGGACAATTTAAAAAAAAAGGGGGCAGGCAGGGGAGAAAAAAACATGCAGCAATGCTGTGTTAAACACTGCACTACACTAAAACACTACTCTGACACTACACTATACTGGCACACAATACTGACACACTACACTATTCTCACACTATACTCACATTATACTGACACTCTATACTGACACACTATACTCCCACTATACTATACTCACACTATACTGACACGCTACACTGACACACTATACTCACACTATACTAACACTACACTAACACTACATTAACACTCTACACTCAGAGTCACAATAAGTTAATACATTAACTCGCTAGTAGTAAAATGAGCCCTGCTCTATCTCCACTCCAACAACACACTGCAAAAGCTTCCTGTGGGAAGGAACATTTTATAGTGTGGGGTGGGACTATGAGCACTGAGCCATGATTGGACAAAGTCATTATGAGTTTGTCCAATCAGGGCTCTGACAGTGCTCTGTGATCTGATTGGTCAAAGCCTTACACCTGACCAGAAGTTAGGTGCATTGCTTCATCCAATTAGGGCCCTAAAATGCACTGTGAAGCATGCAGTGCATTGTGGGACACTTGTGTCCCCTTGTCCTGTGAAAAGACCGGATTGTGAATAACTCTACACCAAGTTCACTATATAAACCACTTATGCATTTATGCATGTTGTTCATATCCCCCCTTAATCGTCTCTTCTCAAAAGAGAATAAATTCAGTTCCACTAATCCTTCATTATAGCTGAACTCCTCCATATCCTTATCAGTTTGGGAGCATTTCTCTGCACTTTCTCCAGTTCTCTGATATATTTTATGTGAACCAGTCCCCTAAACTGAACTGCATATTCCAGATGAGGTTTTACTAATGATTTGTACAGGAGTAAAAGTATCTCTCTCTCTCTCTCTCTCTCTTTCTGGAGGCTATACCTATTTCAATACAAGAAAGTATTTTGTTAGCTTTAGAAACTGCAGCTTTGCATTGTATGCTATTAATACATCTATGATCTACCAGAACACCCAGATACTTCTCCACCGCTGACTCCCCCAGCTGTTCTCCTTCTAAAACATATGATGCTTGCATGTTTTTAGCTGTCAAATGCATAACATTACATTTAACAAAAGTAAGCCTCATTTGCCACATGGCTTCCCAATAAAATAGTGCATTGAGGATGGTTTGTAAGTTGGCGACATCCTGTAAGAGCATAGTTCCACTGCATAGCTTGGTGTCATCGGCAAATACTGAAATTATACTTTTAATCCCAGACCCTATATCATTTATAAATATATTAAAAAGTAAGGGTTTCAACATTGAATCTTTGGCTACCTATCATCCTTTCTCATCTATATTTAATCTTTACTTTTTTATTGTCTACCTTTCAATTCTGCTGTTGAAACTTTATCTCACCATACAGTTTGAAGGTAGCAATGCCAGCGTGCATATGCCGAGGCGCTACTGACCTCTGCCGATCCCCTAAATACTACAGTTGGATTGTCTGGGTAATGCTCTTTTTCAGTTGTCATAGATGCCCAATCAGATGGAACTGGACTTGTGTCCATTTACATCAGGCTACCTCAATTCTGTCTTGTTTATGTCTGGAAAAATGTAAAGGATGCAGTCGCTTTCTGTTTTTTTTTTTTTTTTCTGAACTTGGATTGATTAAGAGGTAAGCAGCCACAAGGCTGTTTACATCAGCCTGCCTATAGAGCTGCATAGAGCTACCGACCAGGTCCACCTGAAAAAACTGACGGGTGTACCTTATTGAAAAGCCCATGTGAAAGGGGCCTTAAAGTGTTAGATCACCTTCAGTAACGTTTTACAAAAATCCCCTTGTGCAATTCAAGATTTCATAAATAGTGCATACCAGTGGTCCTCATGGTAAAATGATGCTCTTGCTTTTCTTTATATATGCACTGACCCTTTGATCCCCCTCTATCCTGCAATTTTCAGAACAAGCTGGACATTAGAATTGTGTGCCCCTTAGCAGCCAATCTCTCCTTCTCTAATTGCAGTGGCTATGCTTAGCTTGCATGCTTTTTGCTTCCACTTGTCTGGATAATTAAAGTCAACACAACTTCGCCTCAGTCATGAAGAGAATTTTCAATTTACAAAGTGAATTTTCACTTAGCTTAGTAGAAGAGGTGAAGTTGCACTGATTTCAATCATGAAATTGTGTTAGAAAAAATCCTGTTTTTTTTATTTTCCTTGGATGTGATTGGGTATTCTTTTCAAAGTGAATTTCTGCTTTTTTCGCAAGGTGAGTTAAAAATTCACTTTGCAAAGCGAAAATTTACTTTGAAATAAAACATTCTTATCTTTTAGCAAATTAGAAACCAAACTGATTGGTGCTTTGCCAAATAACACTTGCATCAAATCAGTAAGGAGTAGTATTTTATTGGATTAGATATTATTGATAAACCACTATTGTTTAATTACTTCCCACCCGCCATATATTAAAATGATGGCAGGGTGGTGCAGCTCTTGTTCTGGGACAACGTCATGACATCGCCCCAGAACAACCGCTCTTGCACACTCACGAGGGCAAGCAGCATGGCGATCGTGGCCACACTATGTTCCTAGGACATGGTGCAACCCTGATCTTGGTAAAGAGCCGATGACGCGGATCTTTACCCATCCAATCACAGCTGGTCACATGTAAACAAGGAAGTGCAGTTTATTGTCTCTCCTCGCCTCACAATGTGAAGTGACATCTCCTTGCAGGGGAGACATGTACAGGTAATCAGGGCACTGATTATCAGTGTCCTGATTATAACACAGCCCAAGCAGTGCCCATCAGTGCCAGCAATCAATGCTTATCAGTGACACCATTCAGTGCCCATTAGTGAAACCAACCAGTGCCCATTATTGCTGCCAGTCAGTGCTGCCTTTCAGTGCCCATCAGTGCCTGCTCATCAGTGCTGCCCATCAGTGCCACCCACCAGTGCCCATCAGTGCAGCCCACCAGTGCCCATCAGTGCCACCTATCCGTGCCACCTATTAGTGCCCACCAGTTGCACCTATCAGTGCCAATCAGTGCCCACCAGTGTCACCTATTAGTGCCCATCAGTGCCACCTATCAGTGCCCATTAGTGTCGCATATCAGTGCCAACTATCAGTGACCAACAGTGCCTCCTCATCAGTGCCACTTAAACAGTGCCCTTCAGTGCCGCCTCATAAGTGCCCATAAGTGCCACCTCATCAGTGCCCATCAGTGCAATCTATCAGTGCCCATCAGTGCCGTCTCATCAGTGCCCCTTAATCAGTGCCCTTCAGTGCTGCCTTATCAGTGCCCATAAGTGCCGCCTCATCAGTGCCCATCAGTGCCACTCATCAGTGCACTGTAAAGGAGAAAAATGACTTTACAAAATTTACTGACAGAAACTAACTTTGGGCACAGTGCTGTAGGACCGCGCAGTTGTCACTCAAAATGTGAGAGCTCTGAAAGATGAAAATTGGCCTGGGCAGGAATGGGGTATAGCTGCCCAGTAGGCAAGTGGTTAATGCAAGTTATGACAGGAACAAATTTAACAAATTCAACATATGTCAATACATTTACCTATATAGATTGAATTGTGCAATACCCTAATTTTCAATTCTATCATCATCTGAATCTAGAGGTATACTTTTGGTAATTGTGTTAAGCACTACTGAACAATCTAAATATGAAAGCAGAGAAGTGAAGTGTAAGAAATGCAAAGCTTGTTACATATAATTTCCAAAACAGAATATTGGTCTTATACCTGAAAAAATAAGATTTGATGTAGAAATGTACTATTATTTCATTTATTATCAGTGGTGGGAAAGAAATGTGTTTGTTTTTACTTTAGAAAGCAAATGACTTAAATGACTTAATTAGCCTGTCTTGAATAAACCTTAAGATTTGTTTAATGGCTTCAAGATGATGTTTTTGCATCACTCAGTGTACAGAACACAGGAATATTGACACATAACAACTCTCAAAGCTGTCACAAGACTTTATACAAACTTCATATTGGTTATTTAGTATTATATATTTAACAAAATGAATTGAATAACTAAAGCTTATTAGTTTGAGTTTCAGCTCATGTAAACATTTTATTTTAACTTTTGTTAATTAACGTTCTCCACCATGCAGAATTTGTGCAAACGTTCAGTAGACAGGCAAACTAAATATTGTGTTTGCTCATCTGCTGAAATGAAATATCTGCAGCCAGAAATCATTCATTTATTGGCAGTATTACTACCATCACTAAAGTAAAATTTCTTGCTGTGTGGTTGCTCACAGCAGGAAAGGGGAGGAGTGAGTGCCGACATATGGATAAGCCATATGAGCCTATGGATGATGTCACCACTCTCCCTTGCTGTGGCTACTGGCAAGCTTAGGGTATCAGAGTTGGCTGGAAATAGGTTAGTCAACATAGGTGAGGGGTGGGAGAATTTTTAAGACTAGTTATTTAGATTAATCATGGAACTGTACTTTAATAATGAAACATTTTAACTATTTTCCAAGCAAACATTACAGACAATGTATTAGGCAGTGACTGTGATTTACTAAAGAAGTAGTTTGCAAAGTGATTTTTATCATATCTTAGTGAATGTGTGAAATAAAATGAAAATGTACTTCAAAGAGAATACTCAATCATGAGTAAGGAAAATTTAAAAAAAAAGATATTTTTTGCTTGCACTTGATTGGATGATTAAAGACTGCACAACATCACCTCGTTCACAAAAATAAAAAGTTAATATTTCCTTGCAAAGACAAAATTTACTTAAAGTGGTAGTAAACCATCCTATCATTTTCAGCCAAGGAAGCTGCCATCTTGGCCTCTGTTTAATCTACAACAGCCATGGTGCTGCACATGTGATCAGCTATGACATCAGGCATTGGATGGTTTGACAGTTTGGTTTAGAGCACAACCAATGGGAGTGTTACATTTCGGGCACGTGTCGGAAATGTGGCTGGTTTTTAAACTGTTAAATAGATGGGTTTTATACCACTTTAAAGCAGAACTAAAGTCCCCATACTTAATGCCACTCCTAAGTTTCAAAGTCTGCAAGGGAATCCTCACCAGTGGCAGCATCTTCTGCCCAGATCCTACCGGGTGTCAGTCTAAGACCATGCCTCAATAAAATTTTTATTGATTTTTGAATATTACAAATAGTACAGAGAATCTGGTAAGCATTTAAAAAGGTTGCTATTCCAATTACATAACTGCTGTTATACATTTTATCTTATCAACAATAAAGCATGGAACCACCTAGATGTATATTGCAAATTTGTCAAAGGATAGTCCTTGTATACAAATTCTATGACATAAATTGCTATTGAACCATTCATGCCATGCAGTTCAACTTTTGATGTAGAGGTCGGTCTACCTTCCGTGGTTGCCCCCATGTGTTTAAATGCAAAACTGTTGTCATTTATAACATCATACTGTCAATACAGTAAAACAAGAAAAAAGGAAAACATGAAGAGGAGGAAAACATGAAGATTTCCCCCCAGGCATGTAATGTTAATTTAAAACCTGGTGTTAAACCATTCAAGCCACAATGACCAATGTCTGGTAATGTAGGTCAGTTTACCTTCTGAGGCTGCGAACATGCATTCATATGTGCCATGGGTATGAACCAGGGATATTACCTCACTTATTTGCACGGTATCTACTGACTTCCAATGTCTAGTGTTAGTTAGTCTTACGGCTATGAGGATTGTGCATCTCAAGTGGGTGGGAAAGACTTCTATTCCTATGTTCAGAATGGCTAGTTCTGGTGTTGGTATTGTGGAGAGCTTGGTGATATCTTGAATGAGTGTGAAGTTTTATAACCGCTAAGTGCACTACTGCTAAGTAGTTTGGTGGGATCTATTGGGTCTTTTTGGTAATGGCATCGATTGACGGTGCCTCTCAGTGCTTTGATCCATAGTAGAGTTGTCATCCAAGTTAGGGATGATACCCCATTCCTGCAGGAGTTGAATCCCATTTTGGACCAATGACACCATGTGTTTTATACCATTATGCGTAATGGAGATCTTGGAAGGTGCAATCCACTTATATTGAATTTGGTTGTTTTGGAGCGTTTTGGTGATATTGTTGAGCTGTGTGAAAGACCGAGTGGATCCGTAAGGAAGGGGGAATATCCAGCTCAAATGCTACTCTTTTTTTTTATTGGGAATGGCCCAATGACTCTCGATCCCAACTTTTTTGAGGGGCAGGCCAACTTCTGATTCCTGGTGGACAGCTAAACACAGTTAGACAAACAAACAGCCAAGGAATAAATCCAAGGAAAAACCAAGCTCACTTACCGACCAGCTTGCGACCATCCAAATTGACCTGTCTAACAGTATGCGTTAAAAGCAGGGGATTGGTTACACACATTAATTAATGCATGTGTAAGCTGGAGGGCCCCGTCAAGGCTCCCTGCGTCCTCCAGACCTATCTCTAACTAAAAGAGACTCCACAGTGGAAGCACATGCATCTTGATGAGATAGATGAAGGCAGGTGGTGTGGAGGTAGCCCATCCCTCCTATGGTTATAGGGAAGCACCAGACACCCACCAGGTAGCTAAATAACTGCAAAGGTGTTAGTGCGTTTCCCCAACCAATACAAAACGTCCAAAAAAGAGAACCACTGCCTCCAGCTATAACTGGTCTGTAAAGTAAGGAGCATTGGAGGGCAGCAGGGACGTTTTGTATTGGTTGGGGAAACGCACTAACACCTTTGCAGTTATTTAGCTACCTGCTGGGTGTCTGGTGCTTCCCTATAACCATAGGAGGGATGGGCTACCTCCACACCACCTGCCTTCATCTATCTCATCAAGATGCATGTGCTTCCACTGTGGAGTCTCTTTTAGTTAGAGATAGGTCTGGAGGACGCAGGGAGCCTTGACGGGGCCCTCCAGCTTACACATGCATTAATTAATGTGTGTAACCAATCCCCTGCTTTTAACGCATACTGTTAGACAGGTCAATTTGGATGGTCGCAAGCTGGTCGGTAAGTGAGCTTGGTTTTTCCTTGGATTTATTCCTTGGCTGTTTGTTTGTCTATATGCTGCCCTCCAATGCTCCTTACTTTACAGACCAGTTATAGCTGGAGGCAGTGGTTCTCTTTTTTGGAAGCTAAACACAGTTGCCTGGCTGAAGTTTCAACTCTCCCCGCCTTCTCTTGTCGAAGGCCTCCTTGTTCCGTTCTTGAGTCCTGGACAGAGTGTCCTGCAGAAGCTTGTTTTTGGACTCCAAAAAGCATGTAACATCCTGTGCTGCTGGAACTGGGCTTTCTGGAGTCAAATCAGGAAGGAACGTGGGGTGGAAACCGTAGTTGGCCCAGAATGAAGATTGCTTGGCAGCTGAGTGAATGGTGTTATTGTATGCAAACTCGACCAGTGGTAACAGTGCAACCCAGTCATTCTGGTACTCCAGGTTTTTGTGATCAGTATATATAAGGATGGGGTGTGTGGCCCCCTCAAGTAAGTACCACCATTCTTCCAGGGCCGACTTGATGGCCAGTAGCTCCCTGTCTCCCACATCATAATTTGCCTCAGGTGAAGATAGTTTGCGAGAGAAGAAGGCTACTGGGTGGAGCAAGGCCTTGGTACCTTGTCACTGGGAAAGAATAGCTCCCACTGCAGTCTCTGAAGTGTTCACTTCTAGGACATAAGGCAGAGCAGGGTTAGGATGCTTCAAGATGGATGCAGAGGTGAACAAAGACTTGAGTGTCTGGAAGGCAGTTTGGGCTTCGTCAGACCAACAGAACTGAGAGTTCTGATTTGTCAGTTGGGTGATTGGGGTGATTATAGCTGAAAAGCCTTTAATGAATTTCCTGTAAAAGTTAGCAAAACCCACGAACCATTGGACCCCTTTCCTGTCTGTTGGTGCCAGCCAGTCCAAAATAGTGGATACCTTTTGAGGATCCATGTGGATGCCCGTGACAGAAATAACCAGTCCAAGGAATTGGATGCTGGGTTGCTCGAAGGCACACTTTTCTGCTTTGGCATATAGGCCATGTTGCTGGAGGCAACCCAAGACTTTAGTGACATGTTTGCAGTGCTCCTCAAGGGAGGAAGAGAAGATTAGGATGTCATCTAGGTATATGATGACAAAGAGATCCAAAGAGTCACGAAACACATAATTTACAAAATGCTGGAAGGTCGCGGGGCATTACACAGTCCGAAAGGCATAACTAAATATTCATAGTGCCCGAAGCGGGTATGGAATGCAGTCTTCCATTCGTCTGCTTCTCTGATGTGGACAAGATTGTAAGCTCCCCGAAGGTCAAGTTTGGTGAAGGTAGTTGGCAAACCCAATCTTTGAAATAATTCCGGGACTAGAGGCAGGGGGTACCGATTCTTAACTTTAATCAGATTGCACTCTCTGTAGTCAATGCACGGCCTTAATGAATGGTCCTTTTTCTCAACGAAGAAAATTCCGGCCCCCGCAGGAGACGTGGAGGGACCCCTTTTCCAGGTTGTCATCTAGATAGGCCTTGAGGGCCGCTAGTTTGGGTTCCAATAGAGGATAGATCTTACCAAAAGGCACTTCTGCTCCAGGCAAGAGCTCAATGGGGCAGTCGTAGGGCATGTGAGGGGGCAGCTTTTCAGCTCCTTTCCTACTGAAGACATCGAGGAAGTTGTGGTAGGCGGATGGAACCAGTAAGCTGGTGTCTGGCTCGGAATCAGAGTCCAAACAAAGTAAGGGAGGTGCCGCATCTCCTTCTGGTTTCAGGCAATGCTGATGGCAATAGGAGGACCTGAACTGGATGGCCCCTGTGGACCAGTCAATACTGGGACTGTGAGCCCAAAGCCATGGTAGGCCCCAAAATAATGGGGAAGAGGGGAGATGCAATGGCATCCAACAGTAATAGTTCCTGGTGGCCCTCTGATGTCATGGTAGGGAGAGGAGTGGTTTCATGGGTCACAGTTCCGGACTTGATGAGGTATCCGTCTGCCACGTGGATGACCATCTTGTGGACCTTTGGTTGCAACAGAATTTGGTGCAGTGCTGCAAAGTCCTGGTCTATGAAGCAACTGCACGCTCTGGAGTCAACGATGGCTGGGACTCTGATATTCCCTTCGGGAAGCTGCAGAGAAAGGGAAAGAATAAGGTGAGAAGCTTGACCCTTTTGGATGGGTGTTTTAATCCGGGTGGCAGGAGGACACTTACCGTGCTTGGTGGGGCACACTCTGACTATATGATGGGGTTCCCCACAGTAGAGGCACAAGCTCTGGGAGAAGCGCCGTTGCCTTTCCTCGGCAGTAAGAGATGGGTGTAGGAGCTCTGTCTGCATGGGTTCAGAAAAATCCTGGGGAGAGGAGGAGGAGGTTACTGGAATGAAAGGAGCCAGATTCGGGTAACTGGGAACCCGTGGAAGAATCCAAGTGGGACGCAGCGGTCCTGACGATCTTTCTGCGAGGCCTTCCTCGATGCCGATCAATTGAAATTACCAGATTAATCAGTACGTCCAGTGTTTGGGGTACCCTTACTCGAGCCAGCTTGTCTTTAAGGGGTTCAGATAAACCCAAACAAAATTCATAGCACAAGGCGGCATCGTTCCATGCTGTATCTGCACTCCAGCAGCCTGGTGGGGGTCCTCATAAAGTCAAGCCATGGCTTGGAAGAACAAATTCAGTGTGGAGACTTCCCGTGCTCTCTTCTCCCATAGCCGGTGGGCCCATGACTGGGGTTCATCCTGGGGCAGAGAAAGGACTAGCCCGACCTTGGTAGCTTTGAGGGAGAAGATGCGTGGCTGGAGGCCAAAGTATAGCTCACACACATTGGGAAAGGCCCGGAACTTGCGACGATCCCCATAGAACTTGTCAGGCAGGGGGACCTTGGCTTCCAAAGGCAGGACCACAATGGTGTGAGCTGCAGATGGACCAGCCCCAGGGGTTGTAGGGGCTGCAAGTTCTTGTACCCGCTCCTCCAACCGGGTATAGCCCTCTTGCAGGTTTTTTACTGCCTGTGTGAGACCAGCAAGGTGAGCACACAGATCGTCCATAGGAGAGTGGGTTCCCTGCGCATACTCCGTCATGGCTGTCTGTTTCTGTCAGACACCTGGTGGCGGAGTCTGTCTTATGCAGGGAACAACCACTCTTGCGCACCTGATTCTGGGGTCCCTGGTAGAGCAGACAGGAGACTGAGAGTGCAGGATGGCACAAGGGCTGGATAGTCTCTGATGATGGTGTAAGAGATTCCGGGCGGTGCTGTACCAAGGAGCAGGCAGAAGAGTAGTCAAAGTACAAGCAGAGGTCCTTATCAGGCAGGCAGCAGAGGTACCAGGAATCAAGCAGGTTAGGACAAGCCGGGTCTTCAGGGAACAGGATCAAACTACAGGAACAGAGCTGAGGCTCACAGGTACACTATATGCTGTAGAACGGACAGCACTGGCTGCTGTCCGCTTAAAATGGGCCGTTTGGCGCCAATGCCGGCATGCACAGGCGCACGCACACGCTATGTGTGCCTGCTCACAGGCCTCCAGACCCGGTTTCCATGGGCAGCAGTGGTTTCCTGACAATATGAGGACAGGTCAACAGGTTGCACTGTTTCAGGAACACCACGTATTTTGATATTGTTCCTTCTGGACCTGTTCTCAATATCTGTGATTTTGTCCTTTAACCATTATGTGTTTTGAGCCTGATCCTTTTGAGTGTCTATAATATCATTTATTGTATCAGTGATGTCTTCCATATTTGCTTCTATATGAGTGACCTTCTGCTCTAGCACATCAATGCTATGGCCGACCCTCTGCATTACTGTCAGCAGGTCTGCCTGTATTGAGCTCCTCAGGGACATTAACATGTCCTTCAGTACATTATCCATCACAGGCTGGCCCATGGCAGGGAAAGCGGCAATAGGATCAGGCATGGAGGGTTGCAGGTGCAGTGGAGACATGAGAGACGACACATGGCTTACCAGATGGCTGGCTGCAGAGGTATCTAGGCACATTTTAGCTTTGGCAGGGCTGCCTGAAGCTGGTGTGCAAGGTGGGGACGATGTGAGTTCCTGGTGTAGCTGGGAGAGAGATGCATGTCCTGGTGTCGCTGTGTAGAGAGCCTCCGTCTCGTTGTGCTGTGAGCCGGCCTTGGCTGCGCCTCGGCTGGTGCATGAAGGCAGTAAGCTTATGGGGGGGTGACACTCCTCTAAGCTTATGGGGGTGACACTCCGTTTTGGTAGCAGTCGGGAGCTAGTAGAGGCTGGTTAAGGCGATCTGTGGACGGAGCTCTTTTCCCATGCGGCCATCATGCTTGCACAATGGTCATGCCCCCAGTCCAAAACCATCTTCATTGGCTGGTGTGGATGATGTAACTATTGCACATGCACAAGAGTCTGTAATTTGCAGTTCAGTTTACATGCCCTTGCAAGCAGACCGGTAGGTTATTTTATTGCAGAAACATATTCTTCTTTGATAAACAGCGTGCCTGCCTTTAAGAAAATTTTATGTTGCCTTCAGTTCCACTTTAACTTAATGAATAAGGTGAAGATGGGCTGACCTCAATCATCCAGTTATGTGAAATCAAAAATCCTTTTTTTTTTAATTGTTCTTGCATATGATTTTGCATGCAATTCCCTTGGCAAAGTGAGAATTTACTTTGAAAGTGAATATGGTTTACTCTTTTAATAAATTACCCATATTATGTAGCCCCATTGGTAAGCATCAGTGTCCACCAATGGGTGTTTCCCAGAAACCAGAATCTCATGAGTCATGACCTGATGCTCGTTGCAGGAAGGATATTTAAACCCTGTCTATCATGTGCTGATTGCCTTGGTGTTTTGGTCTCCATGTGCCCCTGACTTGTGTATCCTGAATCCATTCCTGGACCCCTGTCTTGCAGCCTGATCCTTTCCAACCTGCTCTCTCCATCTCCTGTTACCTGTTCCTGCCCTGTCATGCTCCCAGCTCCCTCTGACTAATCTCCTGTGTATGACCCAGGCTCAGCTCCGTTTACGGTTTGGCATTTCCCTATCTGCTGTATATACTTTGTTTAGGCATTTGTTCTTTCGGTGTCACACTTTGGTTATTTGCCTTGTTTTACACTGTTTGGTATGTTGGATGTGCGTTTATATCTTTATCCACTTATCTTTTAAATAAATCATATTATTTTAGACTACTTATGCCTGACATTCTCTGTTGCAGTTCACACATCTCTAGTCACACCAGTTGCTGACATAACACCAAGGCCAGTCCTGACCAGAAGTGACTGCACAGGGAAACTATTTTTGGCTTTGCTGTTGGTTTGTGGCAAGATTCATCCAGAGGAGGGTGTATACTTTTCCTTGCTGGTGACAGAGGAGAAAGAGCATTGCCATCAGATACTGAAGGAGTGGGCCAGTGATCAGCTGTTGAAATGCATTTGTTTAGCTCATTCCCTAGTTGATCAGGGCAGTATGTTTGGTGACGTTCAGCCATTAATTCAGGTCTGTGCAGAGTTGGCTTTGTATAGTACTCCTAAAGGCAGTGATGACTTTCCCCCCTTCAGTATGGCTCAGGTAGAATCACTGTTTTGGTTATTGGAGGATAATTCGGCTTACTTCTTTGAGTATTATTCAGCATGCTATCAACAGGTGCTAGTGTAGTGTCTTAACGCAGTGCAGTCTCTTGTCAGACAGGCAGGATGTAAACTGAATTTTGTTCAGCCATTACTACAGGCTTGGCAAGATATGCTGCATTCAGTCCCGGTCAACTTGCACCAACCCTGTTGTTAGACACCTGACTTCTCAAATATCTCTCTCTCCATCATCCACACCAGCCACAGTTGCAGCCCAGTATACCCTGCTACCAACTATGTGTCGGTACCCTGTTTCCACTTGCTGCACCTACCCTGCCTTCAACCCATTAACAAATAACTCTTCTCCATTGCCTATGGCAACCCCACAGAACTCTTCTTTAGCAACTGCTTCCTCTTTCACCATCCCTCAGCTTTTTGCTTCCATCAGCTGCACCCCCTTCTCGCAACCCTGCATCCACATGCAGAACCTTGGTGACTAAACCCAAAAATAAATTTTTACCAACTTGCACAATCCTGCCACTATCCAAATCTGCCTCCACACCAGCTGATCTGCCCAAGCCTGCCTTCACCCCAGCCGATCTGCTCCAGCCTGCCTCCCCACCAGCCGATTTGCTCCAGCCTGCCTCCACACCAGCCAATCTGCTCCAGCCTGCCTCCACACCAGCCGATCTGCTCCAGCCCGACTCCACAACAGCTGATCTGTTCCCGCCTGCCTCCACACCAGCTGATCTGTTCCAGCTTGCCTCCACACCAGCCAATCTGCCCCAGCCTACCTCCACACCAGACAACCTGCTCCAGTCTACCTCCCTGATTGCCAATGGGGTTTAGCCTTTGTCTGACAGACCCAAACATGCTGTCCAGTCTGCTGATCCTGTGCATGCTGCCTATCCTGCTGATCCTGTGCCCGCTGTCCAGCCTGCTGATCCTGTGCCTGCTGTTTATCCTGTTCCCAAGGTCCAGCCTGCTATTCTGATGCCTGCTGTCCAGCCTGCAGTTCCTGTTCCCGCTGTCCATCCTGCTGTTACTGTGCCCACTGTTCAGCCTGCTGATCCTGTGCCCGCTACCTATGCTGCTGATCTTGTGCCCGCTGCCTATGCTGCTGATCTTGTGCCAGCTGCCTATCCTGCTGATCCTGTGCCTGCTGTTCAGTCTGCTGATCCTGTGCTCGTGGTCTAGCCTGCTTTTCCAATGCCCACTGACCAGCCTGCTGTTCCGATGCCTGCTGCCCAGTCTGCTGTTCTGTTGCCTGCATTCTAGCCTGATGATCTGTTGCCCGTTGTCCAGCCTGCTGATCTGGTGCCCGCTGTCCATCCTGCTGATCTGGTGCCTTCTGTCCAGCCTGCTGTTCTGGTGCCCACCTTCCAGCCTGCTGATTTGGTGCCTATTGTCCAGCCTGCTGTTCCAATGCTCACTGTCCAGCCTGTTGTTCTGGTGCCTACTCTCCAGCCTGTTGTTCCAGTGCCCGCCGTCCAGATTGCTGTTCCGGTGCCTGCTGTCCAGCCTGCTGATCCGGTGCCCACTGTCCAGCCTGCAGTTCCGGTGCCCGCTGTCCAGCCTGCTGATCCGGTGCCCGCTGTCCAGCCTGATGATCCGGTGCTTGCTTTCCAGCTTGCTGATCCGTTGCCCAGTATCCAGCCTGCTGATCTGGTGCTCGCTGCCCAGCCAGATGATCTGGTGCCCCTTGTCCAGCCTGTTGATCTGGAGTCCACTGTCCAGCCTGACAATCTGGTGCTTGTTGTCCAGTCTGATGTGTCTCTGCCCACTGCCTACCCTGATGTGCCTCTGTTCGCTGTCCAGCCTGATGTGCCTCTGCCCGGCCTGATGTGCCTCTGCCCACTGCCCAGCCTGATGTGCTGCTGCCCAGCCTGATGAGCCTCTGCCCGCTGCCCAGCCTGATGTGCCACTGTCCAGCCTGATGTACCTCTGCCCACTTTCCAGCATGATGATCCAATCCCTGATGCTCAGCTTGCCTCTGGACATTCTGTGCCCAATAACCTGCCTGCCTCTGATGGTTCGCTGCCCAAAGACAAGTCTACCTTTGATGATCTTGCATATCTTCTCGCTACCACACAGCTGGGTTCTACTGACTATATGCCAGCTGCTCAGTTAGATTATTGTGCAAGGGCTAATTGTCCACCTGCTATTAGGACTGAAAGCGTGCCTTATATGGGTTACTTGCTTGGCCTAAGATTCAGTTTACGTTTGCCACAATCAAGTCCCTCTAGCAGTGTGTTGCTCTTATGGCACCCAAGCCTGGTGATCCGGACATACCCTTGGTAACTAATGGCTTAATTTGCCTTCATGGCCTTGATCGTGGTAAGCTTCTAGGGAATGGCAGAGTATGATCTGTGTCCTGCCATGATTCTGGAGCAACTGCCATAGCTCCAGGTGTACTAGGGAACCCGGGTTTGGTAACCAGTGCCTCGGAAAGATCTAGTTGGCTTTTGATGTGCAAAACAAGTCCTGGAAACCAGACAAGCTACTTAGTTATGACAAGACACATCGGGGTCTGTATTCCGGTATTGTCACATGACCCCAGGGCTAAGTTTGAAGATAATCTGTGGGACCTCAGGATTGGGGTATCTGCTGTTTTGAGGGACTTGAGGTGTCAAATTCTGTAAGTCTCAGAGAATAAGGCCAGCAGGGCACCCAGTCAGTCACTTGACCCCAACAGTGGGATACCCAGCCAGTTACCTGACCCATGCGGGGGGACACTTTACCTATCAATGGATCTTGGCAGTAGGACATCTTGCTTGGAACCTGACACATCTTCAACTTACAAGGAACTTCTTCTCTGGACTTATGTAATGAAAAAATACTTTTTATGGACTGGTTCAGCGATGGCTGTTTGGAGCATCCTTATGGCCTCACCTTAGAGGGTGGTTCTGTCAGGAAAAGTCTCACCTGCTGGTGGCACTGTGGCTCCCGGATCCATGGGCTGCAGTTCCAGTGTCCACCAGCGGGTGTCAGTAAAGGGTTCACCTACTGGTGGCATTATGGCTCCTGGATCCATGGGCTGTAGTTCCAGTATCCACCAGTGGATGTCTCCTAGCAACCAGAAGCTCATGAGTCATCACCTAATGCTCGTTGCAGGAAGGATACTTAAACCCTGTCTGTCATGTGCTGATTGCCTTGGTGTTTTGGTCTCCATGTGCCGCTGACCTGTGCATACTGTATCCTGTATTCTGCATCTGTTCCTGGACCCCTGTCTTGCAGCTTGATCCCTTTCCACCTATTCTCTCCATCTCCTGTTCCCTGTTCCTGCCCTGTCTTGCTCCCAGCTCCCTCTGACTGGTCTTCTGTGTATGACCCGGGCTTGGCTACGTTTACGGTTTGGCATTTCCCTATCTGCTGTATATACTTTGTTTAGGCAGTTGTTCTTTCTGTGTCACTATTTGGTTATTTGGCTTGTTTTACACTATTTGGTATGTTGGAGGTGCGTTTATGTCTTTGTCCACTTATCTTTTACATAAATTATATTATTTTACAATACTTGTGCCTGACATTCTCTGTTGCAGTTCACACATCTCTGGTCACACCAGTTGCTGACATAACACCAAGGCCAGTCCTGACCAGAAGTGACTGCACAGGGAAGCCATTTTGGCTCTGCTGTTGTTTGTGGCAAGATGCATGTAAAGGAGGTTGTAAACTTTTCCTTGCAGGTGACAGAGGAGAAAGAGTATTGCTGCCAGATACTGAAGGAGCAGGCCAGTGATCAGCAGTTAGAATACATTTGTCTAGCTCATTTCCTAGTTGATCAGGGCAGTATGTTGTTTGGTGATGTTCAGCAATTAATTCAGGTCTGTTCAGAGTTGGCTTTGTCCAGTACTCCTAAAGGCAGTGATGACTTTTTTCCCTCGTTCAGAATGGCTCAGGTAGAATCACTGGTTTGGTTATTGGAGGATGACTTGGCTTACTTCTTTGAGTATTATTCAGCATGCTCTCAACAGGTGCTAGTGGAGTGTCTTAGTGCAGTCTCTTTCAGAAAGGCAGCATGTAAACTGAATTTTGTTAAGCCATTAGTACAGGCTTGGTCAGATATGTTGCATTCCGGCCCAGTCAACTTGCACCAACCCATTACTGCTGTTAGACACCTGACTTCTCAAATATCTCTCTCTCTCCATCATCCCCAACAGCCCAGTATACCCTGCTACCAACTATGTGTCAGTATCCTGTTTCCACTTGCTGCACCTACCCTGCCTTTAACATATTGACAAATACCTCTTCTCCATTGCTTATGGCAACCCCACAGAAATCTTCATTAGCAACTGCTACCTCTTTTTTACCATCCCTCAGCTTTTCGCTTCCATCAGCTGCACCCTCTGCTCGCAGCCCTGTGTCCACAATGCAGAACCTTAGCGACTAATCCCAAAAAGCAAAACATCTGCCTCCATGCCAGCCGATCTGCCCCAGCCTGCCTCCACACCAACCAATCTCCTCCAGCCTGCCTCCACACCAGCCAATCTGCTACAGCCTGTCTCCACACCAGCTGATCTGGTCCAGCCTGCCTCCACACCAGCCGATCTGCTCCAGCCTGCCTCCACACCAGCCGACCTGCTCCAGCCTGCCTCCACACCAGCCAACCTGCTCCAGTTTGCCTCCACACCGGACAATCTGCTCCAGTCTACCTCCCTGATTGCCAATGGGGTTTGGCCTTTGTCTGACAGACCCAGACATGCTGCCCAGCCTACAGCCTGTGGCCCTTGCCTATCCTGCTGATCCTGTGCCCGCTGTCCAGCCTGATGATCCTGTGCCAACTGTTCATCCTTCTGATCCTGTGCTCATTGTCCAGACTGCTGATCCTGTGCCTGCTGCCTATGCTGCTGATCCTGTGCCCTCTGCCTATGCTGCTAATCCTGTGCTCCTGGTCCAGACTGCTGTTCCAATGCCCACTGTCCAACCTTCTGTTCTGGTGCCTGCTGTCCAGCCTGCTGATCCAGTGCCTGCTGTCCAGCCTGCCATTCTGGTTCCTGCTGTCCAGCCTGCTGATCCAGTGCCTTTGTTCAGCCTGCTATTCCAGTGCCCAGTATCCCAGTGCCCGCTATTCAGCCTGCTTTTCCAGTGCCCACTGTTCAGCTTGCTGTTCCGGTGCCCGCTGTCCAGATTGCTGATTCGGTGCCAATTGTCCAGCCTGCTGATCCTGTGCTTGCTGCCTATGCTGCTGATCCTGTGCCCGCTGCC
Source organism: Glandirana rugosa (assembly GCA_018402905.1). Taxonomy (NCBI): domain Eukaryota; kingdom Metazoa; phylum Chordata; class Amphibia; order Anura; family Ranidae; genus Glandirana; species Glandirana rugosa. Next base: position 72,682 of record BLSH010376761.1, read on the forward strand.
TATGCTGCTGATCCTGTGCCTGCTGTCGAGTCTGCTGACCCTGTGCTTGTGGTCCAGCCTATTGTTCCAATGCCTGCTGTCCAGACTGCTATTCCAGTGCCCACTGTCCAGCCTGCTAATCCGGTGCCCGTTATCCAGCCTGCTGATCTGGTGCCTGCTGTCCAATCTGCTGATCCGGTGCCTGTTGTCCAGCCTACTGTTCCGGTGCCCGTTGTCCTGCCTGCTGTTCTGGTGCCCACTTTCCAGCCTGCCATTCCAGTGCCCACTGTTCAGCTTGCTTTTCCAGTGCCCGCTGTCCAGCTTGCTGATTCAGTGCCCGCTGTCCAGCTTTCTGTTCCGATGCTCATTGTCCAGCCTACTGATCTGGTGCCCGCTGTCCAGCCTGCTGTGCCAGTGCCCGTTGCAGAGCCTGCTTATCTGGTCCCCACTGCCCAGCATGATTATTCCGGTGCCCGCTGCCCAGCCTGATGATCCAGTGCTTGCTTTCCAACCTACTGATCCGGCGCACACTATCCAGCCTTGTGATCTGGTGCCCGCTGTCCAGCCTGATGATCTGGAGCCCACTGTCCAGCCTGACAATCCAGTGCCTATTGTCCAGTCTGATGTGCCTCTGCCCGCTGCCCAGCCGGATGTGCCTCTGCTCGCTACCCAGCCTGATGTGCCTCTGCCCCCTTGCCCAGCCTGATGTGCCTCTGCCCACTGCCCAGCCTTATGTGCCTCTGCCCACTGCCAGGCCTGATGTGCCTCTGCCCGCTGCCTAGCTCGATGTGCCACTGCCCCCTGCACAGCCTAACGTGCCTCTGCCCGCTGTCCAGCATGATTATCCAGTCCCTGATGCCCAGCCTGCCTGTGTACGTTCTGTGCCCAATAATCTGCCTGCCTCTAATGGTTTGCTGCCCAATGACAAGTCTACCTTTGATTATCTTGCTTATCTTCTCCCTACCACACAGCCAGGTTCTACTGACTATATGCCAGCTGCTCAGTTAGATTATTGTGCAAGGGCTAAGTGTCCACCTGTTACTGGGTCTGAAAGCTCTGAACCCTCATGTGCCATATATGGGTTACCTGCTTGGCCTAAGATTCAGTTGATGTTTGCCTAGGTCGAGTCCCTCTGGCAGTGTGTTGCTCCTATGGCACCCAAGCCTGGTGGTCCGGACATACCCTTGGTAACTAATGGCTGCAATTGCCTTCATGGCCCTGGTCGTTGTAAGATCCTAGGGAATTGCAGAGTATGATCTGTGCCTTGTTATGAAACCTAGTTGGCTTTTGATGTGCAAAGCAAGTCCTGGAAACGAGACAAGCTATTTAGTTATGACAAGGCACATCGGTGTCTGTATTCCAGTATTGTCACATGACCCCAGGGATAAGTTTGAAGATAATCTGTGGGACCCCAGGATTGGGGTATCTGATGTTTTGAGGGACTTGAGGTGTCAAACTCTGTACGTCTCAAGGAATATGGCCAGTCGCTTGACCCCAACAGTGGGATACCCAGCCAGTTACCCAACCCAGGTGGGGGGGCACTTTTCCTATCAATAAATCTTGGCAGTAGGACATGGAACCTAGCACTTCTTCAGCTTACATGAACTTCTTCTGTGGACTTATGTAATGAAAGAATATTTTTTATGGACTGGTTCAGCTACTGCTGTTTGGAGTGTCCTGAGGGGGTACTGTCAGGAAAAGGCTCACCTGCTGATGTCACTGTGGCTCCCAGATCTATGGGCTGCAGTCCCAGTGTCCACCAGTGGGTGTCAGTAAAGGGCTCATCTGCTGGTGGTATTGTGGCTCCTTGATCCATGGGCTGCAGTTCCAGTGCCCACCAGCTGGTGTCTCCCAGCAACCAGAAGCTCATGAGTAGAGTTGAGCGAACCTCTGGAAGTTCGGGTTCTGCTGGTCCGGCCGAACTTCGGGACAAAGTCCAGGTCCGGGTCCGGACGGAACCCGAACGATCGCACGGACACCGAACCCCATTGAAATCAACGGGGACCCAAACTTTTAGGCACAAAAATGGCTGTAACAAAGTCCTGGAAAGCCCTAGAGGGCTGCAAAAGGAAGGAAATGGGGGTAAAGGTGGGACAAGTGACCTACAAAGAAATGGGGACAGGGAAATAACTTTAAATATTAAAAAAAAAATAAAAACATAAAAAATGCAAAATTGGAGGTGAATGTGGATCATCTTCAAACTGTGTCTGAAAAGTATTAATTAAAGGTAGAAGCTATATAACTGTTCTAAAATCATCTTCAAACTAGGGCAAGTGCCCTACAAAAAATGGGGATAGGGAAAATAAATTAAAATCAAATAAAAAAATGGGAAGGGGGGTGGATGTGGAGTAGGAGCCTAGAGGTTGACTAGGCCGTGACCGTGGCAATGTAGATGGAAGTGGCGGTGGTAGAGGAGTAGGAGGAGGTAGCCAACATGTTTTTTTTTGTATTAAAGCCTATTCAAAAAAGAAGTATATGAATGGCTGTGTGAGTCCGGTCTAAATGTTTATTCTGCACAAGGTACAGACAAGTCTTGTGGGATCCATGCCTGATTCATTTTAATAAAGGTAAGCTTGTCCACGTTGGATGTGGACAAGCGGCTCCGCTTGTCTGTGATAACGCTCCCTGCCGTGCTAAACACACGTTCCGACAATACACTGGCTGCAGGGCAGGCCAGCACCTCCAAGGCATACAG
>BLSH010376761.1:79623-98086 GCA_018402905.1 Glandirana rugosa
GGCTTTGTGGTTCCGTTAGTCGTGTACTGTCTGTCCCAAATTTATAAGAAGGACGTTGTTCATAGTCCACTACTGAGTACTCATCACAACTCGCTTGGGCCTGACATTGCAAGCCCAGGCATGGTTTGAAAGCCCACAGGCCCCGTGCCTGGGCCTGTAAAGTTTTTAGCAAGCCCAAGCCAGGCCCCAAGACGATAAAATGAGGTGCACAACTCTTCGATGTTCCGTCGGCTAGTTGTTCGCAAAGTGACGAAACGGGAATCTTCGGTAGTGTCGGTACGGATGATTACCGTACCGACACTAACCGGTCACGTAGTACACTGGGTCGGAGAAGTGACTGCAGCACTGTGACTGCAGCTTATAAAGAGGCTGGGTCACATGATGCACTGGCCAATCACAGCCATGCCATTAGTAGGCATGGCTGTGATGGCTTCTAAGGGCAAAGCAGTGAAACGCTTGTTGATCGGCTGCCTTGTAGCTTCTCAACACGTGGAGTAAAATAGCAGAACCCCGGACCGAACCCGAACGATTTTTGAAATGTCCGGGTCCGTGCCCCGGACACCCGAAAGTTTGGTACGGACCCGAACGTTACAGTCCGGGTTCGCTCAACACTACTCATGAGTCATCACCTGATACTTGTTGCAGGAAGAATATTTAAACCCTGTCTGTCATGTGCTGATTGCCTTGGTGTTTCGGTCTCCATGTGCCCCTGACCTGTGTATACTGTATGCTGTATCTTGCACCCATTCCTGGACCCTTATCTTGCAGCCTGATCCCTTCCCACCTGCTCTCTCCATCTCCAGTTCCCTGTTCCTGCCCTGTCTTGCTCCCAGCTCCCTCTGACTGATCTCCTGTGTATGACCCGGGCTCGGCTACGTTTTCGGTTCAGCATTTTCCTATCTGCTGTATATACTTTGTTTAGGAAGTTGTTCTTTCTATGTCACTTTCTGGTTATTTGGCTTGCTTTACACTGTTTGGTATGTTGGAGGCGTGTTTACATCTTTGTCCACTTATCTTTTAAATAAATTATATTATTTTACACTACTTGTGCCTGGCATTCTCTGTTGCAGTTGCAGTTGCAGTCTCTGGTCACGCCAGTTGCTAACACACACTGCCGAGCTCTTTCATTTTACTGCTTATTCAAAGCTTGTGTACTGTCCTGACACTAGCCAATCAGTTAACACATATCAAGCACATATCTGAAGTCCAAATGTTTTATGTTTTGGGAATAATTGGGAATATTGAAAAAAAGGGGGTTGGGGAATGTGGGCTGTGGTTTTGAAGAGTTTTGTGCACCCTGTTTACACAGTTTAGTGCATTGTCAATAAAATACAGTAATACACCCCAAAAAGAAAGAATGCAAAGTCTGCTTTCAAAACATTTGTGCCACTGCCCAAATAATGCAAAGTTGAGGACTTACCTTTTTTCATAGTAAAATTTCTTATAAATTTTAGGTTCAATAGCTTTATTTGCTGATATGTTTTCCACATAACAAAAAAGAAAATAAGAAAATATACAAAGAGTATAGAAGCACAAGACAAAATGAGGACATTAAATGTCCAGAAGGTACCTTGAGTCATAGGACACAAATCATTTGGTTATCCAGAAATACATGGTACAGTATACTAGAACATGTAGTATGTTGAACAAAATTATATAATTCTTAGTACCAGACCAATTTTGCACTAGATGAGGTGGGAGCCTACCTAGACACCCCAGGGGGAACAAACTGTGTCTTAGGGGGTGGGTGCGCCTCAACTTGTGTTATACAAGGTTGAGTTATTCCCAATAACAACTTGTCGTAAACAAGAAAAAGGATAAATCCATGGTTGGTACCTATCGATTCAAATAGGTAGAAAAGAATAGGAAAGAAAAAGGAAAGAGAGCTTGGGCTAGGGCAGAAGGAGAGAATTGAAGCTAGAGGTGGAGATAGGTAGAAAAAGAGGAGTTTGAGAGGGGAGGGAAGGGGGGAGGTAGACACAGAGAGCATACTTCAGGGAAAATAAATTATTCAGAGGGTTGGGAGAATTTGAAGGATTTAGGAGCGATTAGATAATCATGGGGGACAGAGGCTTTAGGCCTGTTGGCCTTTATGGGGGTTACTGGGACACTCTGCTTTTTATTTGTTCAGACGAGGAGTAATGCATCCATATGGCCCAAGTGGTTTTGAACTTATCTGACTTATTCAGAGCCCTTGCTTGCATCTCCTCTATCAACATCATATCATTGATTTGCAAACCCATTCTGAGAGGGATGGTGGAGAGATGGTTTTCCAGTGTCGAGCAATTAATTGTCTCCCGGTGCAAAGAAAAAATTTCAGGAGGCCAGTCTTTTGTGATTTAATTGATCCCGGGAGTATGGACAAGAGAGCGATGGACGGGGAAGGTGTTAGAGGTTCGTCGTAGATATCAGTGAAGATTTGAAAAATCTGCTGCCAGAAGAAATGGATACTGGCACACTCCCACCAGGTGTGTAGGTATGTACCTTTCTCCGTTTGACATCGCCAGCATACATCTGCTGTGGATGGGAACATGAGCTTGATTGTAGTTGGGACTTGATACCACCTTGCTACCACTTTGTAGTTCTTTTCTTGGGTGTAACTTGAAATGGAAGACTTGCGGGTAAATAAGAAGGCTTTATGCCAGTCCTCATCTGATATGTCAACCCCCAGCTCCCGAGACCAGACACTCGTAAAGGTCGGTAGAGAATCGTGTGTATTGTCTATGATCATTTTGTAAATCACTGAGTGTGGCGAGGGGTTTCAGATAGTGTACACAGTTGTTCAAAATTAGTTAGTGGTCTGTGTACTAGTTTGGAGTCAAACAGTATTTTACAATAAGAAGATATATGAAATCTTGTTAACCAGGACATTTTAGTTGAGCTGGGGGTTGGACCTGTCATGAACATGCCCGTGGTACTGTGAACAAATTGTTTCGCTGTAGGCCAGGTGGATCTAGGATGGGTATCCAGTGTTAGGGTGTCCCTGCCTTCCAGTAGAGCTGGGCTGTCAAATAGGGGGGTGAGTGGGCTGGGTTAGGTAGAAAGTGATAATCTGTCTCTATAGCGATACCAGATTGATAGCGCGTCTATTGTCAGCAGGGAGAGGGTTGTCAGAGATTTATATGTCAGTCCATAGCCCCACAGTAGGGCGTGTAGATCGACCGTGGCCATATCCTGCTCCACTAATGTGGAGGCTTTAGTGGAAACCACTCCAGGGTGCGTGAGATCACAGCAGAGGAGTGATACAGTTCAAAGTCAGGTAATCCTGTTCCCCCTGGCCTTCAGATAACAAAGGAGTTTGTGTTTCAGTCTGGGGTGATTTCCGTGCCAGACAAAACGGATAGCCATAGAGCGAAGCATACGAAAGAAGGCGGGGGCAATGTCACAGGCAGAGCCTGAAACAGATATAGCAGTTTGGGAAGTACATCCATTTTTAAAACTTCCCTGCTTCCAAACCAGGACAAGGGCATGTTGAACCTGCTTTCCATTAGGCGTCTGAGTGTCGTGAGGATTGGGCCGAAGTTCAGGGCATATATGTCAGATGCACGAGCTGGGATTGCGGTACCCAGATAGGAAATCTATTTAGTTTGCCACTGAAATGGGAAGTTAGTTCTAAGGGTGTGAAGGGTGGATTGGGATAGGGAGATATTCAGGGCCTCCGTTTTAGAAAGGTTTCATTTATAAATACTGTATAGACCAAATTTATGAATCCCAGCTAGAATAGAGGGGATGCTGATATGCAGTTGGGTAATGTATAGGAGGAAGTCGCCCACATAAAGAGAAAGTTTACAATGTGAAGTAGGGGTGCGTATTCCATGAATGATCGGGTTGGCTCGGAGAGCTTGGTCAAGATGTTCAATAACCAGAGCGAATAGGAGTGGTGAGAGGAGGCAGCCCTGCCTAGTACCATTGGCAATAGTCAGGGCTTCCGATTTAGTCCCGTTCACCAAAATCGTTGCCGTAGGGGTGGAGTACAGTGACATGATACGCATGAGCATTTTTGTACCTAGGCCTATTTGGGATAGGGTGCTGTGTAGAAAAGGCCAACTGACCCTATCAAAGGCTTCAAAGGAGAGAAGGCAAGACGGTAGACAGTGATGCTGTGCGTAGGCAATAAGGTGGAGGCTTTTGGTGGTGTTGTCCCTGGCTTCAGGCCCAGGCACAAAACCCACCTGGTCATTGTGTATCAGGGACGGTAGCAAGAGGGATATATGATTTGCTAAAATTTTGGTGAATAATTTTAAATCTATGTTTACAAGGGATATGGGTCTATAATTGCAACATACGGAGGGATCCTTACTTGGTTTGGGGATAACCACAATCTGGGCACGCAAAAGAGTGGGGGATAATAAATGATTCTCATCAATTGCATTAAATGCCTGCGTCAGTAAGGGTGCCAACTGCTGGGCGAACGTTTTATAGAAAGCGGGGTAAACCCGTCCGGGCCTGGGCTCTTACCATTTTTGAGAGCTGCTATAGCCTGTAGAAACTCCGAGTCCGATAGAGGTGCCCCCAGATCTGCAGCCTCCAAGCCCGAAAGGCTCGGGAGAGCAGTGTTCTGGATGTAGGTGGCTAAGTCATGAGGGTCGCTGTCTCCCTGAGGGGAAGATGGTATAGCTGAGGGGGACAAGTTGTAGAGGGTGGCATAGTATCGCCTGAATTCTTCGGCTATAGCAGAGTTGGTGTGTAGTTTGCCCTTGGAGGAGGACTGGAGAAAATTGATGTGTTTACGTGTGTGTCTAGGATGCAGGACTCGGACCAGGTGCTTGCCACATTTATTGGCCTGAGAGTAATGGGCAAAACGTCCCTTATCTCTCGCCACCAGGGAGCGCTCTGTGAAAATTTGCAGCAGATCCCTCAGAGCATTCAATAATTCAAGTTGGGTTTGGGGGTCCAGAGAACGTTTATGGGAGCCCTCCAGGTCTGCTATTTGAGATAGGAGGTGGGGTATATCAGATGTACATGCTCGTCTAAGATGGCGCCATGTTGAATATGTTTCCCCCTGAGAACACATTTAGGGGCTTCCCATTTAGTAAGGGGGTTTGTGTCACTGGAAGCATGATTTCTTACAAAGTCCTTTATACTGTCCATAACGTCTTGGGAACAAAAAGAGTCAGCCAATAAATTGTCGTTCAGTCTCCACGTAAACCCGGTCCTACGTGGGGGAATAGACCCCAGTTTCAAATGAATCAGGGCCTGGTCTGACCACAATGACAAGCCTATTGAGGCCGTCGGGGCATAGTCCAGTAAGGTTTGTGAAATCATAAAATAATCTATTCAACTATATGAGGAGTGTGCAGATGAATAGTGGGTGTAGTCCCTGCTGGAGGGATTGAGCACTCGCCACACATCTACCAGCGATAGATCTGAAAGAAGTTGATGAATTTTGGTCAGAGAAGCTGGGGACACAGAGGACTTACTCGTAGATGAGTCAAGACGTGGTATCAGAGCAGCATTGAGGTCCCCTCCTAGAATCACATTAGTGGCCCGAATTGTGCCAAACGAGAAGTCACCGAGGACATAAACCACAGCTGGTTCTGGTTAGGGGAGTAAAGATTGACAATAGTGAAAATTAATTCTTTGTAGGATAACTTCAAGAAAATATACCTGCCCTGTGGATCAATTAGTGAGTCAATTACATCTGGGGTAAATGAGACATGAAAAGCGATGGAAACCCTCTTGGATTTAGCAGAAGGGTTTGTGCTGTGGAACCAGGTGGGATATTGCCTATGGAGGAGATGCGGGATGGCATCTGATCGAAAGTTGGTTTCTTGTAGTAAAAGGATTTGAGTAAGGAGCTTATGTGCATGATAAAGTATTTGCCTCCATTTCTCGGGGGTGTTGAACCCTCTGCAGTTTAAGGAGGAAACTTGCAGGGAGATTTGCAGTGCCATATGGAAAACGGCAGAGGGTTGGGGGCTAATAGTGATAAGTGGGAGCCCGCTGTGTCTAGGGGGAGGGAACAGCGAACAAGGTGAGTGGTAGGGGTGGGAAATAAGGGAGGAAGAAGGGGGGAAAGAGCCAGAAAGGAAAAGAGAAAAAAGATATAAACCAAGGCCAGAGTGGACAAGGTGGGGGCTGTGCTAGCGACATTCCAGCCAGAGCCACTGAGGGCACCAGCCACCCTAATGTGGGAAACACGGTCAGCACATAGAGGGGTCCGCACACGCCAGACAACAATAAGGCGTTAGTGCAAAAAAGTCTCAACAGTGCAATCCTCAATGAGGTGCAAAGGTATGTCCTCCTTGAATCAAACAGCCAACTTGCTTCAAAGCTGAGTCCTTCACCTTCAATCACTTAAATGCAAAAACCAAGGTGGTGGTGCAAAAAAAAAATCAATTGCGCAACATTGAATAAAGTGCAGAGATAAATCCTCCTTAAATTGTGCAGCTATGCTGTTTTTGCTTTTTCAAAGGTTTTTATTGAGTTTCACAATATGAAAATACAATGAAGAATCTCGCATAAAAAAACTCAAACATATAAAAAAACGTATAAGTAGGTAGGTCAGGTGGTCAGGGTGTCAACCAACATAGATCAGAAATAGTGTGTCACCAGGTCCCAAAGTCGCGGTGGAGAATGGAGGGGGCCAAGCTGTCATTGAATTTGCGTGGGTAGTATGTGGCTCAGATAGCTTTTCCCAAGCAAAATCGAGAGGGTCATTAGGTCAATGGGCCAACTACCACCTCGGCGCCCCTATGGGAACAAACTGCGCCGAAGGAGGCAGATGAGTCCATTATGGTCTGTGTGAGTCTAAAGATCAAGAATAGCCTCTGAGCCTAAACCGTAGGTTACGGATTGGGTCTATGCGACCTCCATATAATCAATGGAGAGGTGTGACACTTAGTTTGCCCAAATATTAAGGGATGGGGGGACCTAGTGGGCCATTGATCAGGCCAATAGGGGGTGAGGGGGGGAAATGCAGTGGTGAGTAGCAGGAAAGGTGAGAAACTAGTCAAAGGATAAGAGGAAGAGAAAGAGAGGAGCAAGAGGAAGAGTAAAGCAGGATGCGAGAGTGTTGCTATGTCCCGAGCAGACCCTATCTCTCTGTGGTGGTCGTGATAAAAGTATATGCGTTGTGGTTAGCGGATTAGCCAACATAATGAATGCGGTATATTCAGGGGGTAAGGAGGCTATGGTCAAAGTTGGATGGCACAAAATGTTTCATGCTATGCTGTTTTTGATAGCGTATCCTTCACTATCGGTCACCACATGCGTGTGCACACATTGGGGGCTCACCAGAGGTCAAAGATAGATAGGCTCATCTTTCCAAGAATAGAGGGGGCTCATCACACAATGACCTTCCCGAGAACCGCATCCACAGGCACTCATTCCTCTCCAGCATGTATAATCATGGGGAACAAGCAAGAAAGACCCTCATAATGTATCACTTAAGGTATAGACATTTATTCAAACAGCACTGATTGCGCTTACATTAAAAACACTTTAAAACAGCAAGTTTCATTTAGCCAGATAGTCCTACCGCTCGGCCCTCCAACGCTCCTCTCCTCCACATCCTGAGCGTCACAGCCGTCGGTACAAACGTTCGCCTCGGGTAGCCGTGTGGCCACGCCCTGACGTTTCGTCACTTCCGACTTGATCACAGGGCTCTTGCACAATACAGGGTTTTGCACAATATATATCCAGTTTTAGCGCTGCTTTCACTATCACGGATATAGCTGACCTTTGGAGTTTTTTATATATTTATAGCAGCTGCTTTATTTCTATTTTTAATCACTTTATATATTTGTTAATAAGGAGCGCAGTGTTACTGTTCTATTAACAATAAGGTGTAATTATAAAGACCAATACAGAGATAGCCATAATGTGACTCCAACCCTAGTAATACAATTCAAAAAAACAGATGTCTAACAACTTAAAATTAGTGAAGTCCAGGGGTTGTGGTCAACTTCCCATACCTCGATGAAGAGCAGAAGGAAGTGGAGCAGAACATGGAACAAACCTGAAACGACAATGTCCCTGAGGGATGCAGTCTTAACATATATAACAACCTGTTTGAGGAGGAAAAATGAGGATTAGTCATAGTCCAACTAAACTGTGGACGAAAGAGGACCCACTCGGCTTCTAGCCTAGGCAAAGCTTGAGCTGTAGGTGAGGAGTCAGCTTTCATCCCGCCGAGGACCTGGAAGCCTCAGATCTGGTACGTTTCTGTTTACACGTTGTTTACACGTTAGCAGCGTGTAAGAGCCAGTCCGTAAACCGCAATCTGCGGGAGCTCGAAAGTACCCAGGAAGTTCGGAAGGTCCCCCAGTGTATGGAATGTATCAGATTTTCCATCGCGATGCAGAAAGATGAAATGGGAAGCCCCATCGGTACTTAATGTGCTTAGCCTGCAGGGCACTGGTAACCGATTTTAGGGCCCGGTGTATATCCAGGGTCAACTTAGAGAGGTCTGGGAGAAGCTTAATTTGGGCCTCATTAAAGTAGATGGCATCCTGAGTGCGGGCCACATGCATAATGGAAGCCTTGACAGCATAAAAGTGCACCCTGCAGATTACATCTCTGGGGTAGTCCGGATTAGGGTTCTTGGGGCCCAAGGCCCTATGTACACGATCTAGCTCCAATGGGGATTCTTTAGGCTTTTGAAGTAGTTCATTAAACATGGCTGTAATGGCTGAATCCAGGTCTTAATTTTCCACGGATTCCGGGAGGCCACGTATACAGATGTTGTTCCGTCTGGCCCTATTCTCTTGATCATCTTGAGATAATCAGCTGGATTTGTGAGGTGTGTTTCTGTAGAATAGCTCCATGTGAATTCAGTGTGGAGATTGCATCATCCACTGTATGTTCCACCTCTTCAATCCTTTCAGTGACATCCCTGCACAACTCTGAAATTTCCGGCTTGTAGGATTGCTCAAGGCATTTCACATAGGCCTCAAAGTTGTGCCTTGTTGGCAGGCCCTTAATGTAGGCCTCCATGTCCCAGCTAGTTTAAGAGTGCTGGGAATCGGGGGAGGGGTAGCCTGAGTGGACTGATCCTTGATCAGAGTCCTGTGGGGAGCGGGTTCACTGTCTGCTCCTAGTGTGTGGAGTGGAGTGCTGCGAAGCCGGGTGCAGTGAGGCCGCTCGTGCGGTATAGAACCGAGGCGGCGCCACCTTGCGAGAGGGGGTCTCGCTCTGACTCGGGCCAGATTGGTAAAAAAGTGGCTTATTTCTCCCTCTTTGTGTGAGCTGGGGGTCTTGTTACTCCCCCCCCCCCGCCTTTCCTCCCCATTACCATTCCTCCAAACCGGTGTGCGGGCGTCAGGAGCCGATGAGAGCCTGGGGTGTGCGGGAGCCGAGGAAGGTAGTGTCCTATCTCTCCATGTGCTTGGCCACGCCCCCCTTCTTATAGATTTTAGATCTGTTGCGCTTATGTCAGTCAATTTAGGCTTGTTACTGCTGTATAACAATCTAAAACTACCCCAAAAAATATTTTTTTTTCAGAGTTATAATGATTAAAATTGTGGTGCTGCTGATGCTGTATTTAATTCCAAGCAATGCTTTAAAAGTTACAAAAAAAATAAAAGCTATACTAATTTTTTTTTGTCTTAAAAGGTTGAAACAATTACCATATACTCCAAACAGATTGGGCTTTAGGATGTATGTTACTTGCATGAAACCTTTAAAACAGAACAAAATACGTGTTTCATTCATGTATGCTATCTTTTCAAATACTTTGTAAATAAAATGTTGTTGGTTTTACAATGTCTATTTAAAAAATGAATTTAGGATTCTTTTGCAAAAGAGTTAAACACACAATTCCCTGGTGGTCTCACTACTACCACAGGACAGCCAAAAACAATACAAACGTTTATCTTTTGGCCTTGCAGTTTGTCTTCTCAGTGCAAATCATAATTGCTTTAGGAGTTTCTGAATCCACTTTTAAATTCTAAGCTTGAGACAAATAATTGGATTTCCCACAAACACACTGAGCTATGTTACTTTTTCTGTTTCGCTGTGTGTCCTCAGGGCTTTGCTCTATGTTTTATATCAAAATCTATCTTGCTGGCTAGAGGGGAAAAGGACAGATCAGTCTTCATTAAGCTGTCCATTTGTTTAAAGAAAAAGCCCTTCAAACAATTTCACTGTCTTCAAATGAATTATAACAAGAGAAGTTAAGAAATAGAAAACTGTTCACAGTGACTTAGTAAATTACTAGCTGAAATGTTTCTTCACCCTGTGGAACTACAATCCAAAACAATTACATTTTACCTGCTGTATTTTTACAACACTTTGGGATTGTATATAGGCAATTCATGTGTCTCATTGACTACAGGGTAGCCCTAAATTTGCTTTGGGCTACATGACTAGACATTTATAGCTTCAGGATAAACACGGTATGAAAACAGAAAACTACAAAATGTGATCTGTTAAATCATGCACAAAACAGTATCATGCACAAAACAGGATCATGCTTTTTTACACCCCCTATCCTACCTGCCTTTCATTATTCTAACAGATGTATGGCAGAATTATAAATTGTATAAATAATCCTGTAGTTTCATCGAAGAAAACAGCAAGTGGTAATATTGTATACCGCTGCATTTAATTAAATAGATGAGCTAATATCTAAGTTTTAGACAGATGCTAACTTAACTCTAGATAAAAGTGTCTTAATGTTACTGATACCCATTTTACTATTAGCTTAAGGATTATATTACAATATATATATATATATATATATATATATACAGCATCTCACAAAAGTGAGTACACCCCTCACATTTTTGTAAATATTTTATTCTATCTTTTCATGTGACAACACTGAAGAGATTACACTTTGCTACAATGTAAAGTAGTAAGTGTACAGCGTGTATAACAGTGTAAATTTGCTGTCCCCTCAAAATAACTCAACACACAACCATAAATGTCTAAACCACTGGCAACAAAAGTGCGTACACCCCTAAATTATAATGCGCAAATTGGGCCCAATGTGTCTATATTTTGTGCGGCCACCATTATTTTCCAGCACTGCCTTAACCCTCTTGGGCATGGCATTCACCAGAGTTTCACACGTTGCGACTGGAGTCCTCTTCCACTCCTCCATGATGACATCATGGAGCTGGTGCATGTTAGAAACCTTGCGCTCCTCCACCTTTGGTTTGAGGATGCCCCACAGATGCTCAATAGTGTTTAGGTCTGGAGACATGCTTGGGCAGCCTCAGCTTCTTTAGCAAGGCATTGGTCATCTTGGAGGTGTGTTTGGGGTCGTTATCATGTTGGAATACTGCCCTGCAGCCCAGTCTCCGAAGGGAAGGGATCATGCTTTGCTTCAGTATGTCACAATACATGTTGGCTTTCATGGTTCCCTTAATGAACTGTAGCTCCCCAGTGCAGGTAGCACTCATGCATCCCCAGACCATGACACTCCCACCACCATGCTTGACTGTAGGAAAGACACACTTGTCTTTGTACTCCTAACCTGGTTGCTGTCACAGATGCTTCATACCATCTGAACCAAACAAGTTTATCTTGGTCTCATCAGACCACAGGACATGGCTCCAATAATCCATGTCCTTAGTCTGCTTGTCTTCAGCAAACTGTTTGAAGGCTTTCTTGTGCATCATCTTTAAAAGATGCTTCCTTCTGGGATGACAGTCATGCAGACCAATTTGATGCAGAGTGTGGCGTATGGTCTGAGCACTGACAGGCTGACCCCTCCACTCCTTTAACCTCTGCAGCAATGCTGGCAACACTCATACGTCTATTTCCCAAAGACAACCTCTGGATATGATGCTGAGCATGTGCACTCAACTTATTTGATCGACCATGGCGAGGCCTGTTCTGAGTGGAAACTGTCCTGTTAAACCACTGTATGGTCTTGGCCACCGTGCTGCAGCTTAGTTTCAGGGTCTTGGCAATCTTCTTATAGCCTAGGCCATCTTTATGTAGAGCAACAATTCTTTTTTTCAGATCCTCAGAGTGTTCTTTGCCATGAGATACCATGTTGAACTTCCATTGACCAGTATGAGAGAGTGAGGGCGATAACACCAAATTTAACACACCTGCTCCCCATTCACACCCGAGACCTTGTAACACGAATGAGTCACATGACACAGAGGAGGGAAAATGTCTAATTGGGCCCAGTTTGGACATTTTCACTGAGAGGTGTACTCATTTTTGATGCCAGCAGTTTAGACATTAATGGCTGTGTGTTGAGTTATTTTACGGGGACAGCAAATTTACACTGTTATACAAATTCTACACTGATTTTAACCTTAAACCTGCTCATTAAATATAGATGTGTAGCTAACAAATTCCTCCATCCACACTACCCAGTCTGAAAGGGCGAATCTGAAATTGTGGCTAATGTATTTTGACTGCCTTTCCCACCAGCTGTCAAAATAACTGAACAGGGCCTGCATTTCATTGCATCTTATCTAACTAACCTTCCACCTGACTCCTTCAAATTTTCTATTGGGCTGGCAGGAGGGGGCCACCCACTGAGCGATTGGGCCAATCACTGGGCAAATTTTTACTGGCTGAACCAGACAGGAGGAAGTTTACTGTGTATGGCAAGCCTAAGTGTAACAATATGGGTAGTTCATTTACACCACCTTCTACCACCACTGACTATTAATATAGCAGATTCTGGCGCATGTGTGGGAGCCCCTGGATGGACGCTTAGCCAGGAGCTCCACTCCCTCACCAGACATCGGACATCCTAAAAGAGCACCGCGGGACGGACAGCATAGGGGCAGCTAAGCCCCCCAAAACCCCAGGCAGCCAAAGGATACCCTGGATGCTTCCCGGCGATGCGCCCTGAGCTCCCTGACCGCTCAGCTTCTCATAGTGGGGTGTATCAATATGGCCGCGGCTGCAGCCTATGCCACGAGTGAAGCCATAGACGGCCTCTACCCCCGCATACGACGGACGGAGGAGGGAGAGACAAGGTCACAGACATCCTCAAATCAGGGGAGTGCAAGAGATTAGTGCATGCTAGTCCACCCCTGCCTCTCATTGTCCTCTCAAGCATACGCCGGGTGGACCAAGATGGCCACCAGAGTGGCCTAAAAGGAATACCGAACCACAGGAGATTACCAAGGCATAACAAAGTGGATATTAAGTGTGGAGCTGGCTTCTTCAGTGCCCCTGTAATAAACGGGAAGCACAAACTTTCCCTCGGGATCCCACTCTCTCCTTGGACACTGGGGTACCCTCCCCATACAGGAGGGGGTAATAAGAGGAAGGCAGAGAAAGGGTTCTCCTAAGAGTAACCACCCCAAAATCACAAGGGAACACAACCCCACAGGCTGTGACACCCCCAGACAGCCTCAAATGCTACGTGAATGCTGAATTTGCACACCAGAAAGTCTCTCACTCAACTGTTTTCAGGGGCCAATCAATTCGCCCCATCTGATATGGCCTCTGATGGGGCTCATCCACAAGCCAAAGCCCAGGAGGTCCACACAGAACCCAGGCCTGTTATAGCTCCGGCTACCCTCACACTCACTCCGGGACTCAACCTTACCTCGCCTCTCCCTCTCTCTATTTCTCCAGCCTCCATGGAGTCACTGCATCGCCACACAATGGAGGACTTTCCAGTTACGCCGGCAGGCCACCTCTCTATTCAACCAGAGACTCCTTCCCTTAGTCTGCCAACTCAAGAACCCCCACTTAACACAGCAGACCTGTTCCTTAAATTTTCAAACTTGCTGGAAAGAGGCCTTGCAAATATGGCCGCAAAAATGACAGGGGACATTAAAGAGGACTTCCACAATTTAGGCTCAAGAATGGAAGCAATTGAACAAAAATTAGACATTATAGTTTCCAGAACCAATCAAAACTCTTCCCAGATACAGGTTATGCAAGAACAACTGGAAACTGCCTTATCAAGAATCGATGATCTCAAAAACAGATCAAGACATTACAACTTCAGGATAAGGGGTCTTCCAGAATCCGTCACTGAAGTCATACCAGCTGTCCAGGATCTGATCCAGTCGATGATCCCCAAAATACCTAAACATAGACTAGAGCCCTGGGCCCCCCTAGGAAGTATGGATCTCCCAGGGACGTAATAGTTAAACCTCTACACCGTCAAAGAGGAGCTAATGAGAGCATCGTGTTCCAACACAACTATTTCGTGCATGGGGCACCAAATCCAGATATTTGCAGACCTGTCCGCTACCACTATTCAAAAGAGGAGAGCCCTCAAACCGCTTTTACAAGTTCTCCAACAAAAAGAGCTTAAGTATTGGTGGGCTTTCCCGTTTGGTGTCAAATTTATCCACAAAGGAAAAACATTCTCATTTTCGAGCCTACCGAAGGGGGGAAATATAATTTTAAGTCTGAAACTTATCTCCCAAGAAGCCCCAATGGATATCGCTGATTCTGCTGGAGCCCACGCAAAGAGACCGCTTCCTGCAAGCCCTCTCTCCCCACTCTGGACCAAATCGCAAAGCAAGAAATCTAAAGATAATAGACCACCCTAGCCCTCCCCTATGGAATCTTGGGATTTCGTCTACCTTTGATTGATGCTTGCTTTTCATTAAAGAAGGGAAAAGTACTTCTAAAGACTCACGCTGTTGCCTAAAAGTTTTGGTTACTTAATTTTCCATCTTGGATCTGAAATGGTCGGTTGGTTTCCGAACTAGCTTATCTTCAGTTTCCCATTCCTTTTTCGAACTGTTATGGGACTTCATAGGCAAGAAGTGGGCCATCATGGTCATGTGATCCACAACCACAAAGATGGTGGTAAAGCCCTTGGATGGAGTTAGTTCCACGATAAAGTCCATGGCTATCCAGGTCCATGGACGCTCAGGTACTGGGAGTGGGTTCAAAAGACCCCAAGCCTTGGACTTGTCCGTTTTATTGTGTGCACAAATGGCGCACGTGCTCACATACTTCCGGCAGTCTTCTTCTGCCAACGGCCACCAGAAGGAAAGTAAAATCAGCTCCAATGTCTTACGCGTTCCAAAATGCCCCGCCAACTTGTGGTCGTGGCAAAGTTCCAACACCACGGGGCGTTGCTCTCCTGGAATAAAAAGCTGCTGACCGTGCCACCAAAGGCCATCCTTCTCCGACAATCTGGAGTCCCGGGAGCCGGTAGCACTAGCCAGGGACCGTCTAATCTGAGCCAGGAGGTCCTCCTGGGACAATAAGAAGAATAGTGTCTGGGACAGCACAGTTGCCGGAATCGTTAAACATCCTCGAAAGGGCATCAGGTTTTACATTCTTTGACCCGGGCCTGTATGTTAGATGGAAGGGAAACCTCGAAAAGAAAAGTCCCCAACGAGCTTGACGTGGTTTCAGGCTTTTGGCCGTTCTCAGATACTCTAGGTTTTTGTGATCAGTATATATTAAAATAGGGTGTGTGGCTCCTTACAACAAGTATCGCCATTCCTCAAGTGCTGCCTTGATGGCCAAAAGCTCTCTATCCCCCACATCATAATTCCTCTCCGGGGAAGACAGTTTCCGAGAGAAGAACGCGACAGGGAGGAGCAGAGCCTTGGGACCCTGTCTTTGGGAAAGAACTGCCCCCACTGCAATTTCAGAAGCGTCCACCTCCAGGACGTAGGGTAGGGCTGAGTCAGGGTGCTTTAGAATAGGTGGCGCTGTGAACAGGCCTTTAAGAGTCTGAAAAGCTACTTCTGCCTCTGTGGACCACTGAAAGCGTGTGTTCTGTCCAGACAACTCAATGTGGGCGCAACTTCCTGGACCCGTGTTAGGCAATGCTGCCTGCAGTATGGGAATCGGAACTGGATGGTCCCGGTAGTCCAATCTATGTCGGGACTGTGGGCCCGAAGCCAGGGTAGGCCCAAGATGATGGGGAACAGAGGGGATGCTATCACATCCAACAAAAGGAGTTCCTGATGTCCGTCAGTGGTGGTGGCAGGGAGTGGGACGGTCTTTTGGGTCACCACATCCGACTTAATGGGCGATCCGTCGGCCAGACGGATGGTGAAATTGTGGGTCTTCGGCCGAAGGGGAATCTGTTGCGAAGCTGCAAACTTTTCATCCAGGAAGCAGCTACACGCTCCAGAATTAATAATAGCTGCCACTTGGATACTCCTTCCTGGAAGCTGCAGAGAGAGAGAGAGAGAGAGCACAAGGTGAGAGACAGGGTGATGAATGCTGGGCACATCACTGAAGAAGGCTGGCAAACACTTACCGTGCTTAGCGGGACAGGATCTCACCATGTGACCGGGTTCTCCGCAGTAAAGGCACAGACTCAATGTGAACCTCCGCTGCCTCTCTTCAGGGGTCAGAGACGGGCGTAGGAGCCCTATTTGCATGGGCTCAGTGGTGTCTTGTGGAGAGGAGGAGGAGGTTGCTGAGGTAAACTGAGTTGGCCTTGGGTAGGCAGGGACTCGGGTAAGCATCCGGTTGGGCCGTGAGAGACCCGGAGCCCTTTCAGCACGGCGCTCACGGAGTCACCGGTCAATCTGTATTGCCAGATTGATGAGGGCACCCAACGTAGCGGGCACCCCCACCCGAGCCAGCTCATCCTTGATAGGGTCAGATAATCCAAGGCGGAACTGATAGCATAAAGCGGCATCATTCCACACCGTGTCAATGCCCCAGCGTCTGAACTCTGCTACATAATCCTCCGCAGAGCGGCGGCCTTGCTGAAGGGCGTGCAGTGCGGCCTCTGCTGTGGCTAACTGATGCGGGTCTTCATACAATCGGGCCATGGCTTGAAAAAACAGAGCTGCAGAAGATAATTCGGGGGCTCTCTGCTCCCACAAATGGTGGGCCCAGGCCTGGGGCTCTTCCTGCAGTAAGGAGATAAACAACCCCACCTTAGTAGCCTCTAAAGAAAACGTGCGAGGCTGGAGGCCAAAATAGAGCTCACAGGAGTTGCGGAAAGCCCGGAACTTGCGGCGGTCTCCCGAAAACTTGTCTGGCAGGGGGACCTTGGGCTCTGATGGCAGGGCCACAATGGTGCGACCAGCGGCCTGAGTGCCTCCAGAAGTAGTGGGTGCTGAGAGCTCCAAGACCCATTCTTCCAACCGGGTGTAGCCATCTTGAAGGCTCTTGACTGCCTGTGTCAGGCCGGCTAGATGAACACACAGCTCATCCATCGCAGAGGGTGCTCCCTGCGCAGACTCAGACATGGCTGTCCATTGCTGTCATGCACCTGATGGTGGAGTCTGTCTTGTGCAGGAAGCAACCACTCTTACGACCCTGGTTTGGGAACCCCTGATAGAGCAGACAGATGGTTCCAGAGCACAGAGGGGCACGACGGCTGCACTGGAACACAGGTGGCAAGATAGGCCTGTCAGAGGCTCGTGCAGGTGTAGAGTAGTGAGGCAGGCTGAAGTCGGCAACTGGCTGGCAAGCGATACAGAAGGATTAGGCAAAAGGGTCGTCAGGTGCAGGCAGGGTCGTTAATGAGCAGGCAGCGAGGTACAAAGGGATCAGGCAGAAGAATGGTCGTGGGCAAGCTGGGGGTTGGTGCAGGCGGAAGTCAATCAAAGGTCAAACAAGCCGGGTCTCAGGAACAGGTCAGGATACAGATTCAAAGGATAGGTAGCTCTCCAGATATGGTAGTATTAAGGTGGTTGTGGCGCTGCTCTCTTTTTTGAATTAAACAACTAATATCTGTAAACAAATAATTTCCAGCGTGCTGGTGAATTTTGTTAAAACGTGAAATACATAGAAACGAAGGAAAATATTCACATAGACCTCCGATTGTAGCGAAGTCGTGTCGGCTGGGATCGATCTTATATATCTAAATGTGTTGGTTAAATATATCTGGTGAGTATAAAATGTAAAAAATATAAAAAATGTATATTCAAACATAAACTCAATAGGTGTGTAGGTGCTGTTTTTTAAGTGGATATATTTAAATAAATAGTTCTAACATATGCATATTTCTGTGAGTAAAAAATAAAAAGTATAAAAAATATATATATATAGAAGCACAACTGTGACAACCAAAAAGTGTTCTTCGTGTTTGATGAAAAAAAAATAAAAAATAATAATAAATACAATAATTTATGTAAATGACAGAAGTCCAATTGATTTAGTCAAACGGTATAAAATCTTCTTCTGAAAAGTGCAGAAACAATAACGGAATCCTCCGTAATTTTCAACATAAAGCAACAGTGGTTCTTCAAATCTGATCTTCACCTAGATTTCATATGGTGTTCATTTAAAGTGACTTGTGCTGTATTTCTCTCGGCTTTCTATCAGGTGCTCCCCACATAACCCTGGGTGCCTGCTTACCGGAAAGACGTTCCCCACTCAAGGGGTTCACGCTTTGGGAGATTTTGCACAGCTCCCCCTGTGTGCTCTAGGGATGGCGTTCCTCCCGGTCCGTGTGTTCCTGGTCTCCAGATCTCCTTTATTAGTCTCCGTTCCCAAGATTCGTACCATAAAAATATAAAAAATCCCGATCTTGTGCAATATTGTTACTTTATTTTAAAAAACTATCAACAAAAAGCAGCAATACAGGGATAAAACACGAGTGAATATAAAAAACGGCTACAATTTCCATAAAAGGGAGACGCCGTGTCTC
>BLSH010376761.1:99912-122505 GCA_018402905.1 Glandirana rugosa
TATAAAGACACTCATTTTTTATTTTTCATATTTTTTATATATATATATCTTCGTGTTGACACTGTTGGTTTTTCACTAGAAGCACAAACTACTTTTTTTTTTTTTATTATTATTATTTATGTTATTAAATGCATTTACTGTCTTCAGGTTAACTAAATCAGTTTGCCATATTTTAGAAGAAGACTTTTCACGTCTTTGTTATTGCCTTAGGAGGCATTAAAAGTTGTATTTCGTTGTCACCAAGAAGTTTAGACTAGAAGTGGATCTAAAGTATACCACAAGTAAATTTCACTGAACACGACATAAAGAGAGCCGAAAGATAGTCCACGAGGGGTGTATTGGGACCCACGGACGAAACCACTGTTGCTTTATGTTGAAAATTACGGAGGATTCCGTTATTGTTTCTGCACTTTTCAGAAGAAGATTTTATACCGTTTGACTAAATCAATTGGACTTCTGTCATTTACGTAAATTATTGTATTTATTATTATTATTTTTTTTTTTTTCATCAAACACGAAGATCACTTTTTGGTTGTCACAGTTGTGCTTCTATATATATATATTTTTTATACTTTTTATTTTTTACTCACAGAAATATGCATATGTTAGAACTATTTATTTAAATATATCCACTTAAAAAACAGCACCTACACACCTATTGAGTTTATGTTTGAATATACATTTTTTATATTTTTTACATTTTATACTCACCAGATATATGTAACCAACACATTTAGATATATAAGATCGATCCCAGCCGACACGACTTCGCTACAATCGGAGGTCTATGTGAATATTTTCCTTCGTTTCTACGTATTTCACTTTTTAACAAAATTCACCAGCACGCTGGAAATTATTTGTTTACAGATATTAGTTGTTTAATTCAAAAAAGAGAGCAGCGCCACAACCACCTTAATACTACCATATTATTCTCACTACCCATTTCTGGGAAGTTCGGTGGAGGCAGCAGCTCTCAGAGCATACACACATCCGTTTGCGCGGAACACATCATACTTTCAGCTCTCCAGATACACTCCAACACTGTAGAACGGACAGAACTTGCTGACAGGAGCAGGAAGTTCAAATAGAGCTGCCCAGCACCGCCCCTTCCGGAAGTGTGAGCAAACAACAATCAAATGCAAACAAGGTCTCAGGACAGTCTTCTTCTAACAGTTAGTTTGTACCCACCATCCTGGAGCTTTAGGCGCTATATCCTAGCACAGACTGTTGGGTACTCCGGTATCCTTTTTTGTTTTTTGATATGTCTAATCTGGATATAGTTAGTTTAGTTAGTTTTTGCGATGAGCCAGGGTACGTCCTGACTGGGAGGGCCCCCTTGCGCCTCCACTTAACCCCGGGTTTTCCTTGGAACCCCCTGGTTTAAGTTGTCTGCCTGGGATGGGACAGACAGTTTCCCAGACCATACTTTTGAGTATGGCTTTTTTCCCTCTCCAGAGAGCAGGGATTGTGGGTCGGAGGGGTTCAAGGGAGTCATAGAAGGAAACCTATACACTTTTATATCTTACTATGTACCCAATAAGGCTCAAGTAAACTTTTTTAAAACCTTATTGTATTCCCCATTATTCCCCATATAACCCCATTTGGAAGGTAGGGTCATTTTGGGCAGAGACTCCAACATCGCTTTTGATCAGGGACTGGATAAATCTAGACCCCTGGGTGATCAATTAACGCGCCCCTCCAAAGCAAGTCTT
Organism: Glandirana rugosa; assembly: GCA_018402905.1. Taxonomy (NCBI): domain Eukaryota; kingdom Metazoa; phylum Chordata; class Amphibia; order Anura; family Ranidae; genus Glandirana; species Glandirana rugosa. The sequence goes on from BLSH010376761.1 coordinate 101,625, forward strand.
AAACTGGCCAAAATGCTCCATAAATTTAATTTGACAGATTGCTGGAGAGAATTCAACCTAACCAAGAGAGACTTCACACACTACTCCTCTACTCATGATTCGTACACGCGAATCGACTGCCTGTTGGTCCAGACCAATGTGATACCCCTAGTAATCAGTTCCCGGATAAGTGATACAGCTCTCTCCGATCACTCAATAGTGCTTCTACAAATCTGCTCTGACCCACATTATGCGAGACAGGCACAATATAGACTGAACGAATCGTTGCTCTCTGACCCCGTCAAGGTCTCTGAAATCAATAAGGCCCTTAAGGAATATTTTCTTCTTAATAATGTAGAGGAAACCTCAGCTGAAACTCTTTGGGCAGCCCATAAAGCCTTCATTAGAGGCAAACTAATTCAGATGTCATTAAAAAGAAAGAAAGAAAGAGCTGCGGAGCTAGTTAGACTTGAAAAGGCTTATTTATCTCTTCAAGCGACCCATAAGAAACATCCCTCCAAAACTCTTGCTGCTCAACTAATCAAAGCTAGACTGAAACTTAATATAAACAAGGACAGAGGCGCTTCTAAATGCAGACTGTAAAACATTTTAATAACATCTTTAAAATCTAGAGCATGGCAACTCTCAAAGGCATCTATTAAAAGTGCATGTAAGTGGTCCCAAGAGGGAATGTCAGCAGCTCACCGTCCCCACCAGGAAGCATTGAGTACAGTCAGGAGATGTATCTGTGGTCTGTAGCCGGCAAGACGCTGGACTGGACGATCAGAGCTCACTGTGGAGTGCCGCGGCGGTGTGACGTAATCAAAAGTGCGACGCGTTTCTGAGCGTGCGGTTCACACAACAAGACGTGACCGCGCTCTTTCATCAGGCACCAGGAAGTTCAATGTCGGCCATTTTTAATAGTCCAAGCAGAGCTAGAAAGCGGATCACTCGGGGTGAGATGAGTGCGGACAGGGGCTGATAGAGCTAAAACTTAAACTAAAATCAGGAACTAAAATCAAAGTCAGTGAGTCCATGGTTTCATTTAAATCACATTGATTTTAGTTCCTGATTTTAGTTTAAGTTTTAGCTCTATCAGCCCCTGTCCGCACTCATCTCACTGAGTCCCTGATCCGCTTCCTAGCTCTGCTTGGACTATTAAAAATGGCCGACATTGAACTTCCTGGTGCCTGATGAAAGAGCGCGGTCACGTCTTGTTGTGTGAACCGCACGCTCAGAAACGCGTCGCACTTTTGATTACGTCACGCCGCCGCGACACTCCACAGTGAGCTCTGATCGTCCAGTCCAGCGTCTTGCCGGCTACAGACCACAGATACATCTCCTGACTGTACTCGATGCTTCCTGGTGGGGACGGTGAGAAGCTGACGTTCCCTCTTGGGACCACTTACATGCACTTTTAATAGATGCCTTTGTGAGTTGCCATGCTCTAGATTTTAAAGATGTTATTAAAATGTTTTACAGTCTGCATTTAAAAGCGCCTCTGTCCTTGTTTGTTTTTCACAGTGGCCAGCGGCTTCCCCACTAGAGTGCAGCTTCTACCTGTGGACTGGTGCTTCCCTCTCTGTTTCTCCCCTCCCCCTCCATTCCCTGTGCCTTACCACTGGTATTGTAAGTATTGGAGAGTTCCTTTCCACACTGTGCGCCTTTTTCCTTGTTATGAAACTTAATATGGCCTTAACGGCTGAAGCTGAAAAGGCTATACGTTGGAGTGGACAGAAATGTTATAGGCAGAACGACAAGCTGGGTTCATTGTTGGCAACAAGGCTGTCCCCCCACATTCGTAAATTTACATTACCCAAAATCTGAATCCCGGGTCAGAGCCTATCCACCAACCCGATGAAAATCCTGGATATCTTCTAAAAATTTTACACAGACCTTTACAGTTCCCCAGCACTAAGCTATAAGGTAACTGACGCTGCATTCCTTGATGAGCTCCCCCTCCCTGCGTTAACAGAAGGGGCATAAACAAATTTTAGAGACCAGTATCTCAGAAGAGGAGGTAATGGGGGCCATTAAGGAATTAAGGAAGGGCTCTGCTCCAGGCCCTGATGGGCTTTTGGTGCCATATTATAAAGCCTTCGCTGAGACCCTCTCCCCACACCTAACAAAATTCTTTAACTTCAAAACCCAGTGCACTCCTCTGGACCCGCAGCTCAACTCTGCCTTTATCACGGTGATTACGAAACCAGATAAGAATCCGGAGGAAGTGAGTAACTACAGGCCGATATCACTGATCAATAATGACATTAAAATCTTGACAAAAATCATGGCTAATAGGCTTGCTTCCTTCATCAATTTTTACATTCACAAACATCAGGTAGGCTTTATTCCGGGGAGGCAGGGTATAGACCAGATACGCAGAGCAGTGGATATCAATTTTGCAGTCTAACTGGGAGGGAGGCTCTAAACAACGAGGCAGGCTACTCTCACTGGACCTACAGAAGGCCTTTGATTCTGTCTCTTGGACCTACATCTCCTCGCTCTTGGAGAGATGGGGCTTTGGTCAGCGCTTCATGGACCTCATTAAAGCTCTTTACTCATCCCCTAATGCCCGTATACAGCTCCAAGGATACTACTCGAAAACAATAGACATAGCTAAGGGGACGAGACAGGGCTGCCTCCTCTCGCCCCTTATCTTTGCTATTGCTATTGAAAGCTTGGCGATCACGATTCGTCAAAACCCAGATATCAAAGGGGTTTCCTGCGGGTCACAGAGTCATAAATATGTTCTTTTCGCGGATGACATTCTCTTGTTCATCAAATCCCCCCACACCTCCCTTCCCAACTTAAGTCGCATGCTAGATCACTTTGCGGAAATCTCAGGGCTCAAAATAAACTATTCCAAATCACATGCAATGAACATTTCCTTATCATCTGAAACAGTCACCTCATTATAACACTCATTCCCCTTCAAATGGGCCCCGCTATCGCTCAAATACCTAGGTATCCACCTAACAGCCAAAATTGAGGATCTCTACCCTTGTAACTTTCCCCCTTTGTACTGCAAACTCAAGGACAACCTGAAATCATGGTCGAATAGCAAGCTCTCTTGGTTGGGTAGAATTAATGCAATCAAAATGACCCTCCTGCTGCGGGTGCTTTACTTGTTTAGAGCCCTACCTATAGCAATCAGGAAAGATCACCTGAGGACTTTCCAAAGTAAAGTTTTGAGATTTGTTTGGGGAGGTTCTGGATACAGGTTCCCCCAATCCAGCCTATACTCTCAAAAGAAAAAGGGGGGCCTGGGACTACCCGTTCTCCATAAGTATTACCAAGCAGCAAGGTTAGCACAACTTTCCACGGTTTATACTAAACATGAGAAGCTGGACTGGATCCAGATAAAGAGACAGGCAGTCCTGAACTACACTATAGATTTCCTTCTATGGATCCCTCTGAAAAAGAGACCCCCTATTCTTTCTCCGACGTTGTCCCACTCGTTCGCCCTCTGGGATTCTCTACGGAGCCGCTGCAAGCTAATTTCTCCATTAAAACCCTTAGCGCATATTTTCCACAACCTAGCTTCCCTCCATGGCTGGATATTCTAGCATTCAAGTGGTGGTTGGATAAGGGGCTGTACCAAATAGGGTATTTTTTCTCCTCCACGGGTCCCATATCTCTTAGCTACTGTATAAGCAAACTTGACCTCCAGGACTCTGAAAGGTTCAGGTTCCAACAAATCTCCCATTTCCTCCAGCAAATATGGAAAGACAAACCCCTCCCACCCAAACTAACGGCGTATGAACTGTGGTGCGCACAAGCCATAGAGCAAAGGGGAAGCATCTCAGTAGTCTACACATCTCTCACCTCTCCATCGGTGAAAGCCTCCTATATGAACCTTTGGGAGGTTGATTTTCAATTCTCTTGGGACTTGGAGACCTGGCATGGTTCCTTTGCTAAATCTTTCCAAGGTATACCGAACACAACTCTTATGGAAGCTAGTGTTAAGGTTATTACTAGGTGGTACCTTACCCCTTCTAAACTTGCCCACATTTATCCCTCAGTGGACCCCCAATGCTTTAGAGGTTGCTCATTATTGGGCATGATACCGCATATATGGTGGGAATGCCCGAGGATACCTCATTTTTTGAGGAAAATTTTTAATCTTATTGAAAGGTTGACCAACACTCGAGTCTCCAGGTCCCCTGAGATAGCTCTTCTTAATGCACACATCCTGAATCTATCCAAACCCAATAGGAAGTCATTGCATTTCATCCTGCTCGAGCCAAGCTTACTATTGCAAAGTCTTGGAAACAACCAAGGGTCTCATTTGCAGCTACAATACGGAAAATATCCTGGATCATGTCACAAGAGAAGCTATCGAGCATCTTATTGGATGCAACCAAGACGTTTGAGGACATCTGGGAACCCTGGGTGAAGCATTTCTTTTATTCTGGGTCTGTCATGATCCCCGGTTGAAGCCAAACCAAGCAGACATTAGTTGCTTTTCCACTCTTTTCTGCTCTTTGTCACCTCTCTTTCTCTACGTTTTTTTTTTTTTTTTCTCTCCCTCTTTTCTTCTCTTTCGGCTTGATACCTCCATTCGTGATGTGTTTATGATATTACTAGTCTTCAGCTGACACACTATCAGTAGACTATCGATATGTTTTTAGCAGGCTACCTATCTCCTTTTTGCTCCCACGGTTTAACTAAGGGGGCTAGCTGCAAGTTGACTCCGCATTATCAGGAGGTGGAGCTGAACTCCCCCCTCCAGGCACAGCATGTTCCCATATTGGGGTGCCAGGAGGTGGGGGATTCATGCCTACCACTATTGCCCCCTGTTGAGTAGCTCCAGAGAGTTTTCTGATTTAGGAATAACCATAAGCAGAAGGCTAGAGATCCAGGGAATCAAAATGATCACATGTTTAACTGATGTGTTATTTGGGTGATTGTAAGTCTCCTGTTTTATTTGACGGAAAGTATCTTTCTCTGTATTGTCTGAAATTGAAATAAAAATCTTTGAAAGTAATAGCAGTAATGCATTTAGAGATGAATATATCTCCTAAGGATGGCTCTGCTTAATATGTACCTTTATCACTCTCAGGATAAAATTCACAGCATAAACAGAAGTTTCTGCTAAAATTAGCAACTATTTCACTGTGAATTTTCTTTTGAAAATGCAGATAAAGCTATAAACCTTACATAGACAACTTTGGGCAGAAGTGTTTTACTAAAGGCATAGAGGTGAGGCTAGCAGTACTAGCATAATATTGCACTGAACAGAAAAAGACTCATGCAGAAATGCTGGAAGCTTAGCCAGAAGGCAAGATCGGCTGAGCTTTGCATGAGAGTCTCCTCACATAAGGAGTTAACAGCTAATAGATTATAGAGTGTGAGGGAGAAGCTTACCTGATTTGTGTGGCAGAGAGATCTGGGTGGAACTTAAAAATGAATTATCAAGTAGGAGACAAAATTGCTGTTCAGCCAGGGATTATAACGTTTTCTACAATTCCTCCCTATTCAATTTTCTTTTTTCTATTGTTGTGAAGCGTTTTAATGATTTTTCTAAATGCATGTCATGGTAGCAAGGAAGGGTCTTAGGGTCTTTTTTTTAAACCAATACGTTTTTATATAGTTTAACAGATTTACAGGGTCATGTACAGAAAAACATAAGTAGTACAGAGGTTACATTGTTCGAGCATGGTGCATAGAAAATAATGCAATTTCAATATTGCATAGTCAGTCACAAGGCCATATATTCCAGAACTTTTGAAAAACGTGTAATGACAGTGAGTTCAGAGCTAGTAGTTTTCCATAAGTTTTGTTCAGGCTGACAATGCTAATCACTTCCGATAAATTGGAAGCTACCAGTGACTTCCGGTGCTGTAAAATTAAGGATCAGGCTGCTAAGAGTACATGAGTGACAACCTGCCCGTGTTCCTTTGGGTATCTGTCTATCCCTAGATTTAGTAGGGCTAGTTCTGGACATGGAGAGATGAGCATCCCTATGCAGGTGGATATACGTTTAAATGTTTGTTTTCAGAAGCTAGTTAATGCGGGTATTCCCATAGAACATTCCCCACTTGGCCGCAGTTACGCCAGCACAGGGGAGAATATGAGAAGGAGAATTTCGCCAGCCTAAAGGGCATATAGTGCCATCTGTTGGTAATTTTCATGGTCATTTCCCATTGGCCAGTACAGTGTGAGGCTTTAAATATAGATTGGAAGGTGCTTCTCCACTGATCTGGGGTAAATGTGCATTCCAGATCTTTTTCCCATTTAAGTATTGGGTTAGTTTTACAAAAGGCATTTGTCATGCAGAATGTTGTAGAATAGGGATATACCCTTGGGTTTTTGCTCTACCGACATGTAAAAGCTTTTTGCATAAGAAATTTAGTATACGGATGGCAGTAAATAATGCTGATCTAGATAAGCAAAACTCTTCTTCCAGTGTTGCTACGGTGTTCAGCTTGCCCTGGTTGTAAAAGTTCATTACTTCTGATATTCCACATATTAGAAGGGGATAAGTGTTTAACATAGGTATCATGGTTTATAATATGTCCAAAGGGAGTGTTTCTGCATGCAGTATATCATGGGAGGGGTGTTGTTTAGAAAGGTACCTCCAGGCCCTAAGGGACGCTTGTGTGGGGGGGGGGGGAGTATAGCTGGATCCCAAGGTTTCACAATATCACTTATGAGTAATAAACATAGACTTCTGGTAGGTGCAAGGGACAACTCAACTTCAACCCATAGAGGGGTTTCCATATTGTGGAACCAGTGTTTAATCTGGTCCAGGTGTACTGTCCAGTAGTAGTCCAATATTTCCAGCATACTCGCTCCCCCCAGATGTCTATGTTTTATTAGAGTGAAACTTGCACATCAAGCTATTTTCCCCATATAAACTTACTGAGGATACTCAACAGGGTTGCCAGGTGCTTTTATGGGATCGGTACTGGGGGGGCTCTAAACATATATAAAAGCTGGGGTAGAATGTTCAATTCAAAGGCTGCTAGCCTGCCTCCCCATGAGAGTTTTATTTGCGAGACTCATTAGTGATTTTTGTGATCAAGGGCTTAATGTTAGAGGAAACTAGTTGGCTTGTGTTGGTTATGAGTGTGATGCCCAGTATCTTATGCACTCAGTGCTCCATGGAAATAAGAGTTGGGACTGAAGAGCAAGTTTGGTGGAATTTTTTACCCCAAGGTCCAGAATCACCAACTTTGAGGTGTTTACCTTGTAAAAGGAGACTTTACTGATTTTTGTATTTCTAGATATGCAAGGGGAAGGGACTTTGTTGGGTCTTTCAGTAATATGATTATTTCGTCAGCGAATAGGTTAATTTTATGTGAGGCTCATTGGAATGAGGAATCTGTGATGGATGAATTGGAATGTATAGATTCGGCTAGCGGTTCTATGATCAAGTTGAAGATTGTGGGTGATAGGGGGCAACCCTGTCGAGTTTCGTTGGTGATACAAAATGTTTTAGACAGAGTACCCAAATTGAATACTTGTGCTGAGGGGCAGGGATATAGTATAAGTATGGCTGATGCTATGTTGCCTTTAAAGCCAAATTTTGATAACACCGTAGACATGTACCTCCAGTGTACCCTATTGAACGCCTTCTCTGCATCCAATGCTAGAAGCAGAGAAGGCATTTGGGTTTTCTCAGCATAATGGATTGCATTTAGGATTCTCCTGGTTGCATCCGATGTTTAGCGCCCAGTAACAAACCTCATCTGATCTCTTTTAATCCGAGAGGGGAGAATACCCATCAATCGTTTAGCAATGAGTTTAGCAAATATTTTCACATCAGAGTTTAGCAGAGATATGGGGCTGAAATTGGCTGGAGTAACAGGATCTTTCTCCGGTTTAGGGAGAGTGACCACATACGCCTTTAACATCTCCAGGGGAATGAGGATTCTGAGATAGCTTTTCTAAGGACATTGGTTAGGTGAGGGTTCACTAAGTGATTGGGTATCTTGTAATAGTCATTAAGGAATCCATCTGGGCTGGGGGGTTTCCAATTTGGAAGGGACAATATCATTTTAGACACTTCTATTTGGGATACGGGAGCATTGAGTAGTTGAAGTTGGTCTTCAGAGAGAGTGAGGAGAGCTAACTTGCCAAGAAAATTTTGTATATCAGGAGCAGATAGTTGGGGTGTCAGGATCTTCCTTTAAGTTGTAAAGGGCACTATAATAATTTTCAAATTTGTCTGCTATATCTTGCGGATGGGTAATTTTGTGTTTGGTAGTAGGATGCACTAAATGGGATATTCTAGATTTAGCTTGTTTGTTCTTCATCTTTTTGGCCAGGTATTTCCTTGCTCTGTTAGCTTGAGAGTAGGAGGTAAGTTTTAGTTTTCTTAAGTGCCTATCGTGTTGCTCAGAGAGTAAAGAGCGTAAGGTTTGTCTCAACTTAAACAGTGAGTCTGGGACTAAAGTTGTAGGGAGCTGTTTATTTGGAGTTTCTAGGGTATGGATCTCCATTAGAAGTTTGGTCAATTTGGCAATGTATTGTTTTTTTGCTCTGCTGCTCTGTTGTATACATATGCCACTCATAAAGGCTTTGTGGGCATTACAGGTGACCCATGGGTCTAATTCTGATTCAGTATTAATTTGGAAGAACTCCTGGAGGTGTTGAGAGATAACCTGGGCACTTTGGGGATCCTGCAAGTTCATGACATTGCAACACCATACCAGTGCCTGCGCCAGAGATACTTGCTCCTCCAGTGTCAGCAGGATTGCTGCGTGGTCAGACCAGGTAATGTCTTTTATGGAGGAGGAATATGTTTTTCTGGAGCAGCCACAGGTCAGCAACAAAGAGGTCTATGCGAGAGTAGGAATGGTGTCTGGAAGAGTAGAACATGTAGTCCTGTAGACTGAAAAGAAAAAGGTTGGCCCTTCGCTGATGAGGTAGAGTCTAGCCAAGGGTCGACTGTTAGGTTAAAGTCTCCAAATATCAATAGATGACCATACTTAACAGAATACACAATTTTGTACAATTTGCATAGAAAACGGAGTTGGTGAGAATTAGGTACATATATAGATACCAATGTAGGGAGTTTCGTTAATATCACAAGTGAGTATGATGAAGTGACCTTCATCGTCTAGAAGAGAGTTATTTAGCCGAAAGGCAACAGTGTTTTTAATTGCTATTAAAACCCCTCTTTTTTCTCCGAAGCATTCACCCTGAAGATATGTGTGTAGTCTTTGTGGTCACATCAGGGGGTTTTGCACTTGGAAGTGTGCCTCTTGAACACATACTATATCTGCTTTGGATGTAAACTCTTCCTTCCATAGCGAAAATCGTTTTACTGGATGGTTGAGTCCATTAGCATTGATAGAAAGGCATTTAAGTGGCATTATGAGATAAAGAGAGAGCCCCAGATGTTATGTAGCTTCTCGAGGCATAGAGTTCCATGGACTCGTGGGAGGCATCATGACTGGGATTAGGATTGAAGGTTATGTACAGTGTTATATAAGGTTTGGAGCAGGCTTCTGTACTAGCAACCCAACGGTGAGCAAACAAAAAAGGAACTGAAACAAAACTTTTAGAGCATAAAAAAGGACCACTGGATTGGTCCATGAACAGACATAACTGTTGAAATGTCATAGGGGACCATAAGGAATAACTTTGGTTTCCTATGGCCAGGGACTAGTACAGTTTAGATGAAAGGTTGCCGGTTTCAGGTACCTCCATTGATGGATTTTTTCTTGGTCGATCTTTTACGGGACACCACTTGCAATTAGTTGGTGAGAGGGTCCGGAGCAGGAGGAGGTGAAAAGATGCCAGGTGGTGAGGAAGGGGGTAAGATACCCCACTTATGGAGAGCTTGAAGGCATTCCTATAGAGATGTCACTGGGACTGTAGTTCCATTGTGCTTAATGGTCAAAGAGGCAGGCTATTTCCATTTGTGAGGTATATTGTGATCTCTCAGGGCTTTTGTAACTGTAGCCAAGTTCCTTCATCATTGAAGGGTAGATTGCGACAGGTCACGGAGCATCTGTATACCAGAGTAGCACTCCGGCAGTGTGGTCATTTGCTTGAAAGCTGAAGTAATTAATTCTTTTGTTTGGTAAAAATTTACCTTCAGTAACACATCTCTTGGCCCCTCAGAGGGTAGAAATGAAGGTTTTGGCAGCCTATGGATCCTGTCTATGGACAGTTCTTTAGCAGATAAAGATGGCACAAGCTTGGGAAAAAAGTTATTTGGTGTACTGCTGCAGCTGAGTGGCTGACATGGATTTGGGTATCCCCCTAATCTTGATGTTGTTCCTCCTCGACCTGACTTCCAGGTTGGCCACCTTTGACCTAAGCCATGCTATTTCTTCCATGTGTGCAGTGTGTTCATCAACTAAGGTATTAAATGACTCTGTGTAGTCCCCATGGAAGATTACACATGTGCCACCCTTTCCACTAGGTCCTGTACTTCATGTCGGAATGGTTTCACACAGTTCATTAAATCAGACTGCAGAGAGGACCTAAAAGATACTAGCATCTTTTTTAGGATGGTATCCAATATGGGTTGACCCATTGTAGTGAATGCATCTATAGGATAATAGGATTAGAGAAATCCTGGGCAGAGGCCTGCATAGTGCCTAGCTTAATTTCCAGCTCCTGCCCTTGATTCTGTGGGGCCGTCTCGGCTGGGCCTTGTTTTGGCAGGGCTCCTGGTGGATGGGGTAGAAGAGACAGAGGATCCCTCACTGTCCGGATTGCCTACCTGTCGGGTGGTGGAGGTAGGATTTTTGATTCCTTTTCCTCGGGCCGTAGCTCCATGTGGCTGGGGCAGCCACGGGCTGTTGCCTTTTTGTTGTAGGCCGGTTCTCGCTCGCTGAAAGAATTTGGCCAGCTTGCAGATTTTTTTCGACGGTGTGTCATGCTGCCTGGTGCTGGGTTGCTGCGGGAGCCGGTGGTGTCCCTTATGGTAATTGCAGGACCAGCTGGTGTTCAGAAGACCCGGGTAGGTGTTCAGAGTGGCTGGATTATGTGGCCATCTTCCAGGTCAGACTATACCCCCTCCCGGGGTTTAGGGTCTTTGAAGGTGGTGCATTTTAGTTGGTCAAGCATTTGATACTATATTATTAATAAACAAACTGAACAACACTGGCCCCAGTACAGAACCATAGGACACACCACTAAAAACAATTTAGACCATTTAGAGAATAAGTCATCTATTCATTTGGACCTGTTCATGTAACCCATTTTCTTGTCAAAGTTGTTTATTAGGTTTAACAAATAATTAGAGTTGATCGAACCTCTGGAAGTTCAGGTTCTGCAGGTTCGGCCGAACTTCCAGACAAACCAGACCCTGGCATGGCAGGAGGGGGTGGGACCAAGCGAGCCCCCCCCTCCGAACCATACCAGACCACATGCCCTCAACATGGAGAGGATGCTTTGAGGTCACCCCCAAAGCACCTTGTTCCCATAGGGGGGTTGGGACCTGGGGGCCCCCTTATTAAGCCGCCCGCCCACAGACCCCCACAACCACCAGCAAGGGTTGTGGGGTGAGGCCCTTCTCCCCATCAACATGGGGACAAGGTGCTTTGGGGGTGACCTCAAAGCATCCTCCCCATGTTGAGGGAATGTGGCCTGGTATGGCTTGCTCTTCCCCACCCCCTCCTGCCATGCCAGGGCTGCGTGCTCAGATAAGGGTCTGGTTTGGATTTTGAGGGACCCCTATGCCATTTTTTTAATTTGGCATGGTGCTTCCCTTAAAATCCATACCAGACCTGAAGGGCCTGGTATGGACTTTGGGGGGACCACCACATAATTTTTTATTTCAATTTTGGCACAGGGTTCCCCTTAAAATCCATACCAGACCTGAAGGACCTGGTTTGGATTTTGGGGGACCCCACGTCATTTTTTTTTTTAAATTGGGTGGGGCTACCCTTAAAATCCACACCAAACCTGAAGGGCCTGGTGTAGACTTTGGGGGGACCCCTACGCAATTTTTTTTTAAATTTTGGTGTGGGCTCTGCTGTTGTAAATTATTTTAAAAATTGTGATGACATGCCCCAGTCAAACAGGTGCTAAGAAATTGGACCTTGAGTGTTGGCAGTGCCAGAACACTGTAACCCTTTGCAGTTACCCTTTTTGGGCGCAGGAACGGGCCCTGCAGTTGTAAATCAGTTTAAAAATTGTGATGACATGCCCCAGTCAAACAGGTGCTGAAAAATTGGGCCTTGGGTGTTGGCGGTGCCAGAACACTGTAACCCCTTGCAATTACTCTTGTTGGGCGCAGGAACGGGACCTCCTGTTGTAAATTAGTTTAAAAATTGTGATGACATGCCCCAGCCAAACAGGTGCTGAAAAATTGGGCCTTGAGTGTTGGTGGTGCCAGAACACTGTAACCCCTTGCAGTTACTCTTGTTGGGCGCAGGAATGGGTCTGATGTTGTAAGTGCATTTAAAAATTGTGATGGCATGCCCCTGTAAACCAGGTGCAGAAAAATCGGGTCTTGGGTGTTAATGGTGCCCTAACTACAAAATATTGTTCTGGATTATGGACAGGAAGAATATGAGCAGTGACAGTCTTAAAAGTATCCCAGATCCCTAGCAAATTTAATCAGTTGCATCAGCATCAGGGGCTTTATAGCTGCTGATCCAGGACTGATTCATTTTTATAAAAGTGAGCCTATCAACCGAGTCTGTGGACAGGCGCACTCTGTGATCAGTTATGAACCCTCCAGGAGCACTGAATCTGCACAGGCCAGTAACTCAATTACATTTTAAGCAAGTTCTGGCCAGTGGTCCATCCTCAAGACCCAGTAACTCAGTGGATGTTCAGTTGGAAAGGTCTCCAAGTCTGCTCTTGCCCCTATATATTCCTGCACCATATAATGCAGACGCTGACGATGGTTGCTTGAATCTATCTGGCCTGGGCACTGAGGACTGAATTTTTTTTAAAGGCATCGGTCAACAGGCCACCTTCTCCACCGCTCTGTCTCTGAATGACCGAAGCTTCAGAAACACGTTGTCCAGCACCAGGAAATGGTAGCCTCCCAGGATATGAAAAGGCGTTGCACAAACTTTTTCTTCAAGGTATACTGACAATGTTTCATCCTCAGCTCCCTCTGCACAGGCAGGATGAGCTCTGCAACTTTACCCTTGTAACATGGATCAAGAAGGGTTGCCCGCCAGTAATGATCCCTCTCCTTGATACCATGAATGGTATCATTCCATTGTCGCATACAAACATTCCTGGCTCAAGCTGCCGTGGCGTAAACCACCCCTGAACCTGACCCCACAGAGCTAACAAAATCTTTGCCCCGGTGTGGCTCCTGTCCCCAAGACAGACTAACTCAAGCACCGCAAGGCATCTTTTAGCCTGACTGCTTGCATAGCCCCTTGAACGCTTAGGGAGCACTGCAGGTTCAGAGGACAATTCTGCAGAAGAGGAGGGGGTGGAGGAGGCGGATGTGGCAAAATCCCCAGCAGCTTTTTGGAGGCATGGTGGCAGAACTATCTCCAACACTGAACCCTGTCCTGCATCTTTCCCATCTGCCAGAAGAGTTACCCAGTGTGCCGTGAAGGAAAGGTAAGATGCCTGACCGTGCCTGCTGGACCATGAGTCAGTGGTAATATGAACCCTGCAGCTGACCGCCCTATCCAACGAGGCCAAAACATTGCCTTCCACATGACGGTAGAGAGCTGGAGTGACCTTATATGAAAATAAATTTCTTTTGGAAACCTGCCACTGTGGGACAGCACATTCCACAAATTCACAAAAGGGGACAGAGTCTACCAGCTGAAAAGGCAGCAGTTGGAGTGCTAGCAATTTGGCAAAGCTAGCATTAAAACGTGGAGCATGTAGATGGCTGGGACAGTATTTTTTTTACGGTTCAGCAACTGGGGTAAGGATTTTTGCCTGCTGAATTCACCTGGGGGTGTACTGCTAGCAGATTGGCTGCAAGTGCTAGTTGTGGCACACATTGCTACACCTTCATTCCTCTCAGTGCAGGTCTTGGAGAGGACTAGAGATATAGAAGGGGTTGAGATCCCAGATGAAAAGCAAGTAGAAGTCTGCCTTGCTTTCTCGTGTGGGTTTTTCAGGTGCTTTTGCCAACTGACTGCATGGCTGGTCATTATATCTCTTGTCAGGACAGTAGTGCCCAAGCAGCTGGATTTATGGCCATGCTTGACCCGCTTCAGACTGCAAATGGCAACGGTGCAATCTACTGCACATGTGTTGAAAAATGCCTACACCAAAGAACTTTTGAAAATCAGCGGCAGCCAGCAGCACCCTGCACCTGTGGAGCTCTGTGGTCTGATGCAATTGGGCAGCTGCCTTTAAGCTGGCCCCTGGAAGACATCCTGCCTCAGAGTTAGGCCTCCTCCTCCTTCTCACTTTCCTCCTCTCTTCTCTCAGGCACCCAAGTATAGTCTGTGTCCTCATCATCCCCTCCCTCCTCGTCACTGGAGCAAACTTGGCAGTGTGCTGCAGCTGGGGGAACATGACTGCTAGTTTCTTGGAGCTTCTATGGCACCCCCTGTCTCTAGGCTCATGCTACTCCCTTCCTCAACCTGTGAACCAACATCAGAGCCTTGAAATTGCTGTGCATCCTCCATCAGCATGTAACCGACACTATGGTCGAATAATTCTGGTGACTCCTCCGTGCATGATGGTGGGGCTACAGAAGGATTAACTGTGGACAAGGATCTGATGGAATAGGCCGCTTTGCCAGCTGCATTGGAAGGCAAACTTGTATGAGCCTGGGTGACAGAGGATGAGGAGGATGAGGATGGCTTAGTTATCCACTCCACCAATTCTTCTGCATGTTGTGGCTGAATAGCATGGCCAACAGCAGAAAAAAAGGGCACGCGTGACCCGCCTCCAGAGGGTGCACCATGTCTGCCACCACCACTTTTCACTGAAGACACAGAGGTTGCTTGCCCTTTTTTAGTGGCCTGGGAGCATCTGCCTCTCCTTTGTGGTCTTCCTGACGTGATGAGAAATGTATTAATTACTGCACACCGTACACCCCAAATGCACTGATATATAGTGTACACTCAATACATTGTCTGTATATACAGTATATACTAGACTGTATATATTTTAACCGTGTTAAATGTACCTAATGTGCTCCCAGATGTACAATCAGCGCTTATGGGAGGCTAGAAATCGCTGGGTATCAGTAGTGTAATAAAACACTAGGACCTCTATCTAAGCTGCCATCTTTCAAATTTAAAATAAATGTCAATACATATCACCATACAGTTGCTAAATAGCAATAGGAATAGTAAACCAGGCCAGAGAGGTATAGTCAACAGAAAGGTGTATGATAGCACTTAGAAAGTCCTACAGTCCATATAGTGCAGGGGTGCGCCTATGATGAGCCACATCCATATAGAGATGAGTAAAGAATCTTAGGGGAAGTCCACCGGCCACCAAGTAAGATATCTTCCTGATAGAAGCGAAGGAATCCACCAAGTGCAGCGTGCTCATAAACCCAAATCTGCTTACCACATATCAGAAGGTTATCAGATCTTATCTCAGACAGATTCACCAATACATGATCAACTGTCGGGACTTCTCTATACCATAGGCACTGCTCTGATGTCAGACCGTCCTCAGCCCTTATCTCAGATAGATCCACCAATAAACGATCGTTTATAGGGACTTCAATCAACCATAGGTATTGCTCTACATCAATGGACTTTCAACTGGTGTCACTCGCAAAGCAGCAGCAGTCAGATCCCCATAAGAAAGAAACCTTACATAGTGTGACTCAGTTTAACACCATTTATTGCTCCCCTTAATAAAAACACACTTACAAAAGGCAAAAAATAGATAAGCACAACACCGAAAATATTTCCTTATTGGTACGAAGCGTCTCACCTAGCCTGGATGGATGGCACGGCGTGCATACGCCTCTTCCTCCTCCAAGCTTGGAACGCATACGACACTTCCTGTAAACTTCCTGTCGTGGGGTCACGCTCTGGCGCGTTTCGTCATCACGACTTCTACGGAGGGCGTGACCCCACGATCAGCACCTCGCATTAAGAACACTGATGCGGAGGCGGACTTTGCTGACAGCCAATCACGGTCTTTTACTTCATTAGCTATACGCTAATTGTAGGACTCAGTATCGTCCTCGATTACCATGCTCAGATGACTTTTTATGGCTATACATTGTTTACGATATTTAAATCAACCGTCACTATAACGCGATCACATAATGCCTCTTACAGAAGTATACTGACCGCACTTGACAATTATTATTCCGCCAGATTGATCAGTCCGCATCCGTCTGTACTCACATTTCAGAACATTGAGCTCCAAATGGAATACATATATGTAAACATATATTAAAAGATCATATATAAAAAAATCAATCTTAACCAGGATATATTATACATGGCTATCTTTTTATATAAAATGACAGTTAGACCATAGTGTTGCCTGCTTCTATCTCGTAAAAATTATTCAAGGGCTAAATTGCAATTACCCTACTTAAAATAAGCAGCAATATTAATAAACCATAACAGTATAAAAAACAATAATTCACTAATCACCTTTCTACATTAAGGAAGGTGTTTAATTTAGGTACCGAAAAGTGATAAACCACCTTAGTTCAATAGAGTGGAGGTTAAGGCACTATATTAAGGTAAACAGACTCAACAAATTCAAAATAAAACAAATTCAAAATAAAACATATATACTAACATACAGGCCAATTAATTCCTATGGTCCATATCTGGGGCTTATTAAAATGACCGCCAAACCAAACCTTCCTCAGAGTGCTACCCTCCGGATAAAAGGTGCACTAAGAGACAGTATGCACAGCAATAAAGATGAATTAGGCAAATCTCAGAGGTTACACTAGGTGTGCTACCTCAGAGCCCAGGTCCATCTCTCACATATGGTGGACCAAAGCTCAGATTCACAGCCAGCCAAAATAACCCTATTCAACAAGGTGAGATTCTTAAATGTCACGACAATAGGATATTAGATAAAAACCAAGGCAAAAATTTAAAGGTCATCTTTGACCCTATACATCGCTAATGAAGCAGTTGATATCTACTTCAATACTTTCAGCACGCAAAGAACCCCTTTTGTTCCCAAAAAGTGGGAGGTTTACTCGGTGGATCAAGAATTCTCTTCACTACCAACAAGTGAAGAGAATTCTTGATCCACCGAGTAAACCTCCCACTTTTTGGGAACAAAAGGGGTTCTTTGCGAGGCCTTAATATTGAAGTAGATATCAACTGCTTCATTAGCGATGTATAGGGTCAAAGATGACCTTTAAATTTTTGCCTTGGTTTTTATCTAATATCCTATTGTCGTGACATTTAAGAATCTCACCTTGTTGAGTAGGGTTATTTTGGCTGGCTGTGAATCGGAGCTTTGGTCCCCCATATGTGAGAGATGGACCTGGGCTCTGAGGTAGCAAGCCTAGTGTAACCTCCGAGATTTGCCTAATTCATCTTTATTGCTGTGCATACTGTCTCTTAGTGCACCTTTTATCCGGAGGGTAGCACTCTGAGGAAGATTTGGTTTGGCGGTCATTTTAATATGCCCCAGATATGGACCATAGGAATTCATTGGCCTGTATGTTAGTATATATGTTTTATTTTGAATTTGTTTTATTTTGAATTTGTTGAGTCTGTTTACCTTAATATAGTGCCTTAACCTCCACTCTATTGAACTAAGGTGGTTTATCACTTTTCGGTACCTAAATTAAACACCTTCCTTAATGTAGAAAGGTGATTAGTGAATTATCATTTTTTATACTGTTATGGTTTATTAATATTGCTGCTTATTTTAAGTAGGGTAATTGCAATTTAGCCCTTGAATAATTTTTACGAGATATAAGCAGGCAACACTATGGTCTAACTGTCATTTTATATAAAAAGATAGTCATGAATAATATATCCTGGTTAAGATTGTTTTTTTTATTTATGATCTTTTAATATATGTTTACATATATGTATTCCATTTGGAGCTCAATGTTCTGAAATGTGAGTACAGACGGATGCGGACTGATTAATCTGGCGGAATAATAATTGTCAAGTGCGGTCAGTATACTTCTGTAAGAGGCATTATGTGATCGCGTTATAGTGACGGTCGATTTAAATATCATAAACAATGTATAGCCATAAAAAGTCATCTGAGCATGGTAATTGAGGACGATACTGAGTCCTACAATTGGCGTATAGATAATGAAGTAAAAGACCGTGATTGGCTTTCAGCAAAGTCCGCCTCTGCATCAGTGTTCTTAATGCGAGGTGCTGATCGTGGGGTCACGCCCTCCGTAGAAGTCGTGATGCGTCAGGCCGTGACCCCACGACAGGAAGTTACAGGAAGTGTCGTATGCGTTCCAAGCTTGGAGGAGGAAGAGGCGTATGCATGCCGTGCCATCCATCCAGGCTGGGTGAGACGCTTCGTACCAATAAGGAAATATTTGCGGTGTTGTGCTTATCTATTTTTTGCCTTTTGTAAGTGTGTTTTTAATTAAGGGGAGCAATAAATGGTGTTAAACTGAGTCACACTATGTAAGGTTTCTTTCTTATGGGGATCTGACTGCTGCTGCTTTGCGAGTGACACCAGTTGAAAGTCCATCGATGTAGAACAATACCTATGGTTGATTGAAGTCCCTATAAACGATCGTTTATTGGTGGATCTATCTGAGATAAGGGCTGAGGATGGTCTGACATCAGAGCAGTGCCTATGGTATAGAGAAGTCCCGACAGTTGATCATGTATTGGTGAATCTGTCTGAGATAAGAGCTGATAACCTTCTGATATCTGGTAAGCAGATTTGGGTTTATGAGCATGCTGCACTTGGTGGATTCCTTCGCTTCTATCAGGAAGATATCTTATTGGTGGATCTATCTGAGATAAGGGCTCAGGATGGTCTGACATCAGAGCAGTGCCTATGGTATAGAGAAGTCCCGACAGTTGATCATGTATTGGTGAATCTGTCTGAGATAAGAGCTGATAACCTTCTGATATCTGGTAAGCAGATTTGGGTTTATGAGCACGCTGCACTTGGTGGATTCCTTTGCTTCTATCAGGAAGATATCTTACTTGGTGGCCGGTGGACTTCCCCTAAGATTCTTTACTCATCTCTATATGGATGTGGCTCATCATAGGCACACCCCTGCACTATATGGACTGTAGGACTTTCTAAGCGCTATCATACACCTTTCTGTTGACTATACCTCTCTGGCCTGGTTTACTATTCCTATTGCTATTTAGCAACTGTATGGTGATATGTATTGTATATATTTTAAGACACCATGTCAAGTGTACTATATACTGTACCTACACCCCCGAATGCACTGATATAAACTGTACACTCAATACACTGTGTGTGTATACTGTATATATATATATATATATATATATATATATATATATATATATACTAGACTGTATATATTTTAAAACAGCACGTCAAGTAGTGTACTATATAGCCTACACCCCCGAATGCACTGATATATAGTGTACACTCAATACACTGTGTGCGTATACTGTATATATATATATACTAGACTGTATATATTTTAAGACACCACGTCAAGTAGTGTACTATATGCCGTACACACCCGAATGCACTGCTATATAATGTACACTCAATACACTGTATGTATATATATATACATATACTAGAATGTATGTATTTTAATAGACCATGTCAGGTATACTATATACTGTACGTACACCACCGAATGCACTGATATATAGTGTACACTCAATATGCTGTGTGTGTATATATATATATATACTGAACTGTATATATTTTAAGACACCACGTCAAGTAGTATACTATATTCCGTACACCCCCGAATACACTGATATATAGTGTACACTCAATACACTGTGTATATATATATATATATATATATATATATACACTCAACACGCTGTGTGTATGTATATATATATAGTGTACACTCAATACGCTGTGTGGGATTTACTTTAAGCTGTACTATTCGTAAGAAATGTGATGGAAGTGGAATGGGTAAGATCCGGAAAAGGTAAAGTAGTTTAGGTAATATAGCCATTTTTATAACATTTATTTTACCTATGAATGATAAAGGGAGAGAGGACCATTGAGATAGCAACCTAGTTATTTAGTGTACCATTGGGGGATAATTAGCAGAGTAGAGTCCCGAGAGATTAGGTGTAAGAGTTATACCTAGATATGTAAGATATGTGAAATGCTTGTTGTAGAACAGATGTAGAAAGAGATATGTTTAGTGCAGTTGATATATGAGGATTAATAGACAAACCGGAGATCTGTGAAAAACTATCAAGCTTACTAATAAGATTAGGGGCTGAAATATGTGGGGAAGACATAAAAATAAGAAAATAAGGAGATATCTGCGCTACAGAGGATAATGCAAAAAGGATTATGAATGATACACAGCAGCCTGCTAATAGGGATGTAGATAGCGGTCCCTGTCACAACAGAAATTAATAAAACAAAATAGCGGCGCTTCAATACATAAATAACAATTGATTTCCCAGGAGGTGTTGATCAATCTTCAGAGATGATTTAGATATAAATCAATAGCATAGCCAGCCCTAAACAGTCCGATGACAGTTCATAAGAATATTCCAAAAGGCTTAGATAGCGGAAACTTCACTTCCAATAGTATAGGCACCCAGTGATGAGGATGTATAAACACCAAAAAATGCACTCAGTGTCCACCACCAATTATGCGGGGCCGCTTACCAGAAAACGGGTGGCTTCCAAACTAATGGAAAAGCCGAAGGAGGCTTGCAGGGACGTAATACTCCCTTATAGAACCAGCTGTAGCGTAGGACACTCTTCTATGCATCAGGGGAAGTGACACCAGCGTTCATCAAAAAAATACAAAATGACCATAGCGTGATACTGTTTAGCCATTTAATAAAGGTATTAAAACGTATTGCACTCACATGATAGTGGAATAAAAGCAGGCATCCAGGTAAAATCCAGGTAAATTCAC
>BLSH010376761.1:147846-175797 GCA_018402905.1 Glandirana rugosa
TTTGATACCCAAAGTGGGTAGAAAGGACAGGTCGAGGTAGGGACTTTCAGGTCAGGGTCGACACGTTCTCTGTTACCTAAATAAATCGTGGTTGTTGTTCGACGACGTCCTTTACTACAGGTTCAGGGTCCTTACGATGTTTTTTTGTAAACTGTCCTTTTCCGCTCCTCTTGACCTGAACCTCGGTCCCCTTGTTCAAACCAATAGTTGACGTTTGAACTTTAATCTAACGGGCAGTTCCTTTAACCCTGGGTTCAAGTATCCCGGTAAGGGACACTTCTTTTCCCAATTGTCACACCGAATACTTGATCTTAATGGTCTGAATTACTAAGAATTGCAGGCCTATAATACATATCACCAAATTTCCATGCAAAAAATTGTACCGCTTTTGGTACAAAATTCCAGACAGAATCATACCGCCAGGGAGGTTAATAGGGACACATGAAAAACTGGGTGAATTCGTAATTAGTCTGGTAATTCTAGTTCATAAGCCACACTGTTAACCCTTTTCTTCACAGGGAATGGCCCTATGAACTTGGGTCCCAATTTCCTTGACGGGCAATCTAATTTCAAGTTTGCAGTTGATAACCAAACTTGTTCCCCTGGCTCCAAGTCCAGTTCTCCTCGCCTTTTCCTGTCAAATGTTTTTTTGTAGCATTCCTGGGACTTGGACATCATTTCCTGCAGCAGCTTGTTGTTGGTGCTAAATAAATCCATTGTCTCTTGCACAGCTGGGACTGGACTTTCAGGGATGGAGCTGGACAGGAAAGATGGGTGAAACCCATAGTTTGCAAAAAACGGGGACTGTTTGATGGAGGAGTGCGCAGAGTTATAATAGGCAAATTAAGCCATAGGTAGTAAAGACACCCAGTCAACTTGGGAGAAGGATGAAAAACATCTTAGGTACTGCTCCAAAGTTTGGTTAGTCCTTTCAGTCTGCCCGTTGGTCTGCGGGTGATAGGCTGAAGAATATGAAAGTTCAATTTTTAAGGACCCACTTAAAGCTTTCCAGAATCTGGAGGTGAATTGCACCCCTCTGTCGGAGACAATGTTGGCTGGTATCCCATGGAGCCTGACGACTTCCTTAATGAAAGCTTTGGCGGTTTCAGGGGTAGAAGGTGTACTGACGGGGTAACTCGACAATAAAGTCTAGTGAAATCATTTTCCAAGGTCTTTCCAGAACTGGTAGTGGCCTCAATATACCCCAAGCCTTGTTCTTGCTGCCCTAATGTTGAGCACAAGTGGTACAGGAATCCACATAATGCTTGCAATCATCCCCCACTTGCTGCCACCAAAATGTGCGTTGGAGCAGTTCAGTGGTCTTGTAGGCACCGAAGTGTCCTCCAAGTTCATGATCATGGCAAAGTCCCAAAACCACGGTACGCACATCTTCAGGTACAAAGATCCTGTTGTCATGCCACAGCAATCCTTCTCTGAACTGGAGACTGTTTCCTGGAGAAGCAACATATTCCATGGAAAAATGCTAAATTTGTGACAACAGATCTTCCTGGAGTAACAAAAAATTTCCAGAGGGCAAAATGGTGTCGGAGGATGGTGGATTTCCAGGCTCGTTGAACATACGTGAAAGCGCATGCGGCTTCGTGTTCTTAAATCCCGGCCTGTATGTAATATGGAAGAAGAATCTGGAGAAGAACAGGGTCCATCTGGCCTGGTGTTGTTTTAGTCTCTTTGCAGTCCTTAAATATTCCAGATTCTTATGATCCGTGTAGATCAGGATCGGATGTGCTGCCTTCCAGCAGATACTGCCATTCCTCCAATGCGGCTTTGATTGCCAGTAGTTCCCGGTCTCCAACATCATAATTCCTCTCAGGTACAGACAATTTATGAGAGAAAAAGGCAACTGGATGCAAGAGAGCTTTAGCGCCTTGTCGTTGGGAGAGTACTGCCCCAACCGCTGTTTCAGACGCATCCACCTCAAGAACATATGGGAGAGCTGGATCAGGGTGTTTCAAGATGGGTGCAGATGTAAACAGACTCTTCACGGTTTCAAAGGCTGACTGTGCTTTTGTGGACCACTGGAACCGGATGCCCTGCTTGGTTAAATGGGTAATGGGAGAAATAATAGCTGAAAAACCTTTGATAAACTTTCGATAAAAGTTGGCGAATCCAACAAAGCATAGGATCCCTTTCTTGTCGCTGGGTGTGGGCCAATCCAAGATGGCTGAAACTTTCTGAGGATCCATCTTGATGCCCTTGACAGAAATAATAAGTCCCAAAAATGTAATGCTCTGTTGTTCAAAAGTATATTTCTCAGGTTTGGCATAAAGTCTGTGCTGTCTCAAAAATTCCAGAACACATGAGACATGCTGGCGATGTTCCTCCAAGGATGGTGAAAAAATCAAGATATCGTCCAGGTAAATTATGACAAACAGATCAAGATAGTCTCTGAATATATCATTTACAAAATGCTGGAACGTAGCAGGTGCGTTACAGAGTCGGAATGCCATCACTAAGTATTCATAATGTGCAAAACGTGTGTGAAAGGCAGTTTTCCATTCGTCACCCTCTCGGATGTGAACAAGATTATATGCTCCTCAGAGATCCAGCTTGGTGAAGATGACTGCCGTTCCAAGTCTCTGGAATAGTTCAGGTACCAATGGGTGAGGGTAGCGGTTTTTAACCGTGATCTTGTTCAGCTCTCTGTAGTCAACGCAAGGCCGTAAGGAATGATCCTTCTTTTCCACAAAGAAAATGCCTGCGCCTGCCGGTGATGTAGAAGGACGAATAAATCCCCTCTTTAGATTCTCGTCCAAATAGGTCTTAAGAGCACCCAGCTCAAGTTCAGATAGGGGAAAAATTCTCCTAAATGGGACCTCAGTTCCTGGAAGGAGTTTGATCGGGCAATCATAAGGCCGATGAGGCAGAAGGGTTTCTGCCCCTTTCTTACTGAAAACGTCCAGAAAAGCATGGTTCGCTTCTGGCACAGCTTGTCGGGTCTCCATGTCGACTTCAGAGTCCAAGCAGAGCAGAGTGGGAGAGGGACTTGGGTCTTCATGCCGACAGTACTGGAAACAGTAGGGTGACAAGAACTGGATCTCCCCCTTGGCCCAATCGATGAACGGATTGTGCACCTGTAGCCAAGGCATACCCAAAATGACTGGAAATAATGGGGATGCTATGGCATCAAGGCGTAAAATTTTATGATGGGAGTTAGTTATGGTGGCAGGCAATGGTACAGTTTCATGAGTAACCAGTCCAGATTTGATAGTTGACCCATCTGCTAGATGAACAGTCATTCCTCGGCCCTTGGATTGAAGCGGAATCTGGTGCTTGGTGGCAAATGATACGTTTATGAAACAACTGCAGGCCCCAGAATCAATGATGGCGAGAGCCTGGATGTTCCTACCTGGAAGTTGGAAAGAGACAGGTACAGAAATCTGAGCAGGGTTGCTGGGGCAAGCAGGCACAGGATCAGAGGAAACACTCAGACATTTAGGCAGCTTTGCTGGACAGGTTCTCACGTAATGTCCCGGAGCACCGCAGTACATACAGAGATTGTTCACCTGACGGTGCTGACGCTCCTCAGCCAATAGAGATGGGCGAAGCAGTCTCAGTTGCATAGGCTCTGGCATGTCTAAAGGTGTGGGGGCAGATGAAGGTGCTGTTGAGCTGGTGTGGCTGGAAATTCAGGGTAGCACCCATGTGGGTCTTGGGTCCGCCCCTCTCTCAGACCTACGTTCCCGAAGACGGCGATCAATTTGTATGGACAGATTAATGAGGGCGTCTAGTGACTGGGGAACACCAACTTGGGCCAGTTCATGTTTTAAAGCCTCAGAAAGTCCAAGCCGAAACTGGTAGCACAAAGCAGTGCCGTTCCAGTTGGTATCAGAACTCCAATGCCTGAATTCAGAGACATAGTCCTCCGCTGCTCTGCGCCCACTGTAGGGCATGCAAGGCGGCCTCCGCAGTGGCAGACTTATGCGGGTCTTCATAAAGCTGGGACATTGCATGGAAGAAGGAGGTCAGATGGGTCAGAGATGTGGCCTTTTTGCTCCAGGAGGCGATGGGCCCAGGACTGTGGCTCCCCTTGCAGCAAGGAGATGATGAATCCCACTTTAGTGGCTTCAAGTGAGAAAGTCTGTGGATGCAAGGAAAAGTAAAGTTCGCAAGCATTGCGGAAGGCTCGAAATTTGCTGCGTGCACCGCTGAATTTCTCAGGCTTGGTGACCCTTGGCTCAGGAGGCAGCATAACCACGGTAGGGGCTGCAGTGGTGCTGGTAGAAGTGGAGGATGCAGAAAGCTTCAGAACACGTTCTTCCAAGCGAGTAAAGTTCTCCTGCAGATGCTTGACTGTTTGGGTCAAACTGGCCAGGTACTGACACATATCGTCCATTGAAGAGGTCCCCTGCGCAGACTCCATCATGGCCATTTGGTACTGTCACGTACCTGGTGGTGGAGTCTGCAATTGTTGAGGACAGCCTCTCTTACAATCCTGACTCAGGGACCCCTGATGTAGTGAACAGGAGGTTTGAGAGTACAGAATGGCACGAGTGCTTGACAGTAACACTGGTGAGATGATCACAGGCAGGGCTGGAGATGCAGCTTGATGGAGCAGAAGAGAAACCCCAGGAACAGCTGATGATAGCCCCATCCGGCTAGACCAAACAGGTGATGATGGATGAGAAGGTCAGGAACAGACCGGATCAGACAGCAGGCAGGCGGATCAGGAACTAGAGGAGCAGGCAGAAGAATGGTCAGGCATAGGCCGGGTCGGCAATGGGCAGGCAGAGTAGTACCAAGGAGCAGGCAAGAGGATGGTCAGGGATAGCCAGAGGTCAGGGCAGGCAGATAGCAGCGGTATCAGGATCAAGCCAATGGATCAAGGAAACAGGAACAGCAGGTAGATGGGTAGCAGGAATCACTGGAACGTTGTAGACCAAACGGCATTGATCCCATGTCACTGTCTGGTTTAAATAGCCCCCTTGGCGCCAAGAACAGTTACGAACTGGAATGCACACCTCCCAGTTGCGCATGCGCACGAACGTCTGTGCCGTTCGTTCGTTCATGCACGCGCCTGCACACCGTGTTTCTTCTTATGAAACATGAGTTCTCCGTCTTTCCTGACACCAGGTATCTATCCAAGGGAAGTCCTCCAAATAATAAAGGAAGGAGGAGGAGTACCAAAGGGCAGATATGAGGGTTAGCAGGGACTAATTCTCTGGGGAGAAAACAACCTTATACAGGCGGTCCCCGGGTTACAAACAAGATAGGGACTGTAGGTTTGTTTAATTTGTTTGTAAGTCAGAACAGGTACATTTTTTAGGTGCAGCTTCAGCCAAAAAAACTATTTTTAAGCCTTTTGGATAGCATGGGGAAGGGTTATCACACCTGTAATGTTTGTTTTGCTGTCTATGTTTCTGTTCAGAAGATTTCACCTCACTTCCTGTCCAAATGATAATTGGATTTTGAAAATGTTGGGTTGTTGTGGAAACAAGGATTGGTAATAAAGCATCAGTGGAGACACCTTTTTCCCATAATAACTCTTACAGGAGTGAATTTTCCTTCCTAAGAGTAGATTTCCTGTCACTTCCTGTTGTCTCCCTCCGTTTGTAAGTAGGAGTCGTTTGTAAGTCGGATGTTTGTAACTAGGGGACCGCCTGTATATTATTACTATAATAAGTGTAGAGATACCCAGAACTAACTAGAGAATAAACAAGATTAACGAGAGCAGCTCATATATATTTATAATACATTGATAAATAGGCTCAAGTAAAATTATCTATATTACCAGAATGCAAAATAGAAAAATAACATGTCTAGATGGAAAGAAAACTGTAAGGAAGGCTATATTCCATCTTAATCATGTCATAACATTATGAGAAACAGTATTGAGTTCTTAAATATAATAACTGAGTGAGAGAAGGAAGAAAAACTATTGCTATGTGTTCCTCAGTTCCAAATGATATCTCCCACCATATATTGGAGGTACCAATAAAACATATTTAAGGAGAAAAAATTAGGAAAAAGGTGTTTATCTTTGCGAAGCAATCTGACATAGAGCTATAAGAGGGAGATGTATTACCAACTATTCAACAATTAAGGAGATTCTAAACAGGCAGAAACAGGGAGAATATCATAAATAAAGTAAGTTGAAGTAATCAGTCGCTTATATTGACTGGAATTGTGTAAAGAAGTGAGAAGCAATTTCATGGTATGAGGCATAATATGCTCCCATTTTCCTGGTGGTGAGACCACTGCAAGTGAAGATAATGTTTAAAAACATCAGTGGATATTAGAAGACATCATGAACAACCGCAAACATCTGTCATATAAGATGTTAATATATCAGTTTATTATAAATTAATTTGTGGTGCTCCCTCGCTGTCACTTTGCATACTCTGATATAAACAGTTGCAAACACACTTTGCTTAATCTGATCTAAATTATCAGCTGCAAACACCTTATTAACCTATCCAGTGGTTAAAACAAAATAAAACGGAAAAAAATTGATGTTGTGCTGTCACCTGACGAGTAGAGTTGATCGAACCTCTGGAAGTTCGGGTTCTGCAAGTTCGGCCGAACTTCGGGAAAAAGTCCGGGTTCGGGACCCGGACTTGACCCGAACTTTGTCCCTGACCCCGAACCCCATTGAAATCAATGGGGACCCGAACTTTTAGGCACAAAAATGACTGTAACAAAGTCCTGGCAAGTCCTAGAGGTCTGCAAAAGGAAGGAAAATGGGGCAAGTGCCCTACAAAGAAATGGGGATAGGGAAATAATTAAAATAATTTTTAAGCTAAAATCACATAAAAAAATCAAAAATGGAGGTGGATGTGGAGTTGGGGGTTGAGGAGTAGGTGAAAGTGGCGGTGGAGGAGGAGGAGGTAGCCAACACTGATTTTTTTATTTTTATGCACCCCTGTCCGCAAATGTAGTTTTTAGAATTTTTTTTTTTTTTTAAAACCAGCAATGTAGATGCACTTTTTATTTTGTGCAAGAAACAATAATCTGTCCCTTTAAGCAACAGCAGGAACCTCTCCCTATAGAACTAGGAGATGATTTTAGAACAATAATCTGTCCCTCTAAGCAACAGCTGGAAGAAACTTTCCCTATAGAACTTGGAGATGATTTTAGAACAATAATATGGCTCTCTCGGGATCCGGGACAAAGTTCGGGTCAAGTCCGGTCCCGAACCTGGAGACTTTTTCCTGAAGTTCGGCCGAACCTGCAGAACCCAAACTTCCAGAGGTTCGATCAACTCTAGTGATGAGTAATCTAAATTTCACATGAAAGGCAATCTGGGTATCAAAATTATTTTTTGATGCAATAGACATTAGAAGACATTGTGAACAAATGCATAAATCTGCCATATGAGATGTTAATATATCAGAGTATATTTAACTGCATAGAGAGAAAACAATGAATAATGAACTCTCAAAAGGAGTGTCATTGCAGGATGATTATATCACCCATCCATGGCATAAGCGGAATCGTTGGTAGGTGAAAGAAGACGACTACGTTTGGATGGACTCTGGCGGTTTCTGTTGTGCTTTTTCGTTCAAAGATTTTATTGTTTTTTTTCAAGAAGTACAGATATTGAAACATTTCAAAAGCACATTGGGATGTTGTTATGGGTACACCTATGCCCAGCTGGGCCGTCATCAAACAAGCGATCATGAAAAACAGAACATTCACAGAAATATTTTTAAAAAAAGTAATCAAGGGGCAAACTGTGTATGTACAGGTAGTGCCAAAGAGAGAAGAAAATGTCCATGGATACAGTCAGATATTACTCCCAGCTCCAACCTTAACAAGAACTTGCTGTGGACCAGGGAGCTCCGACTGTCCCCAACCTATAATTTCACAAATTATATTAGGAGTTGACATGAAGGATATACACAGAAAAAAAAATCTAGAGCTGTGAGTTCGGTATCACTTCTGTTAAACAATGAGTAAATTCATGAAGGCATAGTAAGATTCAATTGTCAGATACACACATATCTCGGGTCGGGTAAAACAGGTTTAATATTGGAAACGTAATCACATAGTAGGGGTGGAGTCCACTGCTCCCGACTCCCAGACTGGGATCATGCTGTGTCGTCCAGCAGCTGACAGCACCTTCACATCCAATGTGTAACGGCTAATCAGAGGAAAGGGATAGAACACAAAATCAGCAAAGGAAGAAGAATAGAAGGATTAAGTGGCACCAGGGAGTGTCGTGAGATAGTTCATGGAGGTAATTTTAAGTAATTCTTCCAGGGTTCCCAGACTGATTCAAATTTGGGTGATGAGTCCAGAATGATATTAGCAATCTTCTCCTGGGTCATGATCCAGGAAATTTTTTGTTTGTCGGCAGAAAAGGACACCGAGGGTCGTTTCCAAGCCCTAGCAATTGTGATTTTTGCTCCTAACAGTATGAAGCGGGTATGTTTAAAAAGGGATTTAGAAAGTCCATCTGGCCTATAGTTCAGAAGAGTGGACTCTGGGGTTTTAGGAATAGCATGACCTGTGACTTTTTGTAATATGTAAAATATTCTATTCCAGAAACCCTGGATTTGTGGACATTCCCACCAAGTGTGGAAGTAGGAGCCCGTAAGGCCGCACCCCCTAAAACACAGGCCAGAAGTGGTAGATGGCAGCCAGCTGGGTTGGCACCAGGTACCAGTGAGTGATCACCTTGAGGTTGGCCTCCCTTAGTGAGATATTCACTATCTCTTTGAATGATTTTTGGAACAGGGAGGACTACTTATCTGCCTCCCAGTTAACATCCTTTTCCCAGTTCCTCGTGTAAGGAGGTTTGTCTGGGTTCTCCGTCAGTGATACATAGATTAGTGAAACTCCTCCTCTTTGGCCTGCTAATTCAGAGCACCATTTTTCATAGGGGGTGATGCCTGTAAATTTGTTTTTTGGACTTCCAAATAGAGGTCAGGAAATGATGTATTTGTTGGAAGCTAATTTTTTCCGTGGTGGGCATATCTAATTTGTTAATGCATTGGCATAATGTCATAGGACCCGTGGAGGTCAAAAAGTGGCCTATTTGAAACAAGCCCTTGTTCGTCCATCATTGGAACGCCCAGATTTTCAGGCCTGGCAGGAATTGGGGATTGTTGAAGAGATGGTTGAGGGGATGTAGATTTGAAACTACGTGGGGAGAGATGAGTACAGAATCAAAAAGAGCCATAAAGTGGGACAAGGTGGGAGCGAGGATTGGGGGCCTCGATTTATGAGTAGCCCCAACCAAGAAGTCAATAGTGTTTAGCGGGATCTGTTGTGCTTTTTAGAGAAAGATCCTTGAGATGAGGAAGATGCAAAATTCCTTTGGCAGTCACAGGAAAAATGTTGTATGTTCCATCAGTTGAATCTCCTGAAGAATATTTTGCAGTTCATCAAAGGAGCAACTTGTATGCTTAGTATTCTGGAAGGTGAATCTCACTGAGAATGGAAAACACCCCTAATACGTAATTTGATTTTGTTGAAGAATCTGAAGAAGAGGTTTAAGCGCTCGTCTTTTAGATACTGTGATTGGAGACAAATCAGCAAAAAAGTTGATATGGGTGACCTTGAAAATGAAGAGATCCTGCAGCCAATAGTTGCTCTTTAGTACGAAAAAAATGAAATTTTGCGATTATATCGGGTGGCAGGCCTACTGTTTTGCGCACTGATAGAGCTCTATGTCAACCTCTGAACATTCAATAGGAATAGATGGTATCAATTCATGGAATAAAGCTGTCATTGTTGAATGAAGGTCTGTAATTGTCTCTGGGATTCCGCATAGAGTTGAGCGAACCCGAACTGTAAAGTTCGGGTTCGTACCGAACTTTGGGGTGTCCGTGACCTGGACCCGAACCCGGATATTTGAAAAAAAGTTTGGGTTCGAGTTCTGGGTTCGGGTATTTGATCATGCATGTTGAATAGCTGCAGGGCAGCCAATCAACAATCGTTTCACTGGTTTTCCCTAGAAGCCATCACAGCCATGCCTACTAATGGCATGGCTGTGATTGGCCAGTGCATCATGTGACCCAGCCTCTATATGAGGCTGGAGTCACAGTGCTGCATGTCACATGCTCTCTGGGTAGTGTAGGGAGAGAATGCTGCCAGTGCTGTGAGGGACAGATTGCAGATAGATGGATAGGTTAGAGATTACTACTACTACTGCTTTTAGGGACAGATTGCAGATAGATAGATAGGTAGAGATTACTACTACTACTGCTTTTAGGGACAGATTGCAGATCTCATCCTGCATTACAGAAAGATCTGACTGGAATAGGTAGAGTCTACTGCTTAGAGGGACAGATTATTTTTCTAAAATGATCTCCTAGTTCTATAGGGTCAGGTTCCTGCTGTTGCTGTAAGGGACAGATTATTGTTCTAAAATCATTTTGCAGCCCTCTTGCACTTTCCAGGACTCTTTTACAGTCATTTTTGTGCCGAAAAGTTCGGGTCCGCATTGAATTCAATGGGGTTCGGTGTAAAGTTCAGGTCAAGTTCGGTACCGAACCCAGACTTTTTTCCGAAGTTCGGCCGAACCCACCGAACCCGAACATCCACGGGTTCGCTCAACTCTAATTCCGCATATGCCGAGGTTAGAATGATGGGCCCTATTCTCAAAATCTTCCAATCGATTTTGTAAAGAGACTTTTTCTTCCTGAAGATGTTCTAGTTTATTAGAACAGGATAAAGTAGATACTTCTAAATAATCCATTCTATTTTCTAAGTCAGTGGTGCGCTGGCACAATTCATGAATTTCTCTTGTCAAATGCTCAGTAATATGGTCAGACGCTTGTTTGAGAGCTTTGTGTAGCATTTTCTCAAATTGTTTGATGATATTAGGGTATAGAGAGTCAGTTTGTGAAACGGAGGCAGGACCATTATACACAGGTTCGGGTATTTCTGAGTCTGTCAGCACATTTGGTACCTGAGGTAATTTAACAAATCAAGGCTTGCCTGAGGGAGAAGAGAATGGCGCAGCCATTGTAGACACCGCTCTGAGGAGAGAGTTTTTACTCTTAGAGTGGACTCCACCAAGTACCATTTCTATGTCCCAGTGATGAGCAAGGACTTACAGACTCTCTCTGAACAATTCGGCAACCATACGGGTATTTTATCCGGCCACTCTCTCCCGAGAATCGTGCAGCTTCAGTGAGGTAAAATCATCCTGGTCAGTTCCGCGCATGCACCCCCCAACCCATTTTCTATGCATTTCATCAACTCCAACAAAGTTTTATCTATTAAATAAGGTCTGCTGGAGTTGATGAAATTATATGTACATGGATTGCAAATGGGTTTCATGATGGGGTCCAAATAGTGGTGATAGATGATGTATTCTCTAAATGGTCTAAAGTTGTGAGTAGCGTGCCCCAGTGTTGTTCAATTTGTTTATTAACCACTTGCAGACCAGCCACAGTACATATACTGCGGCAGGTCGGCACGTGCAGGCATAATCACATACATGTACATCATTTTGCCTGCTCGGGCTAAGGGGGGTGCACAGCAAGCCCCCCTTCTGAAAGATGTGTCCACTGGGGGGACAGGGCCTGGTGATCATTTTATCACTATGCGATCACATGATCATAATGTCAACACAGCTGTTATGAATAAATTCATTCATAACAGCTGTGTTGACTATGCTGTGATTGGCCCAGAGCTATCACATGGTACCTAGGCCAGTCACAGAACCCTATACCATGTGATTAGCTGTTGCCAATCACCAGTGATTGTGATCACTAGCAATCACAGCTGTCATGAATGGTTAACCCATTCATGGCAGCTGAAAACTTTATTGTTACAATGATCTTCATTGTAATATCAAACAAAGTGTAAAAAAAACTCTGCTCACCCTCAGAGTAGTACAATGTTACTATGGTGACACTGAACTACTTTGATGAAAGTATGTAAAACAAATAGTAAAACATTTAAAAAATGTAAATGAAAAAAAAGTTAAAAAAAAGGAATACATTTTTTTTTTTAACATACTGTCACCAGCCAGTATCCCTGATCACTGCCACATCAGTCATATAATTATGCTGTACTGCACTGGTGACAGTATGTAAAAAAAAAATATTTGGGGGAAATTAGTACTGTCCTGCATTTTGGGGCCTCAAGAAATGAGATCAATATACAAATTTTCAAATATATACCATAGTTTGTAAATGCTATAGCTTTCACACAAACCAATTATACTTATTGGGATTTCTGTAGCAGAATACATTTGGCCTAAATTTATGACAAAATTTGATTTTATTGAACATGTTTTATGACAGAAAATAGAAGATATCATTTTTTTGTTTTCTTAAATGTTCAGTCTTTTTTTGTTTATATCTCAAATAAATAAAAAATAAAACAGTGGTCATTAAATACTACCAAAAGAAAGCTCTATTTGTGTGAAATAAATGGTAAAAATTGTTAAAAAATAGTTAAACTAGCGCAGTGCGGAATAGAAAAAAGTCCCTGGTCATAAAGGGGTAAATCTTTTTCAACCACTTCCCGCCCGCCCTATTAACAATTGACGTCGGGGGGTTCATTATCCTGACCGGACGTCTATTGACGTCCTCAGGATAAGCCGCTAGCGCACGCCCGCGGGAGCGCGCATCGTGTCAATCGTGTACGGCTCGTGTCCACCACACAGACCGCCACCGATCACAGTAAACAGCCAGTTAAATTGGCTGTTTACCGATGTTTACACACAGCCAGTCACAAGTACTTCCGGGAAGTGGCAGTGCGCTGCACTAGACTCCAGTACGTGCCCCCACAGGCACGCCCACGTGATCGGGGGGGAGCAGGTGTCCCTCGGACACAGTGCTTCCCCGATCTGTAAACAGCTAATAAAATTGGCTGTTTACCATGTGACCGGCTGTGTCCAATCACAGCCGGTCACTAATTTAAACAAAAAAAAAAACTCACTATGTGATACCTGCTTTTTCTCCTCACACACTGATCATGTGAGGAGAGAGCAGAGCAGGGATTCATTGAGTTACTCAGTGTCTGTCAGTACTGTATTGTGCACAACACACAACCCTCCCCCCCAATAAAGAGGACCTGTCACCAGTACCATCTGGATCTGTCAACAGCCCATCTGTCAACAACCCATCTGTTAACAGCCCATCTGTCACACAGCCCATCTGTTACAAATTTTGCCCTATTAGACTATTTTTATTTGTTTTTCACCCCTGAATTACTACAGAGTATGGTGGACCAAACCAATCTGTATGCAGAACAATTCATTGCTGCCAATCCCACTTCATCTTATGCCTGCATGTTCCATTAGCGACATCTGAAACTGGACGAATTGAAAATATTTTTGGGCCTCACACTGAATATTGGCATTACCCAAAAAAATGAACTCCATGGGTATTGGTCCACCTGCCCAATCCAACACATGCCCATATACTCAGCTGTCCTGTCCAGGACAAGATACAACATGATAATGCGTTTCTTCCATTTTAGTGATAATTCGCAGTGCCCTCCCCGAAATCACCCCAACCATGATAAATTAAATAAATTACGCCCCTAATTAATTCCTTTTCCCAGACATTCGCCCAAGTGTTAATCCCAGATAAAAATATCTGTGTAGATGAGTCCCTCACCCATTTCACTGGCCGGCTGCATTTCAAACAGTACATACCCAGTAAGAGATCCAGGTATGGCTAAAAACGTAACAAGTTGTATGTATGCTGCCCCTACTGCACGACTAGTTACTCCCAATTTCATGTCCCCGGTCATTCGGCTCACAAAAGGTACACGCCAGGGCTGCCCGCTATCCCCTCTATTATTCAATATCGCCCTTGAACCCCTTTCCAGGATTCTTAACTCCTCGAAAGGAATTAGTGGTATCTCCGTCGGCAACCAAACCCTTCAGTCTGCACTTTTCGCGGATGACGTCCTTCTATTTTCCTCGGCCCCACCCGCGGACATTGCATTCCTGCAGGACCTGCTCGCGACATTTCGAGCGTGTTCGGGCCTTAGGGTCAATTTTGAGAAGAGCAAAATTTTGCCTCTAAACCCGTGCCTTGCTAGAGCATGGACAGAATCGTCCCCTTTCGTAGTTGCAAAGCAGCACATAACGTATCTTGTTTTAAGGATCGGCAAATAACCCTCCTCTCTGTATAGTCTGAATTTCCCCCCTGTCATAAATAAGATTGTTCGGGAGTTGGAAGCGTGGGGGGCCCTCCCTCTCTCACTCTTCGGGAGATGCCATTTGTTTAAGATGGTTTCATTTGCTAGGCTTTTATACCCCCTTCAAACTTTACCGCTGCTGCTCAAACATTCAGACATTACCAGGATACAGATGGCCCTGAATGCATTCCTATGGCAGGGCAAAAAGCCCAGGATTGCTCTCCAAAAACTTTGCCTCCCGAAGAGTGAGGGGGGCGTGAGCCTCCCTAATATTAGATTCTATAACCTAGCTTGCTTAATGCGTCAAGCTTTAGACTGGCTAGCTGGTCATTCTAGATACTCTAATTATATGTTGGAGGGAGCCCTGGTGCGCCCGCTTAACATCCAGGCTGTTTTGCACTCCAAACTGAGCGCACTGCCCAGCTCCCTCAGATCTAACCACCTAATTAAAGACACGCTTATAGCCTGGTGGGAGGTGCGGCGGCTCCTGGGCTTACCCTCCAGCATATCCCAATACCTTCCTATCGTAGGCAACCCCATGTTCCCCTCCTCCCTGAATACCTCAATGTTCTCTAAATGGTCAGCTCTGGGACTAAAGACAGTGTCGCAGGTCATCAGCCCAATACACGGAACCATCAAACCCTTCCCTCAAGTATCAGCTGAATTCGGCATACCTCCGACCCAAACCTTTTACTACTCTCAACTAACCAGCTATCTCAGGTCCTACGGCTCTTCCTGCAAAGACTCCTGCAAAACATCCTTCATCGACCTTTTAATAACTAAAAGTTGATACTCTATATCGGACATTTACTCCAACCTCATCATTCACCAGGCCTCTAAATACTCTTTGGCCCCTTTCCAAGCTTGGACGTCAATACTGGACAATCCGGAGGCTCCCTCCCAAATTCTAGCAGGCTACCAAAATATCCGGAAGCTAATAATATCCGAAAAGTGGCGAGAGACTCAATTCAAAATAGCCCACCGGGCCTATCTTCCATTCTTCCGTAGCACAGAAAGGTCAGCACCACTCATTTGCCCTTGGTGTTCGCTCGCGAGACCTACTTTATATCATCGACTCTGGACCTGCCAGAAAGTGTCTACGTTCTGGCACAATGTGAAGAGATACATCGACCTGGTATGCTCTATCGATCTCCCTAAGCACCCAATGCTGTACCTCTTCAGCGCCAAGCAGGATCAGACGCCAACCCCTCTCCCTCAGTGGGTACACATCTGCCTCCTAGCTGCCCGCAGGGCTATACTTCTCTCTTGGATACATCCGGACCCACCCCACTTAGCTAAGTTGAAGCAAATCCTAAGGGAACTCTTCTTGATCGAAAAGCTGGACACCATCGCACAGGACTGCAAACCTGCAAAGCGCTTTTTCGCCAGATGGCGGAACTTCATGATACACTCCTTCAACCAGACGGAGATTGTTGAACATATGTCCCCCTTCCGTTTATCCACCTGGTACTTACGAGCTGAGCTGACCAACACCTTAGGCAAATTGAAGATCACTGTCCCTCCGGTCAGCAATTCATCCCCTCTGCCCCCTTGACATTCCTATCAAGTCCTATCAATCCAAGTCTCAATATCATCATAGCCCTTAATTCCACAGCATTGTCACCTGATTAAGTATGCATTGTTATGTCCCTGCTCCCCTCACTATCAATGATGTCTTTTTTCTTGCTTCCACTCCTCAGATTGTGATTATATACCTTTTCGTGAAATTATTATTTTTTTTTTTTTTTTTATTATCACACGATATGTATCTTCCTTGTCTTTATAATCATATCCAAATCTAGTCTAGATAACTTTGTCTGATGTAATCTACCATACTGCTACAGTTGTTCTGCTGTATGCAAATATCTAAGTTTCATTGTAATGACTTATGTTCATTTGTATCTTGAGATTGGCTCTCAATAATTAATAAGTTGTGCGATCGAGCCACTGGCTATGTGTACTCCTTCAGAATATACTAAGATAAAGACTCCCAACTGCAGCCCCATGATTGCCCCACATATATTGGTACCATTGGGAAGATTGTCTGGGAGCTGGCATACCTCCTCTTTGGAAAAGGATACCACCTAGACGTGGATAATTATTATACCAGCCTGCCCCTATTTCTCCATCTATATCAAAAGACAACCCTGGCCTGTGGCACCTTCAAGAAAAACAGGAAGGGCTGCCCACAAAATCTCCTCACCCAAAAGCTACAAAACAGGGAATCTGCCTTCATGAGGAATGAAGAGGTATTGGTCATGAAGTGGAGGGACAAGAAAGATGTCCACATCCTCTCCACAATCCACAATAACACCTCAGTGGAGATCCAAAGAAGACATGGCCCCGCTATAAAGCCCAAGTGTGTCCACGACTACAACCTATTCATGGGGGGGGGGGTGGATTTAAATGACCAGATGGTACAGTCCTATTTGTCTATCCGTAAGTCACGTTTTTGGTATAAGAAAGCCGCATTTCACCTTTTTCATATGGCCATCTATAATTCATTTGTGTGTTGCCAAAGATCATCCGAAAATCAATCCCTCACCTACTTCGAATACATTGAAAAAATGATTACTGCCCTCATTTATCAGCAAGGAACCGTCCCAGAAAGTATTCACTTCGATAGTGTGAGTTGACGCCATGATCAACATTATCCCTTCCCCATCCCCCCCACAGAATCCGGAAGAAGGAGACAGAAGAGATGCAGTGTATGCTCCAGAGGAGGAGTCAGAAGAGATACCACGTATTATTGCCCCGACTGTCCTACCCAACCTGGCCTGTGCATCGGACATTGTTTCAAAAAGAATCATGCACAAATCACATATTAGTTCTATATAGACTATAGACTGCCATTTCAAATACATGTGTGGACCATTTGCTTGCTACCACATTATCTGACCCTGGCCTGTTTACCGACAATGTCTTTGCCTGCCATTTTAAACCATGTTTCTGACTTCCACGTTAACTGACCCTGGCCTGTTTACCAACGATGTCTTTGCCTGCCGTTTTAAACCACATTTCTGACTTCCACATACATGACCTTGGCCTGTTAATTGACCATATTTTTGCCTTCCACTTGGACTGATCTTTTACCCTTATACATTAGTACACAGGGGTCTCACATATGTGAGGGGCTCCAGAAAGCATTCTGAGTAGAGAAAACCAGTGTTTGGTTTTCTGTTTTCCCAGAACATGGTCTGGTTTCCCGGAGGCTTTAAAGCGTTTGGGTGGGAGAAGCCTCTACCACTGTCCCCCTGGCCCTAAGCTTGATGGTCCTTCCTGCTGCCAGGACCAATACTTTAGCTGTGCTGACCATATCGCTGCCTGTAATGACCCAGGACTTTATGGACCTTTCTTCCTGCTGCCTGGACCAATACTTTGGCTGTGCTGACCATATTTCTGCCTGTAATGACCCAGGACTATCTGGACCACGTTTCTTCCTGCTGCCTGGACCAATACTTTGGCTGTGTTGACCACGTTGCTGCCTGTAATGACCAGGACTTCCTGGACCATGTTTCTTCCTTCTGCCTGGACCAATACTTTGGCTGTGCTGACCATATTGCTGCCTGTAATGACCCAGGACTTTATGGACCATGTTTCTTCCTGCTGCCTGGACCAATGCATTGGCTGTGTTGACCATATCCCTGCCTGCTGCCTCTACTGACTATGGACATTATTTCTGCCTTGACATCTCTGCCGGCTACCTGGACCAATGCTTTGGCTGTGCTGACAGTATTTCTGCCTGTACTAACTATGGACAATATTCCTGCCTGCTGCTTGGACGATTGCTTTTGTTGTCGCTGACCACATCCCTGCCTGCTGCCTGGACTGATGCTCTCCTCTGTGGACCACTGTGCTACTAAAACCACAGATAATCTTTTGTTGTTCAGTATGTACATGTACTATGTGTTAGAAATATGAAGGGCCTTCAAAAATGTGATTGGTAGTCAGAAAATGGTATGTGTAATTTATGCTCCTAGAACACCTGGAGGTGATACTTGGATGTTGGGCCTCTATATGGGGCCAGGCTGTGTAAAAGTCTCACACATGTGGTATTGCTATACTCAGAAGTAGCAGAATGTATTTTGGGGTGTCATTTTTGCTATGTACATGCTGTGTGTTGGAAATATATTAGAAATTGACAACTTTGTGTAAAAAAAATACGATTTCATTTTTTTTTTGCACATTTTCCAAAAACTTCTGGAAGAAAATGAACCGTTCAAAAGACTCATTATGCCTCATAGATTATACCTTGGGGTGTTAGCTTTCCAAAATGGGGTCATTTTGTGGGTAATTCCATTGTCCTGGTGCTCCAGGGCCTTCAAAAATGTAATGGGGGTTGAGAAATGAGATGTGTAATTTTTGCTTCTAAAATGCCTGACAGTGCTACTTCAATGTTGGGCCTCTGTATGTGGCCAGGCTGTGTAAAAGTCTCACAAATGTGGTATTGCCATACTCAGGAGGAGTAGCAGAATGTATTTTGGGGTGTCATTTTTGCTATGTACATGCTGTGTGTTGGAAATATCTTAGAAATGGACAACTTTGTGTAAACAAAATGTGTTTTCATTTTTTTTCCACATTTTCCAAAAACTTCTGGGAAAAAATGAACCATTCAAAAGACTCATTATGCCACATAGATTATACGTTGGGGTGTTAGCTTTCCAAAATGGGGTCATTTTGTGGGTAATTCCATTGTCCTGGTGCTCCAGGGCCTTTAAAAATGTACTATGTGTTTGAGAAATGAGATGTGTAATTTATGCTCCTAGAACACTTGATAGTGCTCCCTGCATGTTGGGCCTCTGTATGTGGCCAGGCTGTGAAAATGTCCCACACATGTAGTATCACCATACTCAGGAGGAGTAGAAGAATATGTTTTGGGGTGTAATTTGTGGTATGCATATGCCATGTGAATGAAATAACCTGTTACAGTGACAATTTTGTGGGAAAAAAAAACCAAAAACTTAATTTTGCAAGGAATTGTAAAAAATGAATCTGTGAAAAAACTCACCATGCCTCTTACTAAATACCTTGGAATGTCCGCTTTCCAAAAAGGGGTTATTTGGGGGGTATTTGTACTTTCCTGGCATGTTAGTGTCTCAAGAAATGAGAGGCCGTCAGTACATCAGGTGTGATCAATTTTCAGTGATTTGCACCATAGCTTGTAGACTCTATAATTTTCACACAGACTAAATAATATCCACAAATGTAGGTTATTTTTACCAAAGATATGTAGCAGTAAGCATTTTGGCCCAAATTTATGAAGAAAATTAACTTTTTTGCAAAATTTTACAGTACAGAATAAAAAAAAGTGTTTTTTTTTTCAAAATTTTTGCTCTTTTTTTCTTATATCGCAAAAAATAAAAAACCCAGTGGGGACTAAATACCACCAAAAGAAAGCTCTATTTGTAAGAAAAAAATAATACAAATTTTGTTTGGATACAACGTAGCATGACTGAGTATTTGTGACTCAAATTGTGAGAGCACTGAAAGCTGAAAATTGGTCTGGGCGGGAAGTGTTCTAAGTGCCTGGTATTGAAGTGGTTAAAGTAAAGATTTTTTAAAACAGTCAACCAGAAACTGGGATCACAAGGACACAAAAACCAACCAAGAAGCTCAGGTAAAGGTCCTAATAGCAGCTTTGGCCTTACAGTTGGACTGGCTGTGATATGTAGATGATATGATGTTTTTAAATTTCCACTCTCTACAAAATCAGTCAGACTAAGCTGTTAAACTATTGCTCATTGTTTGTGACCACCATCTAGAAGGCACCTTGCATTATTCAAATTATGCCAGTTAAAAGGTACCTTGCACTACTCAAATATTGTTCTATGAAGTGGTGTCACACAGTGCATTTATCTCCTGGTAGTGTGAATAATAATCAACTATTATAATGTAATCTTGTCCTGGTATGGACAATATAGTTTAGTTGGGGTAAAGTAGGCCATAATTATCACTTGAGCCATTTATGACCAGAACAAACATTGGCTGAAATTGGACTGTTTAGCAGGAACTGGCTGACTTTCATCCCTGTGTACAGCTGTCTGTTCAACAGAAGCTGGTCTAAAATGGGATTCTGTCAGACGGGCTGAAAAACCAGCATTCAATCAGCCATTGCAGCCAATCGCTGAGAATACAGCAACACAGAGGGCGAGAGCTCTACATCAACATCACTTGTGTTGATGCAGTGATCTGTCAGTTGTTTTTTTTTTTTTGTTCAAACCACCAGTTGAATGAAAAAAAAAACTGCTTATGTTTACAAAGTTTTAATCCTATTGGATTGCCTTATTTTAAAACTTCACTTGGAGCATTGCCAGAACATATTTCATAGTTTTGTAGCATCTGATTTAACCTTCTTTTGTAATTACATTAAAGCCTTGTACACACTGTAGTCAGCAGACCTTTTTTGATAATGCCCCTTTGACAGAAGCCAGCCAAAAGTCTGCCTTCTTTTGGACTGACTTAAGAACACACAAATAAAAGAGGAGTGAAATTTGAGACTTTGAATGAAACACACGGCTATGAGTTGATACTATCATGTTTATTGGTACATATACACATGTTGCATTGTAACAAAATACAGTGAATAAATAATGTTGCTTATTAGTAACACATGATACATGAATATACATACATATCGCCTCTACTGTGGTGTCTGGGTGTTGGTTAGTAACCTAGACTTCTCTAAGTAATATAAGGAAATACATTGATGGATCACAATTGTAAAAGCAAATGAATGATCAGATGGCAGTGATAGCATAGCAATGAAAAGGGCTCTATGCGTTTCATGGATTCTTTCCATTCATCAGGGGCCGATGCAAGGTACATATACTTGTATCTGCAATAAAGTCAATATATATGTAGTCTGATGTTTAATACAAAGAAAGAGAGGGGAAGGAAGAGGGAAGGGGGGAGAATCCCCCCTGGTTACTCACAAGTCAGCTATAGAGTCCAAATGGGGTGCTAAGAGCTAAAGACATGATGGGGAACTCATCTCTGGGAGCTGTGGCAGTGACCAACGGCACAAGAACACCACAAGCAAAAGTGTATGGACTATCATGGGCAATCTATGGAGAGTAATAAAATATATATCAATATAAATAGTGAATGTCTGATGATATAGTGAGGACTAGAGTTGAGCGGATACCTGGATGTTCGGGTTCGTCTGGTTCGGCCGAACTTGATCCAAACTTGACCCCGGACCCTGAAGCCCTTTGAAGTCAATGGTGATCCGAACTTTTGGGCACAAAAATGGCTGTAAAAAAGTCCTGGAAAGGGCTAGAAGGCTGCAAAAGGAAGCAAATGGGGGTAAAGGTAGGACAAGTGCCCTGCAAACAAATGTGGATAGGGAAATAACTTAAAATCACATACAAAAAAATAAAAATGGGGTTAGGAGGTGGATGTGGAGTAGGAGCCTAGAGGTTGACTAGGCCGTGACCGTGGCAGTGTAGGTGGAAGTGGCTGTGGAGGAGGAGGAGGAGGTAGGAAACACTGTTTTATGTTTGTTTGTTTTTTCTTTCTAATTGGGGTAGCCCACAAAATATTGAGACATATTAAAAAAAAAAAAGTATACCAATGGCTGTGTGAGGCCGCTCTAAATGGCTATTCTGCACAAGGTACAGACAAGTCTTGTGGGATCCATGCCTGGTTCATTTTAATAAACGTTAGCTTGTCCACGTTGGTTGTGCACAGGCGGCTGCGATTGTCTGTGATAACGCCCACTGCCGTGCTAAACACACGTTCAGACAATACACTGGCTGCAGGGCAGGCCAACACCTCCAAGGCATAAAGGGTAAGCTCAGGCCATGTGCCCAATTTGGAGACCCAGAAATTGAATGGGGCAGACCCATCAGTCAGTACGTGTAGGCGTGTGCACACATACAGTTCCATCATGTTGCTGAAATGCTGCCTCCTGCTAAGACGTTGTCTATCAGCTGGTGGTGCTGTTTGTTGTGGTGTGCTGCTGACAAAGCTTTTCCACATTTCGGCCATGCTAACGCGGCCTTCTGAGGTGCTGGCGGTGCCACAGCTGCGTTGGTGACCTCTTCCTCCTCCTCCGCATTTGCCTTGTGCTTCCACTGAATACCCTGTGTCTTTTGGGAATGCCCTCAGCAGCGCGTCTACCAGCGTGCACTTGTAGTCGCGCATCTTCCTCTCATGATCCAGTGAGGGAATTAAGGACGGCACATTGTCCTTGTAACGGGGATCCAGCAGGGTGGCCACCCAGTAACCTGCACAAGTTACAATGTGGGCAACTCGGCTGTTGTTGAGCAGGCACTGCAGCATGTAGTCGCTCATGTGTGCCAGGCTGCCCAGAGGCAAAGACAAGCTGTCCTCTGTGGGAGGTGTATCATCTGTGTCCTCTGTGTCCCCCCATCCATGCTCCAGTGATGCCCACAAGCTGCGTTGGGGGCCACCCTGCTGTGAACACGGTTCCTCCTCCTCCTCATCATCTTCCTCGTCCTCCTCATCCTCCAGAACTGTACCCTGGCTTGAAATTTTTTTCCTGGCCTATGCTGGTGTAGGAAACCACCCTCCAAGCCACTTGTGAATGAATGGCCTGATAACCGTGGAAATGACCCCTCTTCCTCCTCCTCTTCCTCCTGTGCCACATCCTCTTCCATCATCGCCCAAAGTGTTTTTTCAAGGAGACATAGAAGTGGGATACACTGCAATATGGTACACAGGTCTCGCATGGAGGCCCACTCGTTGGTGGTGAAGTGGTGCTGTTCCGCAGAGCGACTGACCCGTGCGTGCTGCAGCTGAAAGTCCACTATTCCCTGCTGCTGCTCACACAGTCTCTCCAGCATGTGCAAGGTGGAGTTCCACCTTGTGGGCACGTCGCATAGGAGGCGGTAAGCGGGAAGGCCGAAGTTCCGCTGCAACGCAGATAGGGCAGCAGCAGCAGGGTGAGAATGCCGAAAGCACGCAAGAGGGCTCGCACTTTCTGCAGCAGCTCTGACATATCCGGGTAGTTTTTTTAGAAATTTCTGCAACACCAAATTCAGCACATGCGCCAGGCAAGGAATGTGCTTCAAACCGGCTAGGCCCAGAGCTGCTACGAGATTTCGCCCATTATCGCACACCACCAGGCCGGGCTTGAGGCTCAGTGGCAACAACCACTCATCGGTCTGTTGTTCAATGCCTGTCCACAGCTCCTGCGGAGTGTGGGGTTTATCCCCCAAACATATCAGTTTTAAAACAGCCTGCTGTAATTTCCCCCTGGATGTGCTGAAGTTGGTGGTGAATTTTTTACGCTGAGCGGATGAGGAGGTGGTAGAGGAGGAGGATGGAAGCGCATGTAGGAGGAGGAGGCAACAGGAGGCAAAGAGAAATGCACTGCAATCCTCGGTGGCAGAAGGACATGCGCCAAACGGCATTTGCCCAGTGTGCAGTTAGCGAGATATAGCATCCCTACCCGTGCTTAGTGGTCTTCGTATCAGTGGTTATGTGGACCTTGCCACAGATAGCGTTGCGCAGTGCACACTTGATCTCGTCCTCGACTTGTTTGCGCATGGAAGGGTTGGCTCACCTGGAAAAGTAGTGGCGGATGGGAACCACATACTGTGGGACAGCCGCTGCCATCAGGTTTTTAAAACTGTCCGTGTCCACCAGACGATATGACAGAATTTCAAAGGCCAGGAATTTTGAAATTCTGGCATTCAGGGCCAGGGATCGCAGGTGGGTGGGGGGGGGGCTGCTTCCTCTTTCTCTCCAGTGTTTGGGAGATGGGCAGCTGTAAGCTTCCATGGGACCGCGTGGAAATGCTTA
Organism: Glandirana rugosa; assembly: GCA_018402905.1. Classification (NCBI taxonomy): domain Eukaryota; kingdom Metazoa; phylum Chordata; class Amphibia; order Anura; family Ranidae; genus Glandirana; species Glandirana rugosa. The sequence goes on from BLSH010376761.1 coordinate 171,688, forward strand.
GGGATGGTGGCGGACATGGTGGCGTTACTGTCACATCGTCTGTTTGCTGGGTGGCAGGTGACACTGGCACTGTAGAGGTGGAGGAAGAGGCTGAGGCAGCAGCAGAAGAGGAAGCAGGAGGAGGCTGAGACCTTTCTTGGATTTTGAGGTGCTTATTCCACTGCAGCTTGTGTTTTGCATGTAGATGCCTGGTCATGCAGGTTGTGCTCAGGTTTAGAACATTTATGCCTTGCTTCGGGCTCTGATTGCTTAGCATGCTAACCGCTCGTGTCTTGTCGTCAGCACATTGGCATACTGTCTAGGGGACACTCGCTATGCTTTTGCAACCTGCTTCCTCTTATGCTGTGCTGGTGCTTCTGTGCGACCACCACCTCTTCCTCCAAACTGCACACGTCACTCACATGACCTTCATTCCATGTGGGGTCTAGGACCTCATCATCCTCCTCCACATCATCTTCCACCCACACTTCACCACTGCCCTCCTTGTCAGTCTGCACACTGTGGAAAACCGCAGCAGTTGGCACCTGTGCTTTGTCATCATCAGAGACGTGCTGTGCTGGTGTTTCCATGTCCTCATCCTGCAACTCAATGTCTTCCACTTCTGGGGCAGGGCTATGTCGATGGCCGACGGAAAGGACACCAGGAGAGTCATCAAAAAGCATAAGAGACTGTTGCATGACTTGGGGCTCAGACTGCTTGGCTGATTTACAAGGGGCTGAAGTTAAAGACAGATGGCCATGGGGTTCAAGTGCCAACTCTGAGCATTCATCAAGGGACCGGGTGGGAGACAATGTGAAGGAACTGAAGGCATTGCCAGCCACCCAATCTACTAGCGCCTGTACTTGTTCTGGCCTCACCATTCGTTGAGCGGCATTCGGGCCTAATATATAATGTTGAAGGTTCTGTCGGCTACTAGCACCTGAAAAAGGTGTTTCACTTGTGTGTGTAGCTGGCACAAATCGACCACGTCCTCTCCTTGCAACAGGAACTTCACCAACACCACCAACACCAGCAGCACCACAACCATGACCACGACCACGTCCCTTATTTGACGCTCTCCTCATTCTGGCCACAAATGTACTATGTAGGACTATTTATTAATACAAAAAAAGAATAATACATTCTTTTTTTATCTTTGGAAAACAGCAACGTAGACGCACTTTTTATTTTTGTGCAAGAAATGCACCGCTCACACCAGCAGCAGGAACCTCTCCCTAAACCAGTATGATAAAATTTTAGAACAATAATCTGTCCAGCACAGGAGCAGCAGGAACCTCTCCCTGTAGCACTATGATTATATGATTTTAGAACAATAATCTGTCCCTCACAGGAGCAGCAGGAACCTCTCCCTGTAGCACTATGATGAGATGATTTTAGAACAATAATCTGTCCCTCACAGCAGCAGGATCCTCTCCCTCTAGCAGTATGTGATGATTTTAGAACAATAATCTGTCCCTCACAGCACCAGCAGGAACCTCTCCCTCTAGCAGTATGTGATGATTTTAGAACAATAATCTGTCCCTCACTGGAGCAGCAGGAACCTCTCCCTCTAGCAGTAGGAGATGATTTTATAACAATAATCTGTCCCTCACAGAACCAGCAGGAACCTCTCCCTATAGCACTAGGAGATGATTTTAGAACAAAACTCTGTCCCTCACAGCACCAGCAGGAACCTCTCCCTCCAGCAGTATGTGATGATTTAAGAACAATAATCTGTCCCTCACAGGAGCAGAAGGAACCTCTCCCTCTAGCAGTATGTGATGATTTTAGAACAATAAGCTGTCCCTCACAGGAGCAGCAGGAACCCCTCCCTCTAGCAGTATGTGATGATTTTAGAACTATAATCTGTCCCACACAGGAGCAGCAGGAACCTCTCCCGATAGCAGTAGGAGATTATTTTAGAACAATAATCTGTCCCCCACAGCACCAGCAGGAACCTATCCCTATAGCACAAGGAGATGATTTTAGAACAATAATCTTTCCCTCACAGCACCAGCAGGAACCTCTCCCTATAGCACTAGGAGATGATTTTAGAACAATAATCTGACCCTCACAGCACCAGCAGGAACCTCTCCCTATAGCACCAGGAGATGATTTTAGAACAAAAATCTAAACACTCACAGCACCAGCAGGAACCTCTCCCTATAGCAGTAGGATATAATTTTAGAACAATAATCTGTCCCTCACAGCACCAGCAGGAACCTCTCCCTATAATAGTAGGAGATGATTTTGGAAGAATAATCTGTCCCTCACAGCACCAGCAGGAACCTCTCCCTCTAGCAGTATGTGATGATTTTAGAACAATAATCTGTCCCTCACAGCAATAGCAGGAACCTCTCCCTCTAGCAGTATGTGATGATTTTAGAACAATAATCTATCCCTCACTGGAGCAGCAGGAACCTCTCCCTCTAACAGAATGTGATGATTTTAGAACAATAATCTGTCCCCCACATGAGCAACAGGAACCTCTCCCTCTAGCAGTATGTGATGATTTTAGAACAATAATCTGTCCCTCACAGGAGCAGCAGGAACCTCTCCCTATGGCAGTAGGAGATGATTTTAGAACAATAATCTGTCCCTCACAGCACCAACAGGAACCTCTCCCTATAGCACTAGGAGATGATTTTAGAACAATAAATTGTCCTTCACAGCACCAGCAGGAACCTCTCCCTATAGCAGTAGGAGATTATTTTGGAACAATATTCTGTCTCTCACAGCACCAGCAGGAACCTCTCCCTATAGCAGTAGGAGATGATCTTAGAACAATAATCTGTCCCTCACAGCACCAGCAGGAACCTCTCCCTATAGCGCTGGAGATGGTTTTAGAACAATAATCTGTCCCTCACAGCTACAGCAGGAACCTCTCACTATAGCAGTAGGAGATGATCTTAGAACAATAATCTGTCCCTCACAGCACCAGCATGAACTTCTCCCTATAGCAGTAGGAGATTATTTTAGAACAATACTCTGTCCCTCACAGCAACAGAAGGAACCTCTCCCAATAGCAGTAGGAGATGAATTTAGAACAATAATCTGTCCCCCACAGGAGCAGCAGGAACCTCTCCCTATAGCAGTAGTAGATGATTTTAGAACAATAATCTGTCCCTCACAGCACCAGCAGGAAACACTCCCAATAGCACAAGGAGATGATTTTAGAACAATAATCTGTCCCTCACAGGAGCAGCAGGAACCTCTCCCTAGAGCAGTAGGAGATGATTTTAGAACAATAATCTGTTCCTCACAGGAGCAGCAGGAACCTTTTCCTGTAGCACTATGATGAGATGATTTTAGAACAATAATCTGTTCTTCACTGGAGCACAAGGAACCTCTCCTGATAGCAGTAGGAGATTATGTTAGAACAATAATCTGTCCCTCACAGCACCAGCAGGAACCTCTACCTATAGCACTAGTAGATGATTTTAGAATAATAATCTGTCCCTCAAAGCACCAGCAGGAACCTCTCCTTATAGCACTAGGAGATCATTTTAGAACAATAATCTGTCCCTCACAGGACCAGCAGGAACCTCTCCCTCTAGCAGCATGTAATGATTTTAGAATAATACTCTGTCCCTTATAGGAGCAGCAGGAAACCCTCCCTATAGCAGTAGGAAATGATTTTAGAACAATATTCTGTTCCTCACAGCACCAGCAGGAACCTCTCCCTATAGCACTAGGAGATGATTTTGGAACAATAATCTGTCCCTCACTGCTCCAGCAGGAACCTCTCCCTATAGCACTATGAGATGATTTAGAACAATAGTCTGTCCCTCACTGGAGCAGCAGGAACCTCTCCCTATAGCAGTAGGAGATGATTTTAGAATAATAATCTGTCCCTCACAGGAGCAGCAGGAAGCTCTCCCAGTAGCACTATGGTGAGATAATTTTAGAACAATAATCTGTCCCTCACAGGAGCAGCAGGAACCTCTCCCTCTAGCATATGTGATGATTTTAGAACAATAATCTGTCCCTCTCAGCACCAGCAGGAACCTCTCCCTCTAGCAGTATGTGATGATTTTAGAACAATAACCTGTCCCTCACAGCAACAACAGGAACCTCTCCCTTTAGCAGAATTAGATGATTTTAGAACAATATTCTGTCCCTCACAGCACC
>BLSH010376761.1:192354-216374 GCA_018402905.1 Glandirana rugosa
CTTTAGTCTTACTCGAGATATGCCTACATAAGTTTACCACTGGAGAAATCTACAGGAGGAATCTACAAGGTGGTTAGGACATCTAAAGAGGTCACCATTTGAATACATCCGTATAGAGCTCATTCTGATTTCTGTAATGGGAATCAGTGACATCCGGTGAGTAGGATGTACCACTGGGTGTGTTGGTGGAGGCTTTCTATCCATCATAGTTTGAATAAGAAGACCATCATTGGGACGCCTTTAGTCTGTTGAACTACATATTCAATTCAGTTTTAAGTGACAGTATTTTGGAGGACTTTTTTCTATAAAGAGATACTGCTTTCATTTAAATTATATAATCACACAATTTTGTCACTTGTGTTGCACTTATTTATTGCACTTTATATTTTGCACTTTATTTATCTTGAATTGTTTACATTTATTATTTCACTGTTGGGAAGACATACGTAATCTTAGGGGTATTCACGCATTGGATATGGTGTATTACCCTATTTCTATAGGTTAGCACACCCCTATTGAGTATCAGCCAGTGAATGAACAGATACTAGCCTCTCTGGTAGAGAAGGGAGAGTAGGTCTTTATTTATTTTGTGTGTGTTAAGCGAGGTTAAGCATTTGTTATTATCACCATTTTTCACTATCACCATTTTTCACTATTTGTGATTATTCACCAGCAGCTACACATAGCCTCATTTATTAGTTTCCTGTTGCGCAGTTCTTTCATTATATTCAATAGCTGGGACATAGCATTGAAGAAGTTGGCTAAGTATGTTAAGGATGCAGCCTTTTGCTCTAATAGGCAGTGAGCCCAAGGCTGCAGCTCACTTTGCAGCAGGGAAATGACAAAGCCAACTTTGGTAGCTTCTAGGGAGAAGGTGCGAGGTTGCAGGGCAAAGTAGAGTTCACAAGCATTGCAAAATGCTCTAAACTTGCTGCATTCTCCAGAAAATCTTTCGGGAGTGGGAACCCTGGGCTCAGGGGCTAGCTTCACTACTGTAGGTGTGGTGGATGTGCCAGGAGAGGATGTCGACACTTAAGCAGCCAGGGAAGACAGAGCCTGCACATAACCCTCCTGTCGATTATAGCCTTCTTGAAGGTTCTTGACATCCTGGGTGAGGCCCGCTAGTGGTTGGCACAGTTCATCCATAGGTGAGGCTCCCTGCTCAGACTCAGACATGGCTGTCTGGTACTGTCACATAGCTGCTGGTGGAGTCTGATTTGCAGAGGAAGGCCTCCTTTGTTCTTCTGAATCGGAGCCCCTGATAGAGCAGACAGGTGGCGCTAGAGTACAGAGTCACCTGGCAGAGTTGCTAGTAGAGGAGCAGATCTGGAACTGTAGGTAACACCATGGAGCAGCACAGGTATAATGGAGCAACCAGGAACCACTGGCAGGCTGGAGACTGGAACTGGCTGGTGCAGGAATAGCATGGACTGCAGAGTAGACACAGCGGCTAGCAACACTGGAGCTGATAAAGCTGGGGCACAGGCAGGTGCAGGTAGGCTGGAGAAGTCACTGGAGGACAAGTCCAGAGGGGATGCAGGAGCAAGATCAGGTGCAGGCAGATTCAGGAACAGGCGGGCAGCGAGGTACAAGGGAGTAGGCAGGAGAGTAGTCAGGACAAGCAGAGGTCGGGTGCAGGCAGATAGCAGGAGTCGTCAGGATCAAGCCGGGTAGGTCAACCAGAACAGGAACACAGGCAACGGATAGCAGATACACAGGGAACACTGTAGAACAGACAGCATTGGTCCTGGGGAGTGAGCCAGTTTAAATAGTCAGTTTGGCGCCAAGAATTGTCACTAAGTGCGTGCGCACATTCCCTCTTCTCATTGCAGCATGAAGCATAGAGGATCTTCCATGGCCCCCATCTTGGTTACTGGCGTGCCATTCCTGACACTAGGGAATCACATTTTTCAACCTGAACATACACCCAGGCCACTCTTAGCGGGAGAGTGCTTTCATAAAGGGAAAATAAATGGCTTCACCGACCTAAAAACTGAACATAATCTACCCCATAGGCCATTCTGGTCTTATCCACAAACACACAGCTATTTGACAGACAATAAACGTAAAACATACTTTAACAGACCCCAGACACCCCTAGAATTGGACTGTCGCACTGGGGAGCATCTTGACAGAGCAACCTCAGTTGCTTATGCATGGCTTCAATATTCCAATCGGATGGACTCAGGAGGAAATGATCGGAGGCTCTACAAATAAATATCACAGATAGACAATAGAGTCTGGCCTGCACTCTAGCACATAAGTGCTCCATCAGCACCAAACTGCAGGAAACTGCTGACACAATGGTATATCATGCCAGTAAAGCTTCATAAGTGGAACCGGCAGACACCTGCAGACACCTGACACCTGTTGGCAATGCCAAAACGAAAAAGGCACCTTGATACACATTTGGTGGCATTGCCCATTGATAACACTTTTCTAAGACACAATTAGAGGGATAATCACGTTCATCACTGAAACAAAACTCAATTTAGATGCAGCATGTTGTCTACTGCACATAAATAATTTCTCCCCCAGAAAATACAAAAAAATCTCTCCTGAATGTGGCTAAATCTTTGACTCCGATCCACTGGAACTCCTCCAGGGTCCCATCTGTCATCTGTCGGATGTCTGCAAAATTGAAGAAACCCTGGCTCAAGCCTCTGAACAAGTCGAGAAATTTCATAAGACGTGGCAGCCATGGTATATCTTTAAATATTCTAACAAGACTCTAGTGGACGATTGAACCTTCTGTGTCCTGTTAGTGGCCCTTGTTGCTCATACCATAATTATATTTTAACAATCTCAATCACATGATTAAGACCATTAGGACAAGGATACTCCCGTTCTCTTTCTATCTATTTTCTACCTTCATACTACATTATCTGTTTAGCTCATGCGAAGTTGAGACAAACACGTTTTTTTTCCCCACAACCTCAGTAAACTTCCTCGAGAGACCAATTTCAGCTTAACTTTAAAGGAATCTCTTACTTAGTCGCATCATTGTGGTGTTTCTCTTTACTTCTTCTTACTTTATTAATATTGCTCTCCTTTAAAGCAACAGGGGTGACCCCGCCCCTTCTTATAAAATTACTGTCATCGTGAAGACCGCCCATTCTGCAAGACGCACAGGGGCCTGGCTGCACCAGTGGAGAGAGTGGCGGCGGTGAAAGAAGAAAGAAGATGAAGATTGAAGAATGAAGATGAAGACATGAAGCAAGAAGACTAAAAGAAGAAGACCAGAAGAAGGACCGGGCCAGGAGAAGATGGAGGAAGAAATAGCTATTTTACAAAATAAAGGACTTGTCAAAAACTGCCTCTTGCCTTTTTTACACTACACTGCTTTTTTGGTGAATGGGTAGGGGTCGGGATCTGGGGTCCCCTTATTAAAGGGGGCTTCCAGATTCTGATAAGCCCCCTGCCCGCAGACCTCCACAACCACCAGCCAGGGTTGTTGGGATAAGGCCCTTCTCTCCATCAACCTGGGGACAAGGTGCTTTGAGGCAACCTCAAAGCATCCTCCCCAGGTTGAGGGCATGTGGCCTGGTATGGTTACCCACCCCCTCCTGCTATGCCAGGGCTGTGTGCTCAGATAAGGGTCTGGTTTGGATTTTGGGGCGGACCCCACGCCATTTTTTAAAAAAATGGCGCGGGGTTCCCCTTAAAATCCATACCAGACATGAAAGGCCTTGTTTGGATTTTGGGGGGGACCCCACGTAATTCTTTTTTTTATTTGGTGCGGGGTTCCCCTTAAATTCCATACCAGAACACTGTAACCCCTTGCAGTTACTCTTGTTGGATGGAGGAACTGGGCCTGATGTTGTAAATTAGTTTACAAATTGTGACGAAAGCCCCAGTAAAACAGGTGGCCAAAAATTGAGCCTTGTGTGTTGTCGGTGCCAGAACACTGTAACCCCTAGCAGTTACTCTTGTTGGACAGTGGAACTGGGCCTGATGTTGTAAATTAGTTTACAATTGTGACGAAAGCCCCCAGTCAAACAGGTGACCAAGAATAGGACCTTGGGTGTTGGTGGTGCCAGAGCACTGTAACCCCTTGCAGTTACACTTGTTGGAATGAGGAACTGGGCCTGATGTTGTAAATTATTTTAAAAAATGTTATGGCATACCCCTGTAAATCAGGAGCAGAAAAATTGGGCCTTGGGTGTTGGTGGTGCCATAAATACAACATATAGTTCTAGATTATGGACAGGAGGAATAGGAGCAGTGGCAGTCTTCAAGGGATCCCAGATCCCTAGCAAATTGAATCAGCTACATCAGCATCAGGGGCTTGATAGCTGCTGATCCAGGACTGATTCATTTTTATAAATGTGAGCCTATTAACCGAATCTGTGGAAAGGAGCACTCTTTGATCGGTTACGAACCCTCCAGCAGCACTAAATGTCCATTCAGAAAGCATGCTGCATGCAGGACAGGCTAGTAGCTCAACTGCATATTGAGCAAGTTCCAGCCAGTGGTCCATCCTCAAGACCCAGTAACTAAGTGGATGCTCAGTTGGAAAGGTCTCCAAGTCTGCTCTTGCCCCTATATATTCCTGCACCATATAATGCAGATGCTGATGATGGTTGCTTGAACCTATTAGGCCTGGGGGCTGATGACTGAACATTTTTTTAAAGGCATCGCTCAGCCGGCCACCTTTTCCACCACTCTGAAACACTTTGTCCAGGGCCAGCAGCAGGACATGGTAAACTCCCAGGGTCTGGAAAGAAGTTGCACAAACTTTTCTTCAAGGTATCCTGAAGATGTTTCATCCTCTGCACCCTCTGCGCAGGCTGCAACTTTACCCTTGTAACGTGGATCAAGAAGGGTTGCCAGCCAGTAATTATCCCTCTACTTGATACCACAAATCCTAGGGTCTTTTCGCAGGCTTTTCAGAATCAGAGAGCTCATGCAGCGTAAGTTTGAGGAGCCATGAGTGTCCTCTGGGTCACTGAGGATGAAATTATCAGGAACTCTCTCGTCCCAGCCATGTACAACTCCTTGGGATTCTGGGGCATGAAAGCCATGATCCCTTGAAGACTGCTGCATATTATACTCCACATCCATGCTGACACAACCCTCCTCCTCCTCCCGTGTGTTTGGTGGCTCTGCAGGAATGCTCTCTGCATAAAGGGGGCCTTGAGAGGAAAGGAAGTCCTCCTTTTCCTCCCTCTGTTCTGCCTCAAGTGCCCTGTCCATGATTCCACGAAGAGTGTGCTCCAGAAGGAATATAAGTGGGACAGTGTCACTGATGCATGCATTGTCGCTGCTCACCATACTTGTGGCCTCCTCAAATGGTGACAGGACAGTGCATGCATCCTTGATCATTAGCCACTGACGTGGCGAAAAAAAGCCAAGCTCCCCTGAGCCTGTCCTGGTGCCATGCTCACAGAGGTACTCATTGATGGCCCCCTGCTGTGCGTGCAGCCGCTGCAGCATTGCGAATGTTGAGTTCCACCTGGTGGGCATGTCACAAATGAGGCGGCTGTTGGGCAGGTTGAATTCCCGCTGGATGTCAGTCAGCCAGGCACTGGCATTGTATGAATGCTGGAAATGACCACAGACTTTTCTGGCCTGCCTCACAATATCTGGTAAGCCTGGGTACCTGGTCAAGAAACTCTGCACCACCAAATTCAAGACATGTGCCAAGCATGGAACATGTGTCAATTGTCCCAGTCGGAGGGCAGAGAGAAGGTTGGTGCAATCGTCGCATACAACCATTCCTAGCGTCAACCACCTCTGAGCCTGCACCTGCAAAGCTGAAAGAATCTCTTCCCCAGTGTGGCTCCTGTCCGCAAGACAGACTAACTCAAGCACCGCATGGCATCTTTTAGCCTAACTGCTTGCATAGTCCCTTGAACGCTTAGGGAGCACTGCAGGTTCAGAGGACAATTCTGCAGAAGAGGCCACAGAGGTATAAGAAGAGGAGGTGGTGGAGGAGGCTGATGTGGCAAAATCACCACCAGCTTTTTGGAGGCGTGGTGGTGGAACTATTTCCAAAACTGAACCCTGTCCTGCAACCTTCCCAGCTGCCAGCAGAGTTACCCAGTGCGCAGTGAAGGAAAAGTAATGTCCCTGACTGTGCCTGCTGGACAGCGGTAATATGAACCCTGCTACTGACCTCACTGTCCAACGAGGCCAACACATTGCCTTCCACACGATGGTAGAGAGCTGGAATGGCCTTACATGAAAAGAAATGTCTTTTGGGAACCAGCCACTGTAGGACAGCACATTCCACAAATTCATAAAAGGGGGCAGAGTCTACCAGCTGAAAAGGCAGCAGTTGGAGTGCTAGCAATTTGGCCAAGCTAGCATTAAGACACTGAGCATGTGGATGGCTCGGACTGTATTTCTTTTTACAGTTCAGCGACTGGGGTAGGGATATTTACCTGCTAAATTCACTTGTTGGTGTACTGCTAGCAGATTGGCTGCAAGTACTAGTTGTGGCATGCATTGCTACACCTTCATTCCTCTCAGTGCAGGTTTTGGAGAGGACTGCAAGTATAGTAAGGGTTGAGATCCCAGACGAGGAGCAAGGAGAAGACCGTCTTGTTTTCTGGTGTGGATTTTTCAGGTACTCTTGCCAACGGACTGCATGACTGGTCATCATATTTCTTGTCAAGACAGTATTGCCCAAGCGGCTGGAGTCCTGGCCGCGCTTGACCCGCTTTAGACATAGATTGCAAATGGCAACGGTGCTATCTACTGCATATGTGCTGAAAAATGCCCACACCTAAGAAATGTGTCACAAACCTGGTGGTGGAGTCTGTCTTGTGCAGGGAACAACCGCTCTTGCGCACCCGATTCGAGCACCCCTGGTAGAGAAGACAGAGGCCCAAGAGTGAGGGATGGCATGAGGGCTGGAGGGTCACCGATGATGTGGTGAGGCTCCAGAAGACGTGCAGATAGAAGGATGGTGGTACAGGCTGGGTCCGCAACAGGCAGGCAGGAAGGTACAAGAGGATCAGGCAAACGGGTAGTCAAAGTTCAAGCAGGGTTCGTTAACAGGTGGGCAGCAGAGGTACAAGGGAGCAGACAATCGGATGGTCGTGGATAGCCGGGGTCGGTGCAGGTAGCAGAACAGTAGGTCAGACAAGCCGGGTCAACAGGAGGCAGAGCAAACACAGGAACAGGTATCAGGAGCTGAGGCTCACAGGTCATGGACGCTGTAGAACGAGCAGCACTTGTTGCTGGAGTCTCTGGGTTTAAATAGCGCCATTTGGCGCCGTTTCTGGTGCGTGCGCGCGCACAGGCGCGAACGTGCACAGCCAGAATTCACTGGCAAACATGTCCATTCTCTAACATTACCCCCCCCCCCCCCAAGGGGCAGCCTCCGGATGCCTTACCGGGTGTCGCCACCCTGGCGCTTTCTTTTGAAGGCCTGAATCAGTCCGGGGGCATGGATTTTCTCCTCAGGTTCCCAGGAGTTCTCCTCCGGACCAAATCCCTTCCATTTGATTAGGTACTGGGTCCCCCCAGCTCTCCGGCGGCTGTTTAAGATGGCTTCCACCTCAAACTCCTCCTCTCCATTAACCAAGATTGGATCCGGTGGGCCTACCTTCTGACCCGAGAAGGAGTCGAGGACCATGGATTTCAGTAGGGATACATGAAAAACCTTGTGGATCCGCAGGGATGGTGGGAGTTCCAATTCAAATGCCACCCGGTTTATCCTCCTCTTAACTGGAAGGGCCCCAGAAATCTTGGTCCCAACTTTTTTGAAGGGCAGGCTAGCTTTAGATTCCTGGTGGATAGCCAGACACGGTTGCCAGGTTGGAGCTCCAGCTCCCCCGCCTCCTCTTATCGTAGTCCTCTTTGTTAGACTCCCGGGACCTCGATAGTGTCTCCTGTAGAATCTTGCAGTTGGATTGAAGGAAGCTGGTGATATCTTGCGCTGCTGGGACGGAACTTTCCGGGCTCAGGTCAGGCAGGAATGTATGGAATCCATAGTTGGCCCAGAATGGGGACTGCTGGGTGGCCGAGTGAATGGTGTTGTTATAGGCAAATTCGGCCACCGGCAGCAGTGCAACCCAATCATTCTGTGAAAAAGAAGCAAAGCAGCGCAAGTATTGTTCCAGGGTCTGATTCGTCCTTTCCGTCTGGCCGTTTGTCTGCGGGTGGTAAGCGGACGAAAATGCAAGCTCAATCTCTAAGCCAGAACATAGGGCTCTTCAAAACCTCAATGTGAACTGGACCCCCCGGTCAGACACGATATTGCTGGGCACTCCATGAAGTTGGACGACTTCTCTTATAAACGTGTTGGCCGTTTCGGCCACTGAGGGGGTCCCCTTCATGGGGATGAAGTGTGCCATCTTCGTCATTCGGTCCACTATGACAAAGATGGTCGTAAAGCCTTCGGACGGGGGAAGTTCCACAATAAAATCCATTGCCAGTTGCGACCACGGGCACTCAGGTATGGGGAGGGGGTTTAGGAGACCCCAGGCTTTAGCCTTGTCCGTCTTATTCCTGGCACAGACAGGACAGGCCCCAACGTATTTCCTGCAGTCCTCGGTGATGTTGGGCCACCAGAATGACTGACAGATGAGCTCTGCGGTCTTTCGAGCACCAAAGTGTCCGGCCAGTTTATGGTCATGGCACCGACCCAAGATCCTGAGGCGTAAACTTGCTGGGATAATCATTTTCTGCCCTAGCCACCATAGACCATCTCTGACAGTCAGTCGAAGGTCTCTGTCGGCAGTGGAACCGGCCAGGGCCAGACGGAGTTGGGAAAGAAAGTCCTCATTGGACAGAAGGAAATTACATGCCGGAAGTATAGTGTCAGGTGGGGCAGTATTTCCTGGCTCCGAGAACATCCGGGACAGGGCATCGGGCTTGCTATTCTTCGACCCTGGGCGGTATGTTAAGTGGAAGTGGAACCTGGAGAAGAACAGTGCCCAACGGGCTTGCCGAGGTCTTAGCCTCTTTGCTGTTCGGAGGTACTCCAGGTTCTTATGATCCGTGAAGATGAGGACAGGATGAGAAGCCCCTTCCAGCAAGTACCGCCATTCCTCTAGAGCCGATTTGATGGCCAGTAGCTCTCTATCTCCCACGTCATAATTCCGCTCCGGTGCGGTTAGTTTTCTGGAGAAGAAGGCTACTGGGTGAAGCAGGGCCTTGATACCCTGGCACTGGGACAGGATAGCCCCTACTGCGGTTTCCGATGCGTCCACCTCAAGGACGTATGGCAAGGCTGGGTCCGGGTGTTTCAGAATGGGAGCCGAAGTGAAGAGGGACTTGAGTCTCTGAAAGGCGTCTTGAGCCTCAGGGGATCACCGGTATTGGGTGTTCTGCTTGGTCAAACGTGTGATAGGCTCCACAATGGCAGAAAATCCCTTTATGAACTTTCTGTAAAAGTTTGCGAAGCCCACAAACCTCTGAACCCCTTTTCGGTCTGTTGGTGCGGGCCATTCCAAGATAGTGGAGACCTTTTGGGGATCCTTGTGAATGCCTGTTGTGGAGATAATCAATACTAGGAAATGCATGCTAGGCTGTTCGAAAGAGCACTTTTCCACTTTGGCATACAAGCCATGCTGCCGGAGTCGCCCTAGAACCTTGGTGACATGCCTGCGGTGTTCCTCCAGGGAAGCAGAGAAAACCAGGATGTCATCTAGATATATAATCACGAAGAGGTCCAGGAAGTCTCGGAACACGTCATTGACGAAGTGCTGGAATGTCGCTGGGGCATTACAAAGGCTGAAGGGCATCACCAAATATTCGTAATGCCCAAAATGAGTGCGGAAAGCGGTCTTCCACTCGTCTCCTTCTCTAATATGGATGAGGTTGTATGCCCCACGTAGGTCAAGTTTCGTGAAGATGGTGGCCGACCCCAGCCGCTGGAAAAGTTCCGGAACCAAGGGTAATGGGTACCGGTTTTTAATGGTTACCCGGTTAAGCTCCCGGTAGTCTATGCATGGCCGGAGCGAGTGATCTTTCTTCTCTATAAAGAAGATACCGGCTCCAGCCGGAGACGTGGATGGTCTGATAAACCCCTTCTTGATGTTTTCGTCCTGGTACGATTTGAGGGCTGCTAGTTCAGGCTCGGAGAGGGGGTAAATCCTCCCGAAAGGCACTTCAGCCCCAGGCAGCAAGTTGATAGGGCAATCGCAGGGCCTATGCGGCGGGAGTTTGTCAGCCCCCTTCTTACTAAACACATCCAGGAACGAATGATAAGCCTGAGGGAGGAGAGTCTGAATGTCAGGTTCAGTATCGGACTCCAGGCTGAGGAGCGAGGGAACAGTTCCATCTCTGGGACTCAGGCAATTATGGCGGCAATAGGGTGACTGGAAGTGGACGACTCCGGTGGTCCAGTCAATGCTGGGGTTATGTGCCTGGAACCAAGGTAATCCCACGATGATGGGGCAGAGAGGAGATGCAATGGCATCCAGCCGCAGACGTTCCTGGTGACCATCCAGGGTGCAGGAGAGAAGAGGGACCGTCTCATGCGTAACAGTCCCGGATTTGATGGGTGACCCGTCGGCCAAGCGGACCACCAGTTTATGTGCCTTGGGTTGCAGGGGAATGTGGTGTTGTGTAGTAAAATCCAAGTCGATAAAACAACTGCACGCCCCGGAGTCAAGGATTGCTGGCACCGTGATAGTCCCTCCGGGAAGCTGTAAAGACAGGAAGATGGTGAGATGAGTAGGAGACTTAGTCAGGTCATTGGAGACGGTGGTCAAGCACTTACCATGCTTTGCGGGACATGTCCCGACCATGTGGCCGGGCTCTCCGCAGTACAGGCAAAGGTTCAGCTGGAACCGGCGTTGCCTTTCCTCGGAGCTAAGCGAAGGCCAAAGCAGTCCAATCTGCATGGGTTCAGAGACGTCCTGCGGAGAGGAGGAGGATGATGTCGGGTGAAAGGGAGGCGGTGTCGGGTAGCTGGGAACCCGAGGAAGCATCCAGGTAGGGCGTAACTGCCCAGAAGACCTTTCGGCGCGGCGCTCTCTGAGGCGCCGATCGATGGAGATGGCCAGGGTGATCAGCTCCTCCAAGGTCTTAGGGATCCCCACTCGCGCCAGCTCATCTTTTAGAGGTTCCGAAAGTCCCATGCGAAACTGAAACAGGAGAGCCGCGCTGCCCCAGGCTGTGTCCGAGCTCCAGCGCCGAAATTCAGCGGCATAGTCCTCCACTGGGCGGCGGCTCTGCTGGAGGTTGTGCAGAGTAGCCTCTGCGGTGGCAGCCAAGTGGGGGTCTTCATACAGCTGTGCCATGGCCTGGAAAAAGGCTGCAGCGGTGGCAAATTCAGGGGCATTTTGCTCCCATAGTCTGAGAGCCCATGCCTGGGGTTCACCCTGCAAGAGGGAAATAATGAATCCGACCTTGGTACTCTCCAGAGAAAACGTGCGTTGCTGCAGTCCCAAGTATAAATCGCACGCACTCTGGAAGACCCGGAACTTGTGCCGGTCCCCGGAGAACTTGTCCGGCAGCGGGACCTTAGGTTCCGAGGGCAGGGCCACAATGGTACAGGCTGCAGGAGCACTGGAGGCTGGGGCAGTGGACAGTTCCTGTACCCTCTCTTCTTATCGGGTGTATCCCTCTTGTAAATCCTTGACGGCTTGGGTGAGGCCTGCAAGATGTGCGCACAAGTCGTCCATGGCGGAGCGGGTTCCCTGACTAAGTCATGGCTGCGGCTGTGGAGTCTGTCTTGTGCAGGGAACAACCGCTCTTGCGCACCCGATTCGAGGACCCCTGGTAGAGTAGACAGAGGCTCAAGAGTGAGGGATGGCACGAGGGCTGGAGGGTCACCGATGATGTAGTGAGGCTCCAGAAGACGTGCAGATAGAAGGATGGTCGTACAGGCTGGGTCGGCAACAGGCAGGCAGGAAGGTACAAGAGGATCAGGCAAACGGGTAGTCAAAGTTCAAGCAAGGTTCGTTAACGGGCGGGCAGCAGAGGTACAAGGGAGCAGACAATCGGATGGTCGTGGATAGCCGGGGTCGGTGCAGGTAGCAGAACAGCAGGTCAGACAAGCCGGGTCAACAGGAGGCAGAGCAAACACAGGAACAGGTATCAGGAGCAGAGGCTCACAGGTCACGGACGCTATAGAACGAGCAGCACTTGTTGCTGGAGTCTCTGGGTTTAAATAGCGCCATTTGGCGCCGCTTCCAGCGCGCGCACAGTGGGTGCGCGCGAACGTGCACAGGCGCGCGCACCACCGCGGAAACAGCCAGAATTCACTGGCAAACATGTCCATTCTCTAACAAAATGTTTGAAGTCGGAGGGGATGTAGCAGCGCCCTGCACCTGTGGAGCTCTGTTGTCTGATGAAATTGTGTGGCTGCCCTTAAGCTGGCCCCTGGAGGACATCATGCCTTGTTGGAGTTGGGCCTCCTCCTCCTTCTTCTCACTTTCCTCCTCTCTTCCCTCAGGCACCCAAGTACAGTCCGTGTCCTCATCATCCCCTCCCTCCTCGTCACTGGAGCAAACTTGGTAGTATGCTGCAGCTGGGGAAACAGGACTGCTAGTTTCTTGTCCTTTTGTGGCACCCCCTGTCTCTAGCTCACGCTACTCCCTTCCTCAACCTGGGAACCCACATCAGAGCCTTCAAACTGCTGCGCATACTCCATCAGCATGTAGTTCAAAGAACTCAGGTGACTCCTCCATGCATGATGTTGGGGCTACAGAAGGAGTAACTGCGGACAAGGATCCGACGGAATAGGCCGCTTTGCCAGATACGTTGGAAGGCAAACTTGTACGAGCCTGGGTGACAGAGGATGAGGACGATGAGGACGGCTTTGTTATCCACTCCACCAACTCTTCTGCATGTTGTGGCTCAATAGCATGTCCAACAGCAGAAAAAAAGGACAAGCATGACCCGCCTGCAGAGGATGCACCACGTCCGCCACCACCCCCTTTCACTGAAGACACAGAGGCTGCTTGCCCTCTTTTAGTGACCTGGGAGTGTCTGCCTCTCCTTTGTGGCCTTCCTGACATGATGGGTATTTTTTGTAACACCGCACTGCACTCTACTATATACTGTACGCCCCCAAATGCACTGATATATAGTGTACACTCAATACTCTGTGTGTATATATGTATAAACTAGACTGTATATATTTTAAGACACCAGGTCAAGTAGTGTGCTATATACCGTACACCCCCAAATGCACTGATCTATACTGTACACTCAATACGCTGTGTGTATATCTGTATACACTAGACTGTATATATTTTAATACACCAGGTCAAGTGTACTATATACCGTATGTACACCCTGGATGCACCAATATATAGTGTACACTCAAAACGCTGCGTGTGTGTATATATGTGTATATATAATATATATATACAGTGAGGAAAATAAGTATTTGAACACCCTGCTATTTTGCAAGTTCTCCCACTTAGAAATCATGGTGGGTCTGAAATTGTCATCGTAGGTGCATGTCCACTGTGAGAGACATAATCTAAAAAAAAAATAAATCCAGAAATCACAATATATGATTTCTAAACTATTTATTTGTATGATACAGCTGCAAATAAGTATTTGAGCACCTGTCTATCAGCTAGAATTCTGACCCTCAAAGACCTGTTAGTCTGCCTTTAAAATGTCCACCTCCACTACATTTATTATCCTAAATTAGATGCACCTGTTTGAGGTCGTTAGCTGTATAAAGACACCTGTCCACCCCATACAATCAGTAAGAATCCAACTACTAACATGGCCAAGACCAAAGAGCTGTCCAAAGACACTAGAGACAAAATTGTACACCTCCACAAGGCTGGAAAGGGCTACGGGGAAATTGCCAAGCAGCTTGGTGAAAAAAGGTCCACTGTTGGAGCAATCATTAGAAAATGGAAGAAGCTAAACATGACTGTCAATCTCCCTCGGACTGGGGCTCCATGCAAGATCTCACCTCATGGGGTCTCAATGATCCTAAGGAAGGTGGGAAATCAGCCCAGAACTACATGGGAGGAGCTGGTCAATGACCTGAAAAAAGCTGGGACCACCGTTTCCAAGGTTACTGTTGGTAATACACTAAGACGTCATGGTTTGAAATCATGCATGGCACGGAAGGTTCCCCTGCTTAAACCAGCACATCTCCAGGCACATCTTAAGTTTGCCATACGATGACAATTTCAGACCCCTCCATGATTTCTAAGTGGGAGAACTTGCAAAATAGCAGGGTGTTCAAATACTTATTTTCCTCACTGTATATATATATATATATATATATATATATATATATATATATAGACTAGACTGTATATATTTTAAGACACCACATGTACTATATACCGTACACCGCCGAAAGCACCGATATATAGTGTACACTCAATAGCTGTGTGTATGTGTATATATATATATATATATATATATATATATATATATATATATATATATATATACATACCAGGCTGTATATATTTTAATACACCAGGTCAAGTGTACTATATACAGTACGTACACCCGAAATGCACCGATATATAGTGTACACTCAATACGACGCTTGTATATATATATGTACACCACCGAATGCACCGATATATAGTGTACACTCAATACGTTGTGTGTGCGTATATATATATATATATATATATATATATATATATATATATACACCAGGCTCTATATATTTTAAAACACCACATCAAGTGTACTATATACCATATGTACATCCTGAATATGTAGAGAAACAATTCTTTTTTCAGATCCTCAGAGATTTCTTTGCCATGAGGTGCTATGTTGAACTTCCAGTGACCAGTATAAGAGAGAGAGAGCGATAACACCACATTTTGTTTGAACAATTGTCTTTATTAAGTTTAGTACAGCATACATAGAATATGCAGTCACATATGATATGAATGAATGATCAAACATGACAATAAGGTACCGTCACGCAGACCAACTTAGGTACAGGCAAGATTCAGTTAAATAGTAAAAGCATGTAAAAGGAACAGCACTTTATAAGAAAAGAAAGGAAAACATGGAATAGTAATAAGACATCTTCGTATTTCGCCTTGCTCTGCTGGACCCTAGGAGTCCCCGCCCGTCCCCCAGGACGCCCCCATATGGGTGGGATCTTGGCGTCTCCCCGGGGGGAGGGGATGGTCCTCTGGGTCCTTCCAGTACCAAGGTAGAGCTCACCTATTCCCAGCTCGGTATTACTTCCCACGGAAGCCGCGTTTCAATTAGTATATGTTAAACCTAGTAAATCAGTCAAGGATCCTGTATCTATGGTCCCATAGGACTGGTCCATAAAACACCAGTGACGCTTTGACCTGTTTGTGTCATGGTGCTATTCCGGTGCTTCAGGTGGTTAGTTGTAAGCATAAGATAAATACGATGCCCCATAGCAAATGACAGTGATAGACAATCAATAAGCAAGGCTTCAAGGACCTCCATCCTGTCATGTTGGGTTGAAGTTGCAGTTATAGGTTTATGCAATGTTTGTCTGAATATTTGAAAAGTACCCAGGGCATCCACATTTTATGAAATCTGTCTGAGGAGTCACTGGCTATTGACACAGATTCCTCCATCTGATACAAGTTCTTGATTTCTTGGAACCATTCTGCAGTCAACGGTGTTCGGGTGGATTTCCAATGTCTGGGGATCAGTGATTTGGCCGCATTGAGCATGTGTCCAGTCAGTGAGTTTTTGTATCTTCTCATAGGGCCATTCGTTACGTGTAGTAAACAGCAGGCTTGGTCTAGTGTGAGCTGCGTTTCAGTTATTTGGTTAATTAGGGTCCGAATCGTCTCCCAAAAAGGGGCTATTAGCTTACACTCCCACCAGATTTGCAAGAGCGTACCCTCAGCTTTCTTACATCTCCAGCAGCAATCAGATGCTGTGGGGTACCGCTTACGCAGTCTGGAAGGGGTCATGTACCAGTGTGTAAGCAGCTTGTATAACATTTCTTGTAGTCTTGTACTTAGAGCATTTGTGTGCAAAGATATTTGCTCTCTGCCATTGCTCTTTGGAAAATCCTACCTGCAGGTCAGTTTCCCATTTTGTTTGGGTGTTAGCAGGACCTGAGGGATCTGTCTCTTGCAACCATGTGTAGGCTGCGGATGTGGTCTTTGTGACCGGAGTAGCCGCCAAGCACATGGCCTCAAAGGGTGCCTGTGGTCTGTAAAGGTTCATCTTGTCTAGGGAGAAAAGGTAACTGTGTATCTGGCGGTATGACTAGAGCGAAAGGGTGTGGTAGGCTCCAGTTTGTCAGCAAGCACATCAAACAGGATTATTTTATTGCCTTTTGTGCATTGGCAGGCCAGTAGAGAGCTCGGCAGGCGGATCTCCAGTCCTGGGCAGAATGCAGGGTCAGATGTAACGGGGGTCAGAGGACCTGACGTGGAGGAGATGGACCTGACTTTGATTATTTCATGAAATATCTCAAGGGTTGCACCCAATAATGGGTTTTGTCTGAGTGACTGTGGCAGTGTTTTTAGGGGGCACACATGGTAAGAAATTCAGGGGAGTAGACGCCATGTCTTGCTCCAAATTGACCCAGTCCTTATTGTGACCATGCCAGTGCCAGTCTATGATTCCAGCGAGATGAGTCACCTGATGGTAGAGCCTGAAATTGGGAAGATTAATTCCACCGTTAGCTTTAGTTTTAGTAAGGGTTTGGAGGTTTATTCTAGGTCTACAGTCTGCCCACAGGAACTTATGGACAATAGAATTCAATTGTTTAAAAAAGGAATTTGGTAGTCTAATGGGCAGGGTGTGGAAGTGATACAAGATTTTAGGTAAGACTGTCATTTTCAGTATAGCTGCCCTCCCGAACCAGGAGAATGGGTATGGGGACCAGTTTTTCAAGTCTTTTTGTACCGTGGACAGGAGTGGTCTGAAATTTATGTCAAAAATGTTGTCTAGGGAGGGGGTGAGCCGAACTCCTAGGTACTGGAGTACTGATTGTTTCCAGGTGAAGGAACAGTTGGCACGTGTGATCTCTACTGCTCTATGAGGAAGGTTAATGTTTATGGCTTCGGATTTACTGGAGTTGATTTTCATATTAGAAATGTGTCCGTATATTTCAAATTCATGTACTAGGTTTGGGATAGACAGGTGGGGTTTTGTTAAGAAGAAAAGCAGGTCATCCGCATAGGCCGCCAATTTGAATGTTTTTGCACTTATCGGGAAGCCGCTAATGTTTGGGTCATTGTTTACAATACGTATGAAGGGTTCAAGTGTCAAGATAAAAAGGAGTAGGGAAAGGGGACAGCCCTGTCGCGTGCCATTGTGTATGTTCACTGTTTCCCAAAGAGTTCCGTTAATTTTGAGGTTGGCTTTAGGTTCTTGATACAGGGTGGAAATCCAAGTTCGCATGTGGGTCTGCAAGCCAATATGAGTGCATGTCTCTAGTAGGTAGTCCCATGAGACCCTGTCAAAGGCCTTCTCCGCATCCGTGGATAAGAGAAGACCTTAGATTTACCTGCTTTGGGTGCTGTGAATGAGATTTAGGGCTTTGGTGACGTTGTCACACGCTTCTCTCCCTGGCATGAACCCTACTTGTTCTGGACCTATGAGTTTTTGCAGATGTTCTCTCATGCGATTTGCCAGGACCTTTGCCAAAATTTTGGTATTGAGGTAGAGTAACGATATGGGTCTGTAGCTAGCGTAATTGTTTTGGTCTTTACCGGGTTTTAATATCAAGGTAATGTGAACCAGGATAAAATTAATCTGGGACGGGCTGTGGCTGTTTCAGGCTGTTTAGAGCCTGTAAGAGCGGGTTGTGTAATAAAATCATAATAAGCTTTGTAATAGAGAGATTGAATCGCTAGGTACAGTTCATCTTTGGTGATGGGGCTCTCTAGGGATTCTGCTTCTTCCGAAGTCAGTTTGGGTAATCCGCTTTTCTGGAGGAAGTCTTTAATGGCCTGGTATCTGTTTGCTGCGGCTCCTTTGGGTTTATGTGTGGGTGGCAAGTTGTACAATATGGTATAGAACTTCTGGAATGCCTCAGCTATCTGGTCAGTCCCATGTACAGTGTTGCCTTGCTCGTTCTTTATCGATAAAATGGTATTTGTGTGTGCCAGCGTTTTCAATGTCCTCGCCAGGAATTTCCCCCCTTTGTTGCCATGCTCGTAATAG
Source organism: Glandirana rugosa (assembly GCA_018402905.1). Taxonomy (NCBI): domain Eukaryota; kingdom Metazoa; phylum Chordata; class Amphibia; order Anura; family Ranidae; genus Glandirana; species Glandirana rugosa. The sequence continues at coordinate 210,376 of BLSH010376761.1, forward strand.
GAGCCTTTTTTTTAAGAAAATGGTTCGTTTCGCTTTAAGGTTCAGTAAAGAGTTGAGCTTCACCCTAGTGTCAGTGAGTTCTTTAGTAACCTGTTCTGCTACTGAATGTTTGTGTTGGACTTCTAACTCAGCTATTTTCTGAGCAAGTATTGAGATCATCTTTGCGTGTTCTTTCTTTTAATGTGTTCCTAGACGTATGAATTCTCCCCGTAGGATGCACTTGTGTGCTTCACAAACTGTGAGCGGCGATAATTCTTCCGAGCAGTTCAGTTTGAAATATGTCTTAATTGTATTAGACGCTTGTTGGATGTGGAGGGGTCGGTTAAAAGAGCAGGGTTTAATCGCCAGACATAGTTTTTGGGAGGTTGGTCGTTCAGTTTCAATGTGCTAGAGACTGGTGCGTGGTTTGAGAATGATTTTATTCCAATCTCTGCGGAGTGTAACGTGGGTAGATCTCTTTGGGTAATGAAAATTTATTCAACGTGTGAGTGTTTTTTATGTACATTGGAATAGAACGTGTAGTCACTGGTAGTTGGATGCATCAAACGGCACAAATCCATCAAGGTTAGAGATTGTAATTGTATATTGATTCCTTTCAGAATCTTGTAAGCCAGGGTCGATTTACCATTGGAGGTGTCCAATAGCGAATTTTTGGAGACACCCCCCCCCCCCCCCGTAGGATGCATCCTTCTGCAAAGCCTTTCAATTCTTGGACGAGGAGGCAGGAGAAGGTTAGATGTCCTGTGTTAGGAAAGTAAACGTTGGCTAACGTCACTTTCCTGTTTTTCCACATTCCTTTCAGGAAGATGAACCTACCTTGATTGTCAGCATATTGTTGTTTGAGCTCAAATTCTACATTTTTGTGGACCAGTATTGACACTTCCTTGTTTTTTTGTAGCGGCCTAGTGGCGTGATACATCATAGGATAATGTTTGTCATGGAAGGTTGGGATAGCGTCTGTTTTGAAATGTGTTTCTTGTAACAGGGCAAAGGAGGGTTTGGATTTCTTTAATTCATTTAAAAGGAGGGTTCTTTTTTCTGGTGTATTTAGTCCCCTAACATTATGGGAAACTAGAGTGGGAAGTATTTCGAGTGCCGAGAAAGCCATTTAGGCCATTATATGGGAGCAGTCGTGTCTTGATAAGTCAGGAAATGACCATGTCTTGTCCGCAGGTCCTGCTGTAGATGTATGTCACCAAGGGCATTTACTTGTCCTTAGCATGTCTTGGTTGGTATGGTTTTTCCCGGTTTTAGTTAAAGTGTTACACACAGTTTCCAGATGTTTGCAGAACAGTGATATGGGTTCGCCCGGTTTTAGTTAAAGCGTTACACACAGTTTCCAGATGTTTGCAGAACAGTAGTATGGTTTCTCCCGGTTTTAGTTAAAGTGTTACACACAGTTTCCAGATGTTTGCAGAACAGTAGTATGGCTTCTCCCGGTTTTAGTTAAAGTGTTACACACAGTATTCAGATGCTTGCAGAACAGTGATATGGGTTCTCCCGGCTTATTTATACTTTTTTGACACAGTTTGAAGATGATTTTAGAACAGTGATATGTCTTCTACCGTTAATTAATACTTTTCAGACACAGTTTGAAGATGGTCCACATCCACCTCCATTTTTGATTTTTTTATGAAATCATTTTTTAAAAAATGCTTTTAGTTATTTCCCTGTCCCCATTTCTTTGTAGGGCACTTGTCCCACCCATACCCCCATTTTCCTTCCTTTTGCAGACCTCTAGGACTTTCCTGCACTTTTATACAGCAATTTTCAGAACTTTTAGTAAAATTACCCGAACCCGGACTTTTTTTGAAAAGTCCGGGTTCGGGTCCGGGTCCCGGACACCCCAAAGTTTGGTACGGACCCCAACTGTACAGTCCAGGTTCGCTCAACACTACTTGACACCTATTATTCTAGTCCTCATGAGGTGATGTATCGGCCCCAAGGAAGGGGGGACCCCGTAGTAGTGTGCCCGGAGGAGCAGACTATATTGACTTAGTAAGGTGCCCCAAGCTCTCCCAATGCAGGGGAGTAAACCTCAGTGGGACTGTCTATGTATGGACCTTGGGGTGATGAAGCTCCTAGGAGTACCGCTACAGAATGTAATTATGTTCCCTACTGTATACATACCCCAAGCTACCCCCCACCTAGTGAACTCTTGTGCCATAGTCATGAGTATTCTAACAGCCAGGTGCTGTTTATCTGGTAGGTTAGTACCCTGTCCTTATGTATCAAAGGCTCTCTGTATGACTATGAGGGACAATCGTGTTCCAATGCAATACGTGTTGCCTCTAAATGTCCTATTATGGCCTTAGTGTCAAGTGCCTAGCCGAAGGAGGGCAGTGTCTAGACTGGCGGCTCTCTCAGAAACTGGAGAACTTCTAGGAAGGGACCCCCACCTTCACCCTAAACTGGGCGAAGCCTGTATTGGGCTGGACATGTTGCCCGCCCCTAATATGGATCCAGAGAGGCTGTGGTGCAGGCCTGTCCGGTTGGGTCAAGGTAGGGAGACTGCCCTCTTGTCTTCATCGTGCAGAGGGAAGGGGCCCCCTGTCATTTGCTGAAGCTGTGCTCGGGAGCATAGCCATAATGCAGGGTCCTATAACTCTCAGTACCATTCTGTAGTTCATCAGGTAAGTATATGCACTGTATGGACCTGGAGGTGGCCCGCGAGACCCACCATCTATGTGTATAGGTCGTGTCTCTAGAGGACCATGTGGAAGAATGTCCCATGTGTCCTGTGTCAGAGGCCATGCCTTCTAAGCTAGCGGGCTTAAAAGTTGCAACATTGCAGCTCAATTATGTGTCTCTAGTGAGTGCATATACTGCATGTCTCGCAGATCACCTCCCGGGCCACAAGGGCGTCGAAGACCATGCGTCCTCCATAGTACAGCCACGAAAAGTATACACACTGGTGGGAGCATAGATCCCCCATCCATCGGGGAAGTCCCGACCATGGATGGATTCCATCTGGAGTGGAGTATCTTTCAGTCTCTGAGTCATGCGAGATAGAAAGAAGAGATTCCCATGGGCTAGGCTTACCCCATCTCACAGCCTCGGGTTATGTACCAATAGTTAGGGTTCAGTGTCACTGGGGGTATGGCAGGGGCAGCATTAGTCTTGTCCTGAGCTGGAGCGAAGGACCCGCTATCACAAAAACAGAGCTGGTTGCATTCAGAGAGCAATACAGGTTCTCCTCAGTGGTATGTGGGGCACATGCTGGAGGGGTCATTCGGGGCGCCGTATAGTACCATGTAAGGCTGATTGCTCATTAGGCCGAACAGTTTTAACAATGAAAAGATTGTGTAACTGATCTGAACCGCTGAGTCTGATGCAAGGAGCTTGCAGTAGTGGGACGTTGACTGACGCCTCAGTTGTCCCTCCTTGCTCTTCTCATATGGGGTTGTTTCATGGGGCTGGAGCTGTGCTGAAGGTTGTAGGAAGCATTCAGGGCTGTATCTACAGATGGGGACCTCTGTCTGCAGTAGCGTTGCTCCTGTGTTTCCATTGCTCCAGTCGTTGTTTCGACGCTCGCGGTGGAGGAGATCTGAGCTCAGCGTACCACTCTGGGATTTCCGTAAAGGGTATGTCTAGGATGTCGCAAAAGTGGCGGAGATCTTCTGGCACTTTAAGCAGGGCTGTGCGGCCTTGATGTGTAGCTGACAGGCAAAATGGAAACTCCCACCTGTAGGTTATGCCATTTGAGTGGAGAACTTCCAGTAAGGACTGTAGTTCCCTGCGTCTCTGTAAGGTGATGGTGGATAAATCTTGGAACAGACAGACCTCAGGGCCCTGGTAGGATAGATGGGTTTTGCCTTCCTTAATATCTCCTCTTTGATTTTAAAGTCCACAATGCAGCAGACGATGTCCCTTGGCGGGTCCGAGTCTCTGCCTCAGAGCGCGATGTATACGATCCATTTTAATTGGAGTGGCTGGAGGCCTGTCAAGGAGGGAGTTGAAGAAGCTGGTCACCGCTATTTGTATTTGTTCCATTTCTATAGTCTCGGGAAAGCCCCGCACCCGTAGGTTATGACACCAGCCACATTTGTCTAAGTGCTCTACGTGGCGGTTTAGGTCTCTTAGCTGGAGGGATTGAGTATCTACCGTATGTTGCATTCTGCAAATGGCTGCGGAGTGCTGAGTCGTCATTTTTTCCACTTCCATGACCCTATGTGTGATGGCTTGTAGGTCTAACCGGAGGCCCGCAATCGCAGCCGTCATGGCCACCGTCAGCGCTTCCTTGATGTCATTGGCTACCGCACGTAGGTCAGTAAGGCTGGGCTGTTGATATGCCATCAGCGTGACTCCTTCTTCCTGTGAGGCTGAATATGAGGCAGATGACTGTCTCTGTGTCTGTGGTTGGCCGCCATGTTGCTGGGGTCTTTGAGCAGGCGCCATGTTGTCCACTTGGGACTGGAACATTTCTGGGATAGTCTGGTTTATATTACTCGCGGGGTGAGCGGGACCTCGGGGTGGAGGAACTGCGGGATGAGGTCCCCATATTTCTGTCTCTGTTCAGTGGCGATCTCCTGGATAGGCAGAAAACTGATCTCTGATGGCAGGATCTCCCCATCTAGGCAGCCATCATCTAGCGCCTGAGCTTGTATTGTAAATCCCCAGCACAGGTATGGTCTTGCAGTCCTGAGAACTCCAGTGGCTCGGTGGAGCGCATATTTGATTATGTATTACTGAGGGAGCGTGGTTACTGTGGGTAGCTATTAGGACGAGAAAGATGCTCGTCATTCACTGGACAGCTCCAGCTCCACACAGTTTGTTGGGCATTACTGGTGCCCCTTTTTAAACCACCGGAGACCGCTAGCTGTGCCTTCTGATCTGGTGTCTGAATCCATGATTAGCTGAGCACAGGATAGTGTGTACTGTGTCTTGAAATCTGAGAATGTGTGGCCACTACATTCAGGGGTAGGCCAGAGCCACGGTCTGTCCCCCGGGAGCTTGTGATCAGGCGTTTGCTGGGTCGTCCCTGCGGTAAGCCTGAGTCTTTGGGGACCCTCACGGGGATTCTGTGGCTGATAAGAATGCTCCCTGTGCTGTGGATGTCGCAGATGATTATCACAAAAGGCGAGTTCCGGGACCATAAAATGGCAGCTGTGACTGCTAAGGAGGCACCTTCTCCTCACTGATCCTGCCTCAGGAGAATGGCAGAGGAGCCCAAATTCTGCTCTGAGTGTGGTGCGGGGTGTATAGCAGCTGATGGCTAGGTTTGTGGATCTCACCCGTCCCTTGGATGGTGGGATGGAGCAGGATTGTGTGAAGAAGTCTATGAGCTCTTCTCTGCTGCGTCTCTATCCCTCTACGTCCGGACACGCCCCCCGATAACACCACATTTAACACACCTGCTCCCCATTCACACCTGAGACCTTGTAACACTTACGAGTCAACCATGAAAGAAACCATGGAAGAAAAATGGCAAATTGGGCCCAATTTGGTCATTTTCACTTAGGGGTGTACTCACTTTTGTTGCCAGTGGTTTAGACATTAATGGCTGTGTGTTGGGTTATTTTGAGGGGACAGCAAATTTACACTGTTATCGAAGCTGTACACTCACTATTTTACATTGTAGCAAAGTGTCATTTCTTCAGTGTTGAAAAGTTATAATAAAATATTTATAAAAATGTGAGGGGTGTACTCACTTTTGTGAGATACTGTATAGTGTACACTCAATACGCTGTGTATATATATATATATATATATATATATATATATACACCAGGCTGTATATATTTTAATACACTACGACAAGTGTACTATATACCGTATGTACACCCTGAATGCACTGATATATAGTGTACACTGTGCATATATATATATATTAGACTGTATATATATTCTTGCACTGCCTAAGCAGATGCTATATACTATACACTGAATTAGCTGTATATAGTCTACTACACTAAAGGCTTTGCATTCTATATATATATATATATATATATATATATATATATATACACACACACACACACACACTAGGAAGGTATATT
>BLSH010376761.1:226664-238178 GCA_018402905.1 Glandirana rugosa
GTGAAGTTATATGATAACGATATAAATATGATGTGACTATGAGATGTGAGTTCCTTGGAAAAAAAAAAAAAGGTTCCTTGAGTGTAGAGTATCAGTGTAGTATAAATATAGCAATAGTATATTGAAGTGTGTCAGTGTGAAGCGTCCGTGCAGTTTTACTGCAGTATATTGAAGAGTGTCAGTGTAGTGCATCCATGCAGATTTACTGCATTATATTGAAATGCATCAGTGCAGTTTTACTGCAGTATATTGAAGTGTGTCAGTGCAGTTTTACTGCAGTATATTGAAGTACTCCAGTGCATTTTTACTGCAGTATATTGTAGTGCATCAGTGCAGCTTTACTGCAGTATAGTGCGGTATATGGGTAATAAGCACCCCATCATGTTTGCAAGGCCAACAAGGAGAGGCACATGTCCCCATGCCACTATGAGAGGGCCAGCAGCGTCTGTGTCCACAGGCAAAGGTGGACATGGTCTGCCCTCAGGCAGGGCACCATTTCCTCTGTTTAGTGATATTGCCCCATGCCATCCAGCCACAGCATGCAGAGGAGGTAGTGGACTGGCTTACTAAACCATCCTCATCCTCTATCAACCAAGCAGAGACTAGTGCGCAGTCCATTGCAGCTGCCCGGTGGCTTATTCTGCCCACAGCTACTCCTGCTATAGCCCCAGCATCATGCATGGAGGAGTCAGCTGAGTTATTTGAACACAGCATCAGACACCTGCTCCTTGATGATGCACAGGCATTACTTGATTCTGATGTTGGATAAAAGCTTATTAAGGGATTGGAGGACCTAAGTTATGAGGAAAGATTACAAGCACTGAACTTATTCTCTCTGGAGAAGAGACGCTTGAGAAGGAATATGATTTCAATGTACAAATACTGTACCGGTAACCCCACAGTAGGTACAAAACTATTCCGGGCAAGGGAGCACACAAAGACATGCAGCCATTCACTAAAAATGGAAGAAACGTGGTTTAGACTTAAAAAAGCGTAAAGGGTTCTTTACGGTGAGAGCAGTGAGGATGTGGAATTCTCTTCCACAAGCAGTAGTCTCTGCTGGGAGTCTAGAAAATTTCAAAAAACTATTAGATGCACACCTAAGGGACCACAACATTGCGGGGTATACATTTTAATACTGATATTAAAAACACACACATAGGTTGGACTTGATGGACTTGTGTCTTTTTTCAGCCTTGTTTACTATGTAACTATATGTAACTATGTAACTATAAGTTGATAGACAATGAATCAGCAGTCATGTTCCCCCAGCCAAAGCATATTGCCAAGTTGGCTCCAGTCATGATGAGAATGGATGGGATGATGATGATGAGGTCAATGACGAGTCTTGGGTGCCAGATAGAGCAGAGGAGGAAAGTGAGGGTGAGGCACAACCCCAACGAGGCAGGATGTCCTCCAGAGGCAGCCACCATGAAAGAGTAGAGAGCAGCCAGTCTATTCCACCAAATTGTGGAGCTGTTATCTCACGGCTCATATCCCACAGCTCAGCTGTCTGGGACTTTTTTTTTGGCAAGAGCACCTGAAAGCCACACAAAGGGATGCAATTCTTCTCCTCCTCACTTTTCAGATCTACTCCCGCTATATCGCATAACCTCTCAGCAGCCTCCACTGACAGGGATGATGGTATAGCGAAGGTTGTCACAGGTTCTTGCAGCATGCTTGCACACCACAAGCTGCACAGTATAGCAGGCAAATTTCTCTGCCCCAGTTGCTGCTGCGAAAAAAAAAATACAGTCACTGCCCAGCATCTAAATTCCAGCTTATCCAAACTGCTGGGTTTACAACTCCTGCCTTTCCATCTGGTGGATTCTGCCCTCTTCCGTGAATTTGTAGAATGTGCTATTCCACAATGGCAGGTTCCAAGTTGCTATTTCTTTGCATGCAAGACTATTCCAGCTCTGTACCATCACGTTAAGGCAACATTGTGGCATCATTGGGCAAGGCAGTCAACTGCAAGGTCCACCATACTATTGACTCATTGTACAGCAAGCATAGTCAGAGATGCTATATTTCATTCACAATACACTGGGTAATTCTGCTTGCAACTAGGAAGGATGCAGTACAGGGCTCAGTGCTGGAGCTTGTTTTGCTGTCACGTTGCCATACAGCTGGTGGTGATGATGCAATATTTGTCATCTCCACTCCCTCCATGCCCTCCTCTGCTGAATTGTCCTATGAACCACAAATAACCCCTGAGCATTCAAGGGGGTATTCAACAAGTCAGGCTAAAAAATGCCATGCAGTGCTTCAGCTGGTCTGTCTAGGGCAGAGGAGCCACACCGGAGCAAAGATTCTTTCAGCTCTACAGGGTCAGGCCCAGACGTGGTCCACACCATGCCAGCTTGAGCCAGGAATGGTGGTGTGAGATAATGGCACTAAAATCCTGTCCACCTTTGACAGGGAAAGTTGACACATGTGCCATGCCTGGCACATGTCCTCAATTTGGTGGTGCAGCATTTCTTACACAGGTACCCTGGTTGAAAAATCTTCTGAAGCAGGCCAGACGAGTCTTTAGCCATTTCAGAAGCTCATACACAGCCAGTGTTCAGTTGGCTGAAATTCAGTGGGAATTCCACCTGCCCATAAACTGCCTGACTTGTGATATGCCATGGCTGCACATGCAGCAGAGGTCCGTCAATGAGTACCTGTGTGAGTATGGCATAAGTATAGGCTCTGGGCCGCTCTGTCTTTTTTGCTGATACCAATGGCTGCTGATTTGAGGAAGCGACAATGATGGTATTCCGTGACATTGCATGCATCAGTGACACGATACCTCTTGTGTTCCTGCTGGAGCAGACTCTGTGTAGCATTATGGACAGAGTACTCGAGGCAGAGCAGCGGGTCAACGAGGAGGACTTCCTTTCCTCTCAAGGCCTGTTTTATGTAGACACCGTTCTTGTGATGCCACAGAACACAGAGAGAGAGGGAGTTTAAGCAGTTTTGAAGGCATTGAAGCAGAGAAAGATCAACGTCAAACCTTAAGAGATAGTTTTTCTTCCCCAGAACCCTTGGTAGTAGTACATGGCTGTGAGGAGGCAGTTCCAGATACTGTAATCCTCAGTGACCCCGAGGACTCTGCTTCTAATGCCTCTGCAAACTTGCAGTGCATGGCCTCACTTATTCTTTAAAGCCTGCGAAAGGACTAGAGAATTTCTCAGTGGCAGCTGGTGCAATTTTAGGATGGGGCACCAGACCCTGCCCTTCCATTTTGACCCCTCTCACTTCTTATAAGCCCTACCCCTTATAGATTCCACCCATTGTTTCAGTAGTATACAGCCCAGCATCACCAGATAGGGTATACAGCATCGGCAGATAGGGGTATATACAGCATCACAGATAGGGGTATATACAGCACCACAGATAGGGTATATACAGCATCACAGATAGGGGTATATACACAGCATCATAGATAGGGGTATATACGCAGCACCACAGATAGGGATATACAGCACCACAGATAGGGGTATACAGTACCACAGATAGGGGTATACAGCCCCCCACTGACAGAAGATCCCCCAAGGTAGTCAGGACATCAAAGTCCCGCACTTAGGCCATCTAGGAGCAGGCAGTGAGTGGTTTCTGGTGAGCAGGGAGTGGGGAGCGGCTTGGCTTCGGCCGTGCATCCCTCTCCTCTTACGAGAAAGGCATTGAATAAGATCGCCTGTCTTCTCCGCCGATCAGTAAACTGGTAACATACTGGTGCTTTACTTCCTAATTGGCAGAGAGCGCTTTAGTGTTAGAAACGCAAATGTTCATTTGCCTTTCTAAGGGCTCGTGGTGGCTCGCGCTGTGCTATAAGCCACGCTATATTGAAGCCTATTAGAGCCTATGGCTCTAATGAGATGCTTCAAAGAAACCCCCCGCAGTGGTAGTTCATGCGGCCAGCGTCCCAAAGGGGCCAGCCGCATGAATAGGTGGTGGTCATGGGCAACCATGGATAGATTCATGTTATGCATGAATCTATCCATAGCATAGATGAGGGTGGGGAGGACAGAGGGGGAGGTACCCCTGTACCCTTAATGGAAGGGCTGTCCCTGGAATTTGTGGTATCAAGGAGAAGGATCATCTTCAATTATCCACGTCAGTTGGCATGGGTGTGGAGGTTGTCCAGGTTGTAGATCAAGGACCCTAAAATACAAATAGAACTCCCAGAGGCATTTTGTAACTATTGGCTCTCTAACAATGCTTTGGGTGATCCATTGGTGGTCTGGGATGCTTTCAATGCATGTCTGAGAGGAGAATATATAACACGTATTACTGCAGTTAAAAAAGATTCTGTGCATACTCTGGAGCGACTTGAAGGGGACCTGAGTGAAAGACAGATGTGCCTCCTGGAATACCTTATCCCTAAATGTTCTGGGTCACATGAATATACGATAATATAAAATGAGCTTTCTCCCTAAATTCCTGTTCGTGTTCCGCAATTGCCCCATATTGTTAAAAAAAACCTTTTTCAGGTAGATAGACAGTTGTGTAGGTTCATTTTAATGAGCAGGGGCTGCCCCACGTCTGGTGATGTCCACCCTTCAGCTTAGTTATGGGGGGATGAGCCTTCCTAACTATCAAATATACTTTTTGGTGGTGGTTTGTGGCATCTAAGATGAATGTGGCAGTTTGTCTAGAAGTGGCCTTACTGGGATTGCTCACGCAACTAGGCAACTTGGTATACAGGGGTCTACCCATACCTTCCACTCCCTACTAGAATGATAGAGTGATGCTGAAGGTGTGGTTGGCCCTCCAGGGCTTGATTTTCTAGGCCTGATCACTTGTCTCCTTATCAACCACTGTTGAAGTAATCCCTCCCTTCCTCATTTCATGATACTCCCCGATCCACAGGTCTGGGCTAGGTATGGGGTTTGGAGACTGAAGGATATTATGATTACAGGAACACTTATATAATTTAGAGTACTGTAGGTTAACTTTAAACTACCTCGCTGGATGTACTTCAAATACTTCCAATTGCAGCATGCTGTACGCTCCCAGTTTCCGAATCCCCCTACTTTTGGGACAGACCCGATAGAGGAGCTTTTGGCACAGGAATCTTTGTCCTAGTCCCTATCCGCCCTATATCCGGCTCTCCTCAGTGCGCAATCACCGAAGATGGATAGGCTCCGGGAATAATGGCACGCAAATATTCCGGCATTAGATAGGGAGACATGGGAGGAGTGCTTTGAGGATAGTTCTAGAATGATGATAGCCTCTAAAGACAAATTAACGCAGGCAAAACTACTTCATAGAGTGTATTTCACGCCACAGAGATTGCACAGAATCTACCAGCAATGTTCCTCTGCTTGTACCAGGTGTCACATGGCTGAGGGTACTTATTTTCATATGTTCTGGACTTGCCCAAGGGTAGCTCAGTTCTGCACGGAGGTTCTTGGTTCTGTCAATTCCCGTCTACAACTGTCTCTTCCTTGTACACCTGAATTGGCATTACTTGGTATTCATGACGATGCGCAAAGACCTAGATATACCAAGCTGCTTATTTCATACTTGTTGTACTATGAAAAAAAGTAATACTCTTTAAGTGGGCTTCCCCCTCTCCTCCTACGATATCCTCCTGGGATTCAATCATCAATGGGGTTCTTCCAATGTACAAACTGATGTATATTAATAGAAACTGTCCCTGGAAATACATCAAAATCTGGCATCCATGGTGGATTGTACATGGCGTTGACCGTAGGGGATGTCTTCTCTTTTGATTCCCTTTGGTATGGCTTTTGTCACCTCTGGTTATTGAACAATGTATCAATGTCTTAATTATCAGGATGACTCCATCTTTAACTTTCTATATGTAATAGTTTATGCCTGTTGGGAGCTTATATAACACCTTTCCTGACTCATGGAAAATTAATTTTGATTGTTCTGTTGTTCAAAGGAGGAGTGGCAGAGAAGGGAGCTGCCTCAGTGATGCATTTCAGTATTTTTTTAGTCCTCATCTCATCAGCAGCTTCTGTATTATATGGTGGGAAATGATTTAAGGGTGAAAACAGACATGGGGTGCTTTCCAGTTAACGATCCACTGGGTTACTGGGTCATGAAAACAGACCACTAGCCAGAACTTGTCCAGTATGCAATAGAGCTGCTGGGCTGCCCTGTATCCAACGTGATTCATGAATGAGCATTCAGTGCTGCCAGAGGTTTTGTGACAGATAAAACAGCAGGCTCCATTGACCAGCTGACATTTATCAAAATTAATCATTCCTGGATTAGCACCAGCTATCAAGCCCCTGATGTCGATGTTGCCAATTAAGTGTTTTTTGGTGTTGATTTTATCTGTAAGAAATTGATTTGGTATAGGTATCATGGACACAATTAACACCCAAGGACCAATTTTTCCACACCTGTTTGACAGGTACATAAATTTCATTTTTTTACAGCAAGACCAATTCTTGCTTTCCTCAAGAATACCTCTATAGGGTTATGGTATAAAGGCACCACCAACACCCAAAGCCCAATTTTTCTGCACTTGTTACTTCTATCCAAATTCTGTGAAGCAGACACCAGAATGTATCCAAAAAAACTCTAATCTTGTTCCGAGTGCACTAAATTTTGACCTCATCATACAGACTGGCTCCCCAAGCCGTTGTTTACAAAATAAATAAAGCTTGCAGGGAAAATGTAATTTTGTCTTACACAGGTACACACAAGTTCTATACACAGTACATATGCACCACTTACAAGCAGGCTAAGGGGAACCTCCAGGCACTATATTAAAAGCAATAAAAAAAAGTCTTTAAAAAAATATATTGTCCCTTTAAGGCCGGAGATCGTAAGTGATGTTTGACATCGCTCTGGTCCTCCAAGGGCATAGAGTTGAGTGGGGGCCATCATGCTCTCACTCAACTTCCTGCCCATCGGGCTAAAGGACCCGCTACTCTCCACTGCTTTAAACTGCCCCGGTAAGCAGCGGAGACCACCGGGAAGCCGCGGGAGTGGGAGCACCTTCCCCCGCAATCTATAAAGACGATTTTGTGGCGAATCCACCATGAAAACCATTTTTATCTGAAAGTGGAATGCCTGCCATTTAAGAATATAGCAAGGTTATTGCAGTTATCTGTTGTCATAACCCTGGTATTTAAATCAAAGTACTGACATACATTGATGGCAGACGGTCCAGAAGTGGTTAAAATAATTTTTCATTTTTATGGTTTAACTTTAAGCATCGTTAGCCACTTAGGGACTTCCTGCTAAACAGGAGACAGGATCAGATTATCTCCGCCAAAATCAATGGATCCGGTAAACGCCAGAGAGGACCGGGACGTGGTGGGAGGGGGGGGGCACCTCTCCCACTGCAGATAAAAGTGATCTTGCGGCGAATCTGGCATGGAGACCACTTTTATCTTAAAACTGACCGCCCGCCATTGATAAAAATACTAGGGTTATGGCTGCTATCTGCTGCCATAACCCCAGTATTTAATGTCAAAGGACCAACGTATATCGACGGTGCAGAAGTGGCTAAATCACTGCTCATTAAAAAATTATCTTTTTTAAAAACCTTTTTTGCATTGATACATATCCCCCAGGGCAGTACCAAGACCCCCATATCCTTTATATGCCCAATATCTTGCTTATAAGCCGTCAAAATGGGCACTTTTGATTTTTTTCAGTTCATGTCCCATAGACCCATATCCATAAACAGTACTGTATTCTTGGGTTTGTGTACCACAATTCCTTGTGTTCCCAACAAGCCATCACTAATCAGCCGGTTCCTCCCCTACGCATTACACCACAGGTCGCGTGGCTTCCTCATGGGGATGTGGCTAGATGTCATTGGCATGGAGCGGCCTTATATTGGCATGGGGCGGGGCCACTCGCTGAATTCATCATGAGCCCCCGCCCTTATGATGTCACATCCTGGGGCAGGGCTGTGATGTGACGACATCAGCGGGTGGCCCCGCCCCATGCCAATATAAGGCAACTGCACAGCATGGACCCGGCATTTGAGTGGGAGAGAGCGACGAGTCAACATCTCCAGAAGAGAAGAGTGAGAAGCTAGCCGAGGAGACAGCGGCAAAAGAGCAGAAGACAGAAAATCCCTCAGAAAACAGAAACTCCGCAGAAGACCCCTCAGAACACAGAAAACCCTGCAAAAGAGCTGAAGAAGACATTGGAGAGGGAGAAGAGAGGGAAGAAGATGCCAGAGCTGATTTAATAAAATATTTTAAAAAGATGTGCAGTGTGTTATTTGCACACCTTTTTTCAGGTGAATGGGTAGGGGTACGATGTACCCCATACTCATTCACATAGGGGGGGGGCGGCATCCGGGGGGCCCCCTTTATTAAAGGGGGCTTCCAGGTACCGATAAGCCCCCACCCGCAGACCCCGACAACCAATGGCAGAGCCCCCCCGCCCCAAAGCACCTATACTCCCCATGTTGAGGGCATGCGGCCTGTTATGGTCCAGGGGGGGGGGGCGCTCGCTCATCCCCACCCCCTTTCCTGGCCTGCTAGGCTGCATGCTCGGATAAGGGTCTGGGCATGGGGGTTCCTCTTAAAATCCACGCCAGATCGAAGGGCCTGATACTTCTTGGGGTGGAACCCCACGCAAATTTTTGCGGGGTTCCCCTTCAAGATCCTCAGCACACAAGTTGCGCCGCAAGTCGGATCATCATGATCCGACTTCTGGTGCAACTTCTATTCAAATCAATGGGCTCCCATAGGGAACTATTGATTTTAAATAGAGGCAGAGAAACGCCGCAGAAAGCTAGCACGGAAAAACTTGCATTGATGTCAATGCATAACGCTGATAAAATCACGTTTGATGTTACTGCTTGTTTTTCAATACGCCCGTGTGTATGAGGCCTTACTGTTTTTGAGCATAGCAGTGCGCAAGTACACATATTGTTTGAAGGATGTAAAATGTACTGTTCTCGGCAGGCTAAACTCCTTCTCCATTTTCCCTAGTCTTTTTGGGATACTTTGATTAAAAAAGTCCATCACCTTTGAGATGCCATATTGAAGCAGAGGTTTAGTATTTAACATATGTATCACTGAGTCAAGAATATTTATAGGAAATTACACTTTTTCAATTATATCGCACTTCGCGTGCATATTGTTGAGGTGTCTCCATGCTAATAACGAGACTTGGGACCAAGGTACCATGGCTTTCACAGGTCATTTAAGAGGAGCATGTGTACGTCATGAATGGGTGACAGAGCCAACTCTACCTCAACCCACAATTGTGCTTCTTCTGAGATAAATTGGTGTTTGATTTGGTCCAATTGTACTACCCTTAGTAGTCTCTAAGGTCTATTAGCTCCGCGCTGGCCAGTGACCTATGCTTAATCAGAAAACAGTACATGCATCTTGCTATATCTTGCTGATATTTCCTAAGGAGACTCGACATGGATGTAAGGTAATGATTCGCTAGTGGAACAGGTAGCACCCTGAAAATGTATAGGAATAGGGGTAGTATATTCATTTTAAAGGGTGCAAGTCTTCCATACCATGAGTTCAAATTGCGACATGCTTTTAAGCTCTCATTTGACTTGGACAGGAAAGGGTTTGAGGTTGGAAGCTGCTAGGGAAGAAAAGGTAGCCATAAGGGTAATGCCAAGGTACAGTTTCTCCCCTGGGCTCAAAGTAAATGAGAACTTTTGCGTGAGATCATTTTTGGTGGACAACTTACTCCTAGATCTAGGATCAATGATTTTATTGGGTTTATTTATAATAAGAGATGTTGCTGAATAGTGTCAGGACTAGTGTTGAGCGAACCCGGACTGTAACGTTCGGGTCCGTACCGAACTTTGGGTTGTCCGGGACCCGGACCCGAACACGGACATTTCAAAAAACGTTTGGGTTTGGGTTCTGGGTTCTGGTAGTTGATCACGCATGTTGAATAGCTGCAGGGCAGCCAATCAACAAGCGTTTCACTGGTTTGCCGTTTGAAGCCATCACAGCCATGCCTACTAACGGCATGGCTGTGATTGGCCAGTGCATCATGTGACCCAGCCTCTATATAAGCTGGAGTCACTTGATGCTGCAGTCACATGCTCTCTGAGACTCTGAATAGTATAGGGAGAGGAAGCTGCCAGCGTTTTTGTGAGGGACAGATTGCAGACATTTTAACATCTGATCCTGCATACTGAGATTACTACTACTGTTGCTCTTAGGGACAGATTGCAGAAATTTGAGATTTCACATACTGCTGCTTTGAGTGACAGATTGCAGATCAAACTCTGCATAACACAATGATCGCTACGATTGTACACAACAATCAGATTGTGGGAGTAATTTGAGATTTCACATACTGCTGCTTTGAGTGACAGATTGCAGATCAAACCCTGCCTAACACAACGATTGTTACGATCGTATACAACGATCAGATTGTGGGATCGTACACAGAGCTCAGATTGTGGGAGTAATTTGAGATTTCACATTCTGCTGCTTTGAGTGACAGATTGCAGATCAAACCCTGCATTACACAACGATCTGACTGCACTAGGTAGAGGATTCTGCTTAGAGGGACAGATTATTGTTCAAAAATCATTGCCTACTCCTATAGGGCCAGGTTCCAGCTGTTGCTATAAGTGACAGATTATTTATTGTTCAAAAATCATCTCCTAGTTCTAAAGGGAGAGCTTCCAGCTGTTGCTGTAAGTGACATTGAGTGCACCGATGCCCAACCACTTCTGTTGCAGGATGAGGACATGGAAACACCAGCGCAGCACATCTCTGATGATGACGAAACACAGGTGCCAACTGCTGCAGCTTGCCTCAGTGTGCAGACCGACAAGGAGGGCAGTGGTGAAGGGTGGGTGGAAGATGATGTGGAGGAGGATGAGGTCCTAGACCCCACATGGAATGAGGGTCATGCGAGTGACATATGCAGTTTGGAGGAAGAGGTAATGGTCACACAGAGGCACCAGCACAGCAAAAGAGGAAGCAGGTTGCAAAAGCGGAGCGAGCATCCCCTAGACAGAAGGCCTACTACTACCCACCGCACCCAGGGCCCTAGCACACCAAAGGCAGCTCAAAGGCGTTCCCCCGCGTAGCAGTTCTTCAGACAATGTGCTAACGACAAGACACGAGTGGTTTGCAAGCTGTGCAATGATAGCCTGAGCCGGGGCATAAATGTTCTCAACCTGAGCACAACCCCCATGACCAGGCATCTAAATTCAAGGCACCAGCTGCATTGGAATAATTACCTCAAAATCCAAGAAAGGTCTCGGCCTCCTCCTGCTTCTTCTTCTGCTGCTGCCTCGGCCTCTTCCTCCACCTCTACAGTGACAGTGTCACCTGCCACCCAGCAAACAGATGATATGACAGCAACGCCACCATGTCCGCCACTGTCCCCAAGCATTTCCACATGGTCCCATGGAAGCTTACAGCTGTCCATCTCCCAAACACTGGAGAAAAAGAGGAAGTACCCCCCTACCCACCCACGATCCCTGGCCCTGAATGCCAGCATTTCAAAATTTCTGGCCTTTGAAATGCTGTCATTCCGTCTGGTGGACACGGACAGTTTCAAAAACCTGATGACGGTGGCTGT
>BLSH010376763.1:15485-26910 GCA_018402905.1 Glandirana rugosa
GTTGGAGCCAGGAGTTCATGGGGATTGTCCGGTACAAAACCCGTAAAGAGAACCTATTTTATCGACAAGTTTTATGGTTCGGTAACTGAGGCTAAATTTCGTGGACACGTTCTATTTCCTTTTGGACGTTCGGGTAACCCTCATGAACTCCTGTCCCACTCTTAGTGACCGGATTCACGGTCGTTAGCAAGTAACTCCCTGTGGTCTTAAGTCTTTGTCAACCCAATATGGCGGTGGATGACCTCCAGCCCTGTGACCGTCTTTTCAACACTAGGTTGGAGGTATATTGTTAGGGGAGGAGATGGGTCGTACGGAGTAAGGTACTTGAGGACCGAGGTTGAGAAGCTCTGACTTAGGTGGCACTCCCAGCTCACAGGAGTACTGGGAAGAATGAGGCATGCTGGGTAGAGGAGGGGATTGTTATATGGAGGTTGGATCACAACTTTTCTGCCAGTGTCCCGACCTCCAGTAGGTGGCGGTATAACCCAACTGTTTCTGAATTCTGGTGTCCCTCAATGAACGATTGCTGGCACTTAGGCCAGTGATTCTCACCCTGTCCTCAAGTACTCCCAATGGGCTTGCAGGTTTTCCTTTATCTTGCACAGGTGCTTTAAATCGGAGTCAATGGCTTGGTATTTTGAACAGCTATTTTATCCAAGAGAAATGCCCAAAACATGGCCTGTTAGGGGTACTTGAGGACCGAGGTTGAGAACCACTGACTTAGGTGGCACTCGCAGGAGTAATGATTAATGGGAAAAGTGAGGCATGCTGGGTAGAGGAGGGGATTGTTATAAGAAGGCTGGCGCACAACTTTGCCTGTGTCCCAACCTCCAGTAGGTGGCGGTATAACCTGAAGTCCCTCGATGGACGATTCCCGTCACTTAGGCGGCACTCCCAGGAGTAATGACTAATGGGGAAAATTGAGGCATGCTGGGTAGAGGAGGGGGATGTTATAAGGAGGCTGGCACACAACTTTTCTGCCAGTGTCCCAACCTCCAGTAGGTGGCGGTATAACCCGTTTCTGAATTCTGCTGTCCTTCAATGGATGATTCTTGGCAGTTAGGTGGCACTCCCAGCTCCCAGAAGTAATGACTAATGGGGAAAATTGAGGCATGCTGGGTAGAGGAGGGGATTGTTATAAGAAGGCTGGCGCACAACTTTTCTGCCAGTGTCCCAACCTCCAGTAGGTGGCGGTATAACCTGAAGTCCCTCGATGGATGATTCTTGGCACTTAGGTGGCACTCCCAGCTCCCAGGAGTAATGACTAATGGGATATTTAGCTGGTAGCCATTCCTGCCATCGCCCATCCATCTGAGTAATTCCTCCTCGGAGCAGAACACCCATTGAGGAGGTGACTCAGAACATTAGAGCACCGGTGGACAATGGCGGGCGGTGCTATGAATTCAGCGTAGGCCGAAGACAGGAAGTTTGTCATCACATTATTATACAATCAGATCCGACACCTCGAGTAATGATCTTCAATATTTATTCATTGGATAAATACAAATATCAGAGAAAATACAGTCCGATCTTCTGTACACCCAACACCATCCCCCACACATGGCCCCCCTATATCAATCACCTGACCCCACACCTGATTGTAGTCACAAAAGCCGGAGTTCAGCCCACTTCCAATCGTAGAAAATCACCACATCGAGGCGACCCACCACCAATGGATTGTATTGGATCCGACCATCGGTGGCCTCAGCCTCCTCCATCGGGATTGAAAATGGCTGAGATTTTATGGTTTCACCCATGGTTCACCGGGAACAAAGGTCACCAGCGAGGAACGGGACACCTCTCACCTCGGTGGTGGCACTGGTTGCTGGTGAACGGATGAGCTGTATGGCCAACTCTGATTTATTAATACTCAATGTAGATCCCCTTCAACGCAAGGAATCCGGACCGTCCACTCCTCCTGGGATTGATCCGCGTAAAGGGCGGGAGTAGAATTCTATTTCATACTCGGGTTGTTGGTGGTGACGCATTAAGGCATGGATGCTGCAATGGGCCAATCAGAAAAGAAGGTTATCTAGTGTGTGTCCTAATGGTGCCCGCTGTCTGATTGGTCAGCGCACAGTCTGGATGCAGAAAGGTTTGTGGTTGGAGGATTGGACCTCCGTGTATAGAAGGCGCCTATGCCAATGAGACTGAGACCCCCACACGCTATCATGTCTCCCGCTTCTCCTGTAGGGACATGGACTGGCACCGCACACGGGTGGTCACTTCATGCGTCCGAAGTGTGATGCCGAAAATGTCTTCATGATATCGGTTCTGGTCCTGCGGGGGAAAGACAGAAAGGGGTTCAAGATGAAGTCAGTAACTCAACCTATCATAAGATCCCAGATCTGACCCTCAACCCTACCCAACTCTACCTTCCCTTCCCCGCCTCATCCCACCTGCCCTCCATTCCCCACCTCATCCCACCTGCCCTCCCATCCATTCCCCACCTTCCATCCATTCCCCGCCTCATCCCACCTGCCCTCCCATCCATTCCCCGCCTCATCCCACCTCCCATCCATACCCCGCCTCATCCCACCTGCCCTCCCATCCATTCCCCGCCTCATTACACCTGCCCTCCCATCCATACCCCGCCTCATCCCACCTGCCCTCCCTTCCATTCCCCGCCTCATCCCACCTGCCCTCCCTTCCATTCCCCGCCTCATCCCACCTGCCCTGCCATCCTTTCCTCTCCCTGATCCCACCAACAAGTTTCTCCCATTATCTGATCTCCCCCCTCCCATCTGATCCTCCATCTGACCTCATTAGCAGCTTAACTGATCTTCCTGATCCCACCATCTGCCTCCAACATCTGACCCCACCAGCTGTATTCTTTAGCCAACCTCTACCTGACCCCTCATGTATTCCTCTGTCCAACCTCTGCTATCTGGTCTACAGCGGGTGCTAGCAGCTGATCCTCTAGCACAGTGTTTCTCAACTCCAGTCCTCAAGGTGCCCCATAGGGTTGCCACCTCATCCCTTTAATCCAGGACACATACTAATTACTCAGGTTCTGTGGCTGATTAAGGTGGTAATTAAACTCACTTGGTGCCTCATCTGCATTAAATTAGCCTCAGAACCACCTGTGTAATTCATATGTGTTCGGGTTTAAAGGGATAAGGTGGCAACCCTAGTGCCCCAACAGGCCATGTTTCCAGGATTTCCCTCTGATGAAACAGCTGTGGTAATTACTTAGGCAGTGAAGCTGATGAAATCACCTGTGCAAAATAATGGAAATCCTGAAAATATGACCTGCTGGGGCACCTTGAGGACTGGAGTTGAGAAACATTGATCTAGCAAACATCAGCCGTCCCTGAGCTCCAACCCCCATCTGACCCAAAATATACCCCCCTATCCAATTCAGCCATCTATCTGCACCAAGTACCTACCAGACTGTACATCTGATCTTCATTCAATCCTTCTCTGTTCTCATCTGATCCCATATTCAGTCCTGACTTTATCCATCAGCCACCCCATCCATCTTTTTTTTTTTTGTATCAAGTACTGCCAGATTCCCTATGGCGAGACCTGAAACTCTCCATACCCTCACGGTGATATCTGGAAGATTACATGCCCCCACCTTCAGCACTCCTATGGAGAGACCTGAAACTCTACATAACCCCTACCCCCAGGACCTCTACAGCAACACCTGGAATTCTTCATACCTCGGGCTCCCCCATTGTGAGATGTCAAACTCTACATACCCCTATGGTAGGGTTGCCACCTGTCCAAGATTCACCCGAACAGTCCAGGTTTTGAATGAAACCCGGACACAGTATTCAGACCGGACTGTGACCCTGCCTGGGCACACCCAATTAACCCAGTGCGGCGCAGATTTCTGTTGCCCCGGATCGCACAGACCTATACTCCCCAACTAACCAAGTACCGCAACCACCAAGTGCATAGGCCCACTCCTTGCCTTCTCTCTCCTACCTCTGAGCAAGTGAATACACTAAAGGTAAGGGGGACTCAGATGTAAGGGGTGCTCTGTGGACTCTGATGCATGGGGGGATGCTGGGAATTCTAATGTAAGTGGGGGCTTAGTGAGCAGAAACCCCCTTACATCCGAGGTCCATTTTATACCAAAGTCCACAGCGTTCCCCTAAAAAAAAAATAAAAAAAAATTGCTGTGTGCCGGTAAAGTGTTCAGATTTGACTTGGAAAAAAAAAGGTGGTAACCCTACCCTGTGGTGATACCAAGAATCTACGTACTCCCCACCCCCAGTACTCATATGGCGAGACCTAGAAATCTATATACCCCTCCTACAGTGACACCAGGAAATCTATATACCTCCACTTCAAGCACACTCTGCATACCTCACCCCCAGCACTCTTACAGCAGTACCTGGAACCTGACATACCTATGGTCAAAACTGTACTTCTCCAGCTCCCCCATTGTAAGGCCTGGTACTCTACATACCCCCAGTTCTCCTTTAGTGAGGCCTGGAATTCTAGAGTACCAGACCTTACAATGGGGGAGCTGGAGATATGAAGGTTTCACGTTTGACTGTTGAAATGTAGTGTTCTAGGTTTCACTATAGGGAAGCTGAAGGTATACAGAGGTTCAGGTCTCACCATAACAGAACTTGTGAGTATGTAAAGTTTTAGCTCTCACCACAGAGGAGCTGGTGTTATGTAGAGTTTCAGGTATCGCCATAGGGCTGTGTAGAATTCCAGGTCTCACTAAAGGAGAGCTGGGGGTATGTACACAGCCCTATGGCGATACCTAAAACTCTACATACCACCAGCTCCTCTGTGGTGAGAGCTAAAACTTGACATACTCCCAAGTTCTGTTATGGTGAGACCTGAACCTCTGTATACCTTCAGCTTCCCTATAGTGAAACCTAGAACGCTACATTTCAACAGTCAAACGTGAAACCTTCATATCTCCAGCTCCCCCATTGTAAGGCCAGGTACTCTACATACCCCCAGCTCTCCTTTGTTGAGACCTGGAATTCTACACACCCCAATGGCGATACCTGAAACTCTACATACCACCAGCTCTCCTTTAGTGAGACCTGGAATTCTACACACCCCAATGGCGATACCTGAAACTCTACATACCACCAGCTCCTCTGTGGTGAGACCCAAAACTTGACATACTCCCAAGTTCTGTTATGGTGAGACCTGAAACTCTACATACCACCAGCTTCTCTGGTGAGACCCAAAACTTTACATACTCCCAAGTTCTCTTATGGTGAGACCCGAAACTCTGCATACCTCCAGCTTCCCTATAGTGAAACCTAGAACACTACATTTCAACAGTCAAACGTGAAACCTTCATATCTCCAGCTCCCCCATTGTAAGGCTTGGTACTATACATACTCCCAGCTCTCCTTTAGTGAGACTTGGAATTCTACACACCCCAATGGCGATACCTGAAACTCTACATACCACCAGCTCTCCTTTAGTGAGACATGGAATTCTGCACAGCCCTATGGCGATACCTGAAACTCTACATACCACCAGCTCCTCTGTGGTGAGACCCAAAACTTGACATACTCCCAAGTTCTCTTATGGTGAGACCCGAAACTCTGCATACCTCCAGCTTCCCTATAGTGAAACCTAGAACACTACATTTCAACAGTCAAACGTGAAACCTTCATATCTCCAGCTCCCCCATTGTAAGGCTTGGTACTATACATACTCCCAGCTCTCCTTTAGTGAGACTTGGAATTCTACACACCCCAATGGCGATACCTGAAACTCTACATACCACCAGCTCTCCTTTAGTGAGACATGGAATTCTGCACAGCCCTATGGCGATACCTGAAACTCTACATACCACCAGCTCCTCTGTGGTGAGACCCAAAACTTGACATACTCCCAAGTTCTCTTATGGTGAGACCCGAAACTCTGCATACCTCCAGCTTCCCTATAGTGAAACCTAGAACACTACATTTCAACAGTCAAACGTGAAACCTTCATATCTCCAGCTCCCCCATTGTAAGGCTTGGTACTATACATACTCCCAGCTCTCCTTTAGTGAGACTTGGAATTCTACACACCCCAATGGCGATACCTAAAACTTTACATACCACCAGCTCTCCTTTAGTGAGACCTGGAATTCTGCACAGCCCTATGGCGATACCTGAAACTCTATATACCACCAGCTCTTCTGTGGTGAGACCCAAAACTTGACATACTCCCAAATCCTGTTATGGTGAGACCTGAAGCTCTGTATACCTCCAGCTTCCCTATAGTGAAGCCTAGAACGCTACATTTCAACAGTCAAGCATGAAACCTTCATATCTCCAGCTCCCCCATTGTAAGGCCAGGTACTCTACATACTCCCAGCTCTCCTTTAGTGAGACCTGGAATTCTACACACCCCTATGGCGATACCTGAAACTCTACATAACACCAGCTTCTCTGTGGTGAGACCCAAAACTTTACATACTCCCAAGTTCTCTTATGGTGAGACCCGAAACTCTGCATACCTCCAGCTTCCCTATAGTGAAACCTAGAACGCTACATTTCAACAGTCAAACATGAAACCTTTATATCTCCAGCTCCCCCGCGGTAAGGCCAGGTACTCTACATACTCCCAGCTCTTCTATGGTAAGACTTGAAACTCTGCATACCCAACATCTCAGCAAGAAGGCCAGAAACTCCAAGCTCCTCTATGAAAAGGCCGGGTACTTTGAATACCCCCAAGCTCTCCTTTGGTGAGAGCTGAACTCTACATACCCCCGGCTTCCCTATGGTGAACCAAGAAACTCTACATACCCCCAGATCCCATATGGCGTAGCCTGCAAATCTACATGATTCCTGCCCCCATGGTAAGAACTAAACTCCTCAAACCTCCAGTATTTGTAAGGTGAGTCTACATAATCGCAGGCCCGGAACTCTACATACCCCCTCCTCTCATTTTGGTGAGTCATAATACTGTACATGCCCACATCTCCCCAACAAGGCGGCCTGAAACGCCACACTCTATGGTAAGGCCTTGAACTCTTCATATCCCCAGCCTTCCCTATGGTGAAAGTCTACATACCCTCAGCTCCCCTATGTAGTCTCCAGCCTCGACGATACTCATGTCCCCCTGAGACACCAGGATGAGCTGGACGGTCTGTAGGACGTCGGTGGCCATGGTGACATCCCCACAGATGTACATATGTCCGTTCTTGTTTCGCAGCACATCATGTACCCGATAGGCCAGCTGTGTCTTCAGAATGTCCTGGACGTAGGTCTGGAAGAGATGGGAGAGTATCAGGAACTCCGTTCCTCAACATTCAGCTCTCACTGAGTCCGCCATGCACCAAATATTAAAATGGGGAAGATTGTGAATCTTAGTTAAAGTTGGGATCCAGCCAAAACTTATTTTAGCTTTGGAAGGAGAAAAGGAGCGTTAGATTCATGGTCTGGTTTTTGTTGTGTCTGTAGACCTGCTGGAGACTTCCTATCAATTCTTGACCTCTCAGCTCGACGGCAAACCCTTTCCTGCTTCCTGCCATGTCAAACCAAAACCAAAAAAAAGGTGCTGCCTGGAAATGGACAAGAACTTCTAGACCAGGGGTCTCCAAACTTTCTAAACAAGGGTCCAGTTTACTGTCTTTTAGACTTTAGGGGGGCAGACTGTGGCCATTGGGAGTAGAAAAAGTCCCGACAACAGTGGGAAAAAAACATTGGTCCATCTTTGGTGTCAGTGAGAGGAATTATGCCCCATTGTTGGTGCCATTGGGACCAATTGTTGGTGTCAGTGAGAGGAATTATGCCCCATTGTTAGTGCCATTGGGCCCAATTGTTGGTGTCAGTGAGAGGAATTATGCCCCATTGTTGGTGCCATTGGGCCCAATTGTTGGTGTCAGTGAGAGGAATTATGCCCAATTGTTGGTGCCATTGGGCCCAATTGTTGGTGTCAGTGAGAGGAATTATGCCCCATTGCTAGTGCCATTAGGCTCAATTGTTGGCGTCAGCGAGAGGAATTGTTCCTTGTCATTGGCATCATCGTGCCCATCATTCCTGCCAGTGAGAGGAATCGTGCCCCATCATTGGTGCCAGTAAGAGGAATCTTGCCCCATCATTGGTGCCAGTGAGAGGAAGCGTGCCCCATCATTGGTGCCAGTGGGAGGAATTGTGCCCCCATCATCGATGCCAGTGGGCCTAATTGTTGGTGTCAGTGGGACAAATTGTTCCCCTTCATGTCAGTGGATGAAATAGTAGCCTAGGGGCCTGAAAAAAGGAAGCAAAGGGCCGTATCTTGCCCCTAGGCCACAGTTTGGAGACCACTGTTCTAGACTTATAGATTTATGTTTATCCCAAGCATGTTTGAAGCCATTTACTGTTGACTGTCTCACAACCTCTGTTGGTAGTTTATTCCAATCATCAACCACCCTTTCAGTAAAATAAAACTTTCTTAGTTAGTTTTGAACTTCCCTTTAGTTAGTTTGAGGTCCCCGTGTTCTTGATTTTGGTTTCATATTGAAAAGACCGCCCTCCTGAACCTCATTCACCCCCTTGATGTATTTAAAGGTTTCATTTATGTCTCCCCTTTCCCTTCTTTCTGTACAGATTAAGTTCCTGAAGTCGCTCTTGATATGTTTTATCCCCCAGACCTTTCACCATTTTTGTTACCCGTCACTGAACTCCTTATATCTTATCAATATCTTTGTAAGTGAGGTCTCCAGAACTGGACACCGTATTCTAAGTGAGGTCTCACTAAAGATCTATATAGAGGAATCAGAACCTCCTTCCTCCTGCTGGTGACCCCTCTAGTGATATAAAGATCTATATAGAGGAATCAGGGCCCCCTTCCTCATGATGGTGACCCCTCTAGTGATATAAAGATCTATATAGAGGAATCAGGACCCCCTTCCTCCTGCTGGTGACCCCTCTAGTGATATAAAGATCTATATAGAGGAATCAGGACCCCCTTCCTCCTGCTGGGGACCCCTCTAGTGATATAAAGATCTATATAGAGGAATCGGGACCCCCTTTTTCCAGCTGGTGACCCCTCTAGTGATAGTAGTTGCTAGGGACGGTTCCCTCTAGAAATATTTCCATAGACTTGGTCCTCACCTTTGGGCAGTCGGGTTGGCGGGAGAAAGCGGTGTAGATCTCACTGATGGCTCCCCTCTGCCGCGCGTCGTAGGTTTCCTCCTTGTAGATGTGATCAAGTTCTGCACAGCGAGAGCCGAAGACCAAGGTCATTTCACCGGGAACCACACCTGCAAGGGCAAGAAGAACGGCTGAAGAAGAAGGGGCACCAATGGAGAGGGAGAGAACCTTTCCCCGGGGAGCGCCATATACATTTCTTTTATTGTTCGGCATTCTGTCTTTTTTCCACCTCTCACCTTCCCATGTGCAAAGCTTGGGTGTAAAATTAGATGAATGGCTTCAGATGTGAATTATTTTTTGGCTGTAGATGGAGAACGCGAGCAGTAGGGTGGTACGTCTGCATTTCACATCTTTGTCACCAGGGGGCGCTCCTTTAGCACTCACCAACTTTCAGGATGAATCCCACAATGATGGCTCAGCAGGCCCATCACCCAATGGTAATGAATACCCCCGGTACCTTTAATGCCCCCCTACTGCTTGATCACATACTGTCCATTATTCAAACAGCTAAATACACAGATTAAATACATAGAAGGATTTGTAGCTCTGTCCATCCAGTTTCGAGATTTACACAGCCCTGCCACACAGAGTACCCAGTTCCGGCAGGGCAGGAGACCTGATTTTTCTCTGTTGCAGTTCAATACCCACTTACAGGTCTTGTCCCTCCCCCAACCTGTGATTGGTTAGTGAACTGAACAAAGACGATAAAGCTCATCCCTCTGCTCTCCCCTCCTATCAGCATGCTTCTTGCATTGCAGCACAACAGATTGACTCCTGGTTATATTCAGGTTCTTACAATACATTGAATGATAAATTATCAATATTTTTATCTTTGAGGTCTGTCTGGAGTTCTGCTTTAAAAGAAATGGGAATGTTGGAGATTTTCTCACCTTTGTTTTCAATGTCATGCAGTCTCTGCTGCCAGAACCCTCTGAAGGGGGCAATTCCGGTTCCGGGGCCCACAAGTATGCAGGGGGCTTTTGCATCTGCTGGGAGGTGAAAAGTGGGGGCTCTGTGGAGGAAGACAGACAGATACAGGGTAAGGTGACATGTGACCAGAGGCGGCAGCACCCTGTTACCTGTGGCATCGCTAGACTTTGACAACTCCCCCAGGTCTCCTGGCATGTGCTCCATGCCAATTAGCCTGTAAATCATTCGGTGTTGTTGGCGGTTCGAGGTGGTGACATTATCTCTATACCTGGTGGTCACACCACTTGTAGCCCATTCATAGAATGTATGTAATAGTAGTAGTATGCATCATTCAGGGGCATTGCTAGAACCTGGCACCCAGGGTATGTGCCCCAGGGACTTCTACTGACCGGCCCGGCCCTTCTACTGAGCGTCCCGGCCCTTCTACTGAGCGGCCCGGGACTTCTACTGATTGGCCTGGGACTTCTACTGAGCGGCCAGGGCCTTCTACTGAGCGGTCCTTCTACTGAGCAGCCAGGTCCTTCTACTGAGCGGCCAGGGCCTTCTACTGAGCGGCCAGGGCCTTCTACTGAGCGGCCCGGCCCTTCTACTGAGCGGCCAGGGCCTTCTACTGAACGGCCCGGCCCTTCTACTGAGCGGCCATGGTCTTCTACTGAGCGGCCAGGGCCTTCTACTGAGCGGCCAGGGCCTTCTACTGAGCGGCCCGGCCCTTCTACTGAGCGGCCCGGGACTTCTACTGAGCGGCCCGGGACTTCTACTGGGCGGCCAGGGCCTTCTACTGTACGGCCCGGCCCTTCTACTGAGCGGCCAGGGTCTTCTACTGAGCGGCCAGTGCCTTCTACTGAGCGGCCAGGGCCTTCTACTGAGCGGCCCGGCCCTTCTACTGAGCGGCCAGGACCATCTACTGAGCGGCCCGGCCCTTCTACTGAGCGGCCCGGGACTTCTACTGAGCGGCCCGGGACTTCTACTGAGAGGCCTGGGACTTCTACTGAGCGGTCTGGGACTTCTACTGAGCCGTCCGGCCCTTCAACTGAGCCGCCCGGGACTTCTACTGAGCGGACCGGGACTTCTACTGAGCGGCCCGGGACTTCTACTGAGTGGCCTGGGACTTCTACTGAGCGGCCAGGGCCTTCTACTGAGCGGCCAGGGCCTTCTACTGAGCGGCCAGGGCCTTCTACTGAGCGGCCCGGCCCTTCTACTGAGCGGCCAGGGCCTTCTACTGAGCGGCCAGGGCCTTCTACTGAGCGGCCAGGGCCTTCTACTGAGCGGCCAGGGCCTTCTACTGAGCGGCCCGGCCCTTCTACTGAGCGGCCAGGGCCTTCTACTGATCGGCCCGGCCCTTCTACTGAGCGGCCAGGGCCTTCTACTGAACGGCCCGGCCCTTCTACTGAGCGGCCAGGGTCTTCTACTGAGCGGCCAGGGCCTTCTACTGAGCG
>BLSH010376772.1:48256-76010 GCA_018402905.1 Glandirana rugosa
GTCTTTGCCATGGATCTCTACAGGATCGAGCATATGTGAAGATGGTTCACTTCCTTTTTGATTACAGACGACGCGCACGTTTATTCAGGTACGGTCCGGGTATGCGGTTGTAGAGGGAGATGCGACTGTAGAGACGCCGATGCCGGTCCTTGGCTTCCCTTAAACGGGTCCAGTGGAGGTGAGAGTCTCTTGTTTTATATGGGATGTTTACCCCGAAGGGTCGCTTTAACTAGCACTGGATAGTGTTAGTTAGATGATGGTAGCAGAGTGGGTTTCTACCGTAATTCTCTAACGATTTGACCCCAAAGTAGAGTCGGGGTTGAGATGCTGGTCTCGTTGTTTCTAGGGTTGTTCGGAGTGAAACCCCAGTTTAGCAATCTCTTAATGCCATCTTTGGGTGAGACGATGGTAGTAGATTGATTGTGATAGGTCACGATCAATTTCGCTGGGAAGCCCCATTTGTAGGGTATATTTTGTTCTCTGAGAGTGGAGGTGACCTGGGCAAATTCCCTTCGGTTCCTGGCCGTAGCCGCAGAGATGTCAGCGTAGAGGGAGATGTTGGCGTATGGGCCTGGCATGGACTTATTTGCACGCGCAGCAGACATTAGTTTTTCCTTCACTTGGTAGAAGTGTATACGAGCTAGGACATCTCTAGGTACCGTTTCTGGAAGGTAGCTTGGTTTGGTGATCCTGTGAGCTCTGTCGATAGTCAATTCTGACTGCGTTAACTGTGGTATAAGCTTGAGGCATAACTGTTGGAGATACTGTGTGAGCTCGGAGGGCTTCACTGTTTCGGGTATACCCCTGAATTTTATGTTGTTCCGTCTGGAACGATCTTCAAGATCCGCTATTTTGGCTTGTAGGTAGTGAATATCCTCAGCGTGTTGGTGGAGTTCTTCTGAAGTGTCCCGATGAGCAGAGGTTTGGTCTGCAATCTGCTTTTCCAAAACGTCGGTGCGATCTTCCAAATGGTCCATCCATGTCTGTAAAACGGAAATTGAGGATCTCAGTTCATTCCTGAGGTCGTTCTGTAAGGAAAGGAGCATCATCTTTAAGGTGTGTTCCGAAGCAGGCTGGTCGCTAGTGGGTAGGTCAGCCAGGGAGTTGCTGGGACCCGTGTTGTCTTGCTCAGCGCCCCAGTGTTGTAGTTTAAAAAGTGGTACCTTGGACGGGGATGGTGCTGGTGATTGCGCTGCCCTCTTGCTTCTATCTGGTGTAGCCGCCTGTGGCGGAGGGACAGGATGTTCCGTGCTGTCCATTTCCTCCGTTTGGACGCAAGGATCTGGGATACCTCCTGTTGGTGGCAGCAGAACGTGGGCTGGTGCTGCAGTTGGACCCTTTTGTGATTGCTGCATGTTTCCTCTAACTGGGAAGAAGTCCGGTATGTGATAATGCAAACCCTGTCTTTGCGGTTTAGCGTTGGGCATGCCCCTTTACACTTGCATAGGCATACTATACCCTTCAGTGCAGGGGATATGGTGCCAGTGCTTGATATCCCTTAGCTAAATAGCCCTCTGACTATGTTTCACTGAAACAGGCAGGACCCCAGGTGTCCTGCAGCAGTCAGACTACTTACTGACCCCAGAGACTTGCTGTATAAGATCTCAAGGAGAGTTATTACAGTGCACAGAGCTGTGTATTTCCTCCAAATGTAGGGGGGCTAAGACCTCCTGTGTGCCCTGCGCTGCCAGCGACGTTGTTGCAGCGAGCAATTTGGGACTACCACTTGACTATTACTGCAAATCTCCTTATAAAACCCCTGCCAGGCTCTCCACCCAGTCAGATAGTTATAGGGTACTTTGTAATGTAGTATGTGGAGAAGCAGGGACCAAAGTGGCTGTTGCTGCCCTTATGAGGTGAAGCTGGTGAGGGTATCTCACTCCTTTCTCCTGTGACTCCTATGTGAAGAGTAATCTTTCAGGTGTGGACAGGTGCTCAGGTGCCTGTGAGGTGATTACCTACTTTCACCTGTCCTCTTAGGGTGTGGGGGTTGAAGGCTTGGAGCCGATTGAGCCGTCGGCACTTCTGTGAGGAAAGCAGTGTTTTAAATTGAGCACTTTAAAGTGAGCGCTGACAGAACAGTTCGGAGCTTGTCAGTGCCAAAGATGATGAGGGATCTCTCCAGGTCAGGAAGCCTCCCTTATCACGTACCCGCGCTCTGTCCAGAATGAGCCTACAGATCCGCTACAGTGAGCACCGCCTATTGATCCCACTGACTCCTGAAGCGGCCGTTCGTTCCCGGGCACACACGGGGCTCTTCAATAGCACTTATCTTGATGAAGTCCTCCACGCTAGGCGACCTCCCCTGTCAAATACCGGCGGCTCTGGCAGGTCCGATACAGATCACCGCTCCGCAGCGGGACAAGGCAGGCCTCAAAATGGCGGGCTCCACGATCGTGAGGTAAAGTTGCTGGGCTGTATCCGCTCTTCCTCCCTGTATATCCGGGGAAAATACTGGAGGACGGTGCTCGGATGGAACCTCTGGGAGCAAGTGTCTGCCTCCGACGGTACTGAGGTCGGGCTTGCTATGCTGGCTGCTCCGCTGCAAATCTCCCTGGTCACCTCCCGAACAGTGCCGCTAATGTCTTGGGGATTCAGCCACCCGCAACTCTCCTTGGTAGTGTAGATCCCTACAGGGGTCCCTCCCGATAATTTGAGGGGATTTGCAATGCTAATAGAAGCGTAGATAAGGTGTTGCTGATCTCAGGCTGAACGGAGCTCTGTAATCAGCCGTCCATTACAGTCTGCAGCCGGCCCCAAAATGTTTTATTTAAAGAACAGTATAAAAATAAAAAGTAAAAAGTAAAATAAATAATTAAAAAAAATTAAAAGCGCGCTGTTCCCACAAGCTCGCTCGCAGAAGTGAACGCATACGTAAGTTCGGCCCACGTATGAAAAGGATGTTTAAACCACACATGTGAGATATCACCACGATCGTTAGAGCGAGAGCAATAATTTTAGCTCTAGACCTCCTCTGTAACTCAAAACTGCTAACCTGTAGAATTTTTTAAATGTCATCAATGGAGATTTTTAAGTTGCAAAGTTTGTCGCCATTCCACAAGCGGACGCAATTTTCAAGCATGACATGTTGGATATCATTTTACTCGGCGTAACATTATCTTTCACAATATGGAAAAAAATTGGCCTAACTTTCCTGTTATCTTATTTTTTAACTCAAAAAAAATGATTTTTTTCAAAAAAAGTGCATTTGTAAGACGGTATGACAAAGTTTTGCAACAACTGCCATTTTATGTTCTAGAGTGTTAGAAAAAAAAATATATATATAATGTTTGGGGGTTCTAAGTAATTTTATAACAAAAAAAATGGTTTTAACTTGTAAACACCGAACCCAAAAAACAGGCTCGGTCTTAAAGTGGTTAAGTAAATAAAATACACTCAAATAGTGCAAATAAACACACTGTAATACCCATTTTGGTAAAATGAAAACAATGAAATAGTGTCAAATAAATAAATATCCAATGGGGGAATTTATTAAAACTGGAGCAGACAGATTCTGAAGCAATTGTGAATAGCAACCATCAGCCTCTATTTTCAACTCATTCAGCTAAGCTTTAGAAATGTAAGCTAGAAGATGATTAGTTGCCATGCACCGCTGCTCCAGGTTCTGCCTTCGCCATCCATAGTATATTCTACTCAATATGTCAAGCCTCAAAACTGCACAAGCCCTTAAAATGCTGAAAAACTAAAGATTCTCTAAGAAAGATGATGGCCCTGGATTTTTTTTTCTCCCTGACATATGTGGTGATACCTAATATGTTAGGATCACGTCCAGTTTTTATACACCTGTGCATCTGAACCATGCATTGGTATTGATGTGCTCCTTTACTTTAGGGTGGGAGGCTTTAAAAATGTTATTTGGGTTTTTTTATTTAATTTACTAAAAGATACTTTTTTTAAATTGTCTTTTTTTTATACTATCTTTATTGCCCTCACAAGGGGGCTGGCAAACCCTCTATATGGTAGCATAGTGCAGGTGACAGGAGACAAAAGACAACTATGTGGTGCTGTTGTGCTGTGTGTGGTTGGTGCCAAGCAAACAGGGAGAGCAGTGTGCAGCATGGTGTGGGCTGTGTGAGAGCTGTGAGAGAGGACCGCAGACTGACCGACCGGATCAAACCCCCCCCCACTGAGACAGAGAGGCTGCAAGCACTGAGAGCGGGGACAGGAGTAGTTGTCAGGACCAGTGGGAGGAGTGGAATTGACTGACGACTGCTCCACTCTAGTGACTCCAACAGGGGAGGCGGATCGGGAGACTGAGGAAGACAGTGAGGGGACAGGTAAACCAGGAAAGGTGGTGGGTAAGGGTAGCTGCAGATCTGAAGGGGAGTGTGTCAGGTAGACCAGGGAAGTGGCGGGAGTAGTGACAGGCAGGCTGACCAAGGGCTGGGGAGGAGCAGGAGCAGAGGGACACAGAGCGGCATAGCTGATAGAAGACTGACTATGTGTAGTGGGGATGCTGGCTGAGGAGGGTGTAGTGTGAGTACCACTGATTCTTGTGGAGTAACTGAGTATTGTGGTACTACTGAGTATTGAGTAACTGAGTATTGTGATACTTAGACATGTGCAATTCATTTCGTTCCAATTTCGATTTTTAATGCATTTTGACAAATTCATTCATTCAGAAATATCCAAATTAACGAAAACCCATTTTAAGGAATTTTTCCGAATATTCATAAATTTGAATATTTAAAAATTCATAAATTCGAAAATTCACAAATAAGAGCGAAAATTCAAAAGAATGAAAATCCAAAAATGTTAAATCCCAAAAAACTGACTAATAATAACTATTACTAACTATTAGATTATAGGTATTGGAATTTCCTTAAAAATTTGGCTGTTAGTGAACGTAATGAATACAAGTTTATCCAAAGTTAAGAATCATCCGAAATAACGAATGCCGCATCTAAACAAATGGAATGTTACAAATGAATAATAATAAATAACAATATATATATATTTATTATTAATTCCTTCTGTTCCATTTGTTTAGATGCGGCATTCATTATTTCAGATAATTCGTAACAGCCAAATTTGAATGGAAATTCCAATACCTATAATTTAATAGTTAGTTATTATTTAGTTAGTTAGATATTATTTCAAACTTTCGGATTTTCATTCTTTCAAATTTTCGGATTTTTGGAATTTGCTAATTTGCGAAATTATGAATTTTTTATTTTTTTGGCAGTGCACATGTCTAGTGGTACTACTGAGCGCTGTTGAGTAGCTGAGTATTGTGATACTACTGAGTACTGCTGTGTAACTGAGTATTCTGGTACTACTACTGAGTACTCTGAGTAACTGAGTATTTTGGGATAAGTGAGCACTGTTGAATAACTGAGTATTGTGGTATAATTG
This sequence comes from Glandirana rugosa, assembly GCA_018402905.1. Lineage (NCBI taxonomy): Eukaryota > Metazoa > Chordata > Amphibia > Anura > Ranidae > Glandirana > Glandirana rugosa. The sequence continues at coordinate 53,633 of BLSH010376772.1, forward strand.
TGAGCACCTGAGCACAACCTCCATGACCAGGCATCTAAATGCAAAGCACTTGCTGCAGTGGAATAAGTACCTCAAAATCCTCTTCTGCTGCTGCCTCGGCCTCTTCCTCCACCTCTGCAGTGCCAGTGTCACCTGCCACCCAGCAAACAGACGATGTGACAGCAACGACACCATGTCTGCCACCGTCCCCAAGCATTTACACACGGTCCCATGGAAGCTTACAGCTCTCCATCTCGCAAACACTGGAGAGAAAGAGGAAGTACCCCCCTACCCACCCACGATCCCTGGCCCTGAATGCCAGCATTTCAAAATTCCTGGCCTTTGAAATGCTATCATTCCGTCTGGTGGACACAGACAGTTTTAAAAACGTGATGGCGGTGGCTGTCCCACAGTACATGGTTCCCAGCCACCACTACTTTTCCAAGCGAGCCATCCCTTCCCTGCACAAATAAGTCTGGGACGAGATCAAGTGTGCACTGCGCAACGCCATCTGTGGCAAGGTCCACATAACCACTGATACGTGGACCAGTAAGCACGGGCAGGGATGCTATATCTTGCCAACTGCACACTGGGCAAATGTAGTGGCGGGTGGGCCTGAGGCAGCTAGCCGTTTGGCGCATGTCCTTCTGCCACCCAGGATTGCAGAACATTTCTCTTTGCCTCCTGTTGCCTCCTCCTCCTACTGCGCTTCCCCCTCCTGCTCTACCACCTTCTCATCCGCTCAGCATAACACCTTCACCACCAACTTCAGCACATCCAGGGGGAAACAACAGCAGGCTGTTTTAAAACTGATATGTTTGGGGGATAAACCCCACACTGTGCAGCAGCTGTGGATGTTATTGAACAACAGACCGATGAGTGGTTGTTGCCACTGAGCCTCAAGCCCGGCCTGGTGGGCAAAATCTCGTAGCAGCTCTGGGCCTAGCCAGTTTCATGCACATCCCTTGCCTGGTGCATGTGCTGAATTTGGTGGTGCAGAAATTTCTAAAAAACTACCTGGATATGTCAGAGCTGCTGCAGAAAGTGCGGGCCATCTGTGCGTGCTTTCAGCATTCTCACCCTGCTGCTGCTCGCCTGTCTGTGCTGCAGCGGAACTTCAGCCTTCCCGCTCACTGCCTCCTATGCGATGTGCCCACAAGGTGGAACTCCACCTTGCACATGCTGGAGAGACTGTGCGAGCAGCAGCAGGCAATAGTGGAGTTTCAGCTGCAGCATGCATGGGTCAGTCGCTCTGCGGAACAGCACCACTTCACCACCGAGTGGGCCTCCATGCGAGACCTGTGTACCATATTGCGGTGTTTCGAGTACTCCACCAACATGGCCAGTGCCGATGACGCTGTTCTCAGCGTTACTATCCCACTTCTATGTCTCCTTGAAAAAACACTTCAGGCGATGATGGAAGAGGATGTAGCACAGGAGGAGGAGGAAAAGGGGTCATTTCCACGGTTATCAGGCCAGTCATTCACAAGTGGCTCAGAGGGTGGGTTCCTGCACCAGCATAGGCCAGGTCAAAAATTTTCAAGCCAGGGGACAGTTCTGGAGGATTAGGAGGATGAGGATGATGATGAGGAGGAGGAACCATGTTCACAGCAGGGTGGCACCCAACGCAGCTCGTGGGCATCACTGAAACGTGGCTGGGGGGATACAGAGGACACAGATAATATACCTCCCACAGAGGACAGCTTGTCTTTGCCTCTGGGCAGCCTGGCACACATGAGCGACTACATGCTGCAGTGCCTGCTCAACAACAGCCGAGTTGCCCACATTTTAACTTGTGCGGATTACTGGGTGGCCACCCTGTTGGATCCCCGTTACAAGGATAACGTGCCGTCCTTAATTCCCTCACTGGAGCGTGATTGGAAGATGCGCGACTACAAGCGCACTCTGGCAGACGCGCTGCTGAGGGCATTCCCAGATGACACCGGGGGCTCAGTGGAAGCACAAGGCGAAGGCAGAGGAGGAGGAAGAGGTCGCCAGTGCAGCTGTGGCACCGCCAGCATCTCAGAAGGCAGGGTTAGCATGGCCGAAATGTGGAAAAGCTTTGTAAGCAGCACACTACCACCAGCTGATAGGCAACGTCTTAGCAGGAGGCAGCATTTCAGCAACACTGTGTTCACACGCCTACACGTACTGACTAATGGGTCTGCTCCATTCAACTTCTAGGTCTCCAAATTGGGCACATGGCCTGAGCTTGCCCTTTATGCCTTGGAGGTGCTGGCCTGCCCTGCAGCCAGTGTATTGTCTGAACGTGTGTTTAGTATGACAGGGGGAGTTATCACAGACAAGCCGCCTGTCCACAGCCAACGTGGACAAGCTAACCTTTATTAAAATGAACCAGGCATGGATCCCACAAGACTTGTCTGTACCTTGTGCAGAATAGACATTTAGACTCACACAGCCATTCGTATACTTGTTTTTTTTAATATGCCTCAATATTTTGGGGGCTACCCCAATTATAAACAAAAAAAACTGTGTTGGCTACCTCCTCCTACTTCTCCAGCACCGCCACTTCCACCTACATTGCCACGGTCACGGCCTAGTCAACCTCTAGGCTCCTACTCCACATCCACCTCCTCCTCCCATTTTTTATTTTTTTTATGTGATTTTAAGTTATTTCCCTATCCACATTTGTTTGCAGGGCACTTGTCCTACTCTTTCCCCCATTTTGCTTCCTTTTGCAGCCTTCTAGCCCTTTCCATGACTTTTTTACAGCCATTTTTGTGCCCAAAATTTCAGGTCACCATTGACTTCAATGGGGTTCAGTGTCTGGGGTCAAGTTCGGATCGAGTTCGGTGCCGAACCTGAACGGTTTCAGGAGGTTCAGCCGAACCCGACGAACTCGAACATCCAGGTGTCCGCTCAACTCTACTAGTAATTACAAATGATCCAAGTCTGATCTCAGGTGTGTCAACATGCGACAACTGGGGTGCAAATCATAGGAAAAGGAGGCACGAGGGTAGCACAAAAACACTAAATTTTAAACAAGCCGATTTTTCTGAACTGTGGTCATTGCTACATGACATAAATTGGGACCAAATCCTGGGAATATTAAACACAGAAGAGAAATGGGAATGCTTTAGGAGCATATTAAACAAAGCTATCACACAGTGCATTCCAATAGGCAATAAATATAGAAGAGCGAAGGTTAAATCTGGGTGGTTAAACAGTAATGTGAAAAGTCTCATTAAGGAGAAAAATATGGCCTTTAAAAAATATAAAGGGAATGGGTCACCATCAGCATTCCAACACTACAATGAATGCAATGAGACGTGCAATCAGGGCAGCTAAGAACGGTTAGGCGCTAGAGCTCCAAGATGGCTGCTTGAGGCCAGAGCTCCGCAACACCTCAGCCGAGCAGTGCGGACACAGCGCACTGCAACCACCCAGGACTGGTTCTGCAGATTCTGCTCAGCCCCTGAGACCTCGGGGCACCCCCCTGAATGGCGGATCATCTGTGAGGAGGGATCTCGGGTCGCAATTTACAAACGCTGCATGGTCCCGGTGTACCAAGATGGCCACCGCCACAGCTCCTCCACATGTTCTGGCCGCTGGCTCCAGCAACCTTATCCTACACCCCCACCATACATGCGGACAGTCAGCAGCTGCAGGTCCCCTCTCCAGCGTCCACTGAGTTGCTAATAGGCTGCTCCATGGGAGACTATGCCTTCTCCCCACTAAAGCCCTCTCCAGTTCACCCCCAGCAGGCCATTTCTCTGTATACTCCAGGCCTGGATGCTGCTTTCCAGGCACAGGACTTATTCTTTAAACTCTCAGACCTACTGTACAAACGACTAGCAAAAAGTGCAGCCAAAATTACGTGAGACATCAAATTATCCTTCCAAAACCTGGGAGATAGAATGGAAGCCATTGAGAACAAACTAGATATCACTGTTTCTGTTTCTGCAAGAACAACTAGAAACTGCACTCTCCAGAATAGATGACCTGGAGAACAGGTCTAGAAAGTTCAATTTCAGGATTAGGGGCCTACAAAAAACAATTTCTGATATTCCCACGCCCGTCCAAGATCTCATTAAAAATCTGATACCCAATGCTCCACACACCACCGATTGGCACTGGATAGGGGGCACAGGGCCCCCGGACCCCCCAGGAAGGATGGGTTCCCCCAGGGACATCATAGTCAAGCCCCACTTTTATAACATAAAAGAGGAAGTCATGAAACAGGCTCGCTCCATGCTCCAAATCCTCTGCAAGGGACACCAAGTTCAAATCTTTGCAGACTTATCCCCCTCTACAATTCAGCAGAGAAGAGCCCTCAAACCCCTCCTGACAGTCCTCTCAGAAAAAGACATCAAGTACTGGTGGGCGCTTCCATTTGCAGTAAAGTTCACCATGAAAGGAAAGACTTACACTTTCTCCAACCTCCCTGAGAGGGAAAGAATACACCTGGATCTGAAGCTCATCTCCCAGGAAGCAGCCATGGACTTTGCCAACTCTAACGCCGGAGCCTAAGCAGCCCACACCCTCCAGCCCCGTGACCCCAGTCTGGAACCTGGCCAAGACCAAAAGATTTAAAGACAATAGACCTCCTTGATATCCTCGCATAGATCTACAGAAGACCCACGTTTCTAATATCTCCCTATTTGTCTTCTCCCACCCAAACATAGGAGCATTGGCTCCTGACCCTAACAGGGAAGACAAGCCCTCCGTTGTTGCTTTAATTTTTTTTTTTTTCAAAATTATTTTTATTAAATTTTTAACATGTTATACAAGAAGCATGACATCAGAGCGAAATAAGCAAAATAAGTTTACCAACAGGCTTGAGTTTACAAAAGTGATTTGTTATCCAGAAATTGAATACACTATAGGAGAAAGACTAAACAGACTAAACACACTCTTCAAAACAACCATGGTATTGTGGTTTCTCCTCAGGTCAATTCGGAAAGGTTGATTTGGGTTAATTTGGCAACTTGAGCATGGTAAGGAAACCTAGGCAGGCTCGAAGACGAGCAATGCACATGCACCAGACCGCAGGTGTTGCCCCTGAAATCCCATTCACCCCAATCGGGAACTTCCTGTGAATGGGTCAGGGTGTAGTGTTGTCATATTAAAAACCCCTATGATTCTGCGTGTGATTCTGAAATAGTACAGATGGTCTGCCTTCAATGCTCAACAGTGATTGGTATTAGGTTTTATGAAGAGGTGAAAGGGACATGTGTAACAAGAGGGTGAGGGGAGAGGGGATATGTGGTGGTATCTAAGGTTTATAGGGAGTCTTTTATGATCAGGTTGTTCTGATGTTTCTCTTGCGAGGTAATAGTTATTGCGCGATAAGTGTTCGAAATTTGTCCGAACTTGTGAAATGCCTCTAACAGGCCCAAATTTTGTGAAATTTGGCGGGTTTGTCTTTAGATTGGTGAATTGGGTCTTCCATTTCGGCAATTTGGCTCATCCTTTTTAGCCATTCGGCAATAGTGGGGGGAGATGTTTGTTTCCAGTGGAGCGGTATGCTCATTTTGGCCGCATTGATGAGGTGAAGGGTGAGGGACCATTTGTAGGCCGATTGTGGTATGGACGTGTGGTGGAGAAAATATTGGGCTAGCGTGTAATCAGGAGAGTACGTCGTTATGTGGGCAGTCAATTGGTGGACCGCTTTCCAAAAAGGTTGTATTAGGGGGCTGTCCCACCAAATATGGAGCATGGTGCCCCGTATTTGTTTGCATCTCCAACAGAGTGGGGAAACATTTGCATAGCACTTATTAAGTTTGTCAGGGGTCCTGTATCAGTTTGCTTAAATTTTAAAACTGTTCTCCTGTGCCGTAACGTTGAGTGACCCTTTGTGTATATGGTAGAGAGCCTGCTCCCATTCCCCCTCACCAAAGCCCGTCTGTAACATGTTTTCCCATCATTGGATCATTGTATTCCTCTTTATAGTTATATTCTCGTTGAGAATGGCATATATATCCGAAATGAGATGTCTCTGTGGTTCTTTACCAGTGCAGACGGTCTCAAAAGGTGTGAGGTCCTTAACCCAAACCGAGATTGGCTTGGTGCTCTGGAGGAAGTGCCTGATTTGCAGGTATTTAAAGAATGGGATATAGAGGTTTGGCAGACGGGCCCCAAGTGACTGGAACGGGACCAGGCTACCCCCCTCAAAGATGTCTCTTGCCCTAAGGTGCGTTTCTGCTTGTAGGGAGTTTGGGTGTTCCTTCTGTTGTCTTGGGAGAAAGTCTGGGTTTCCTGTTAAAGGCGTAAGGGGGCCTGGTATTTGGGTTATGTGTGTCCTGCAATTTGTCATTTGTACTGTTTGCAAAGAAGGACCTATAAGTGTGTGGTCTAAAATGTCCTTCAGCATTGCAGATAGTCTGATCCAAGGCAAGGAGGTCAGCAGGAGCGGCGAAGACGCCTCCCCCAGGCCTATCCAAGCCTTGGTGGACCGGTGCAAGTGCCAGTCTGCTATTCTGGACAGATGGCAGGCCCAGAAGTATTTTTGGATATACGGTATTCCCAAGCCTCCCTTCAGCTTAGGAGTTACTAGGATTTTCCAGTTCAGTCTGGAGGGTTTGGAGGCCCATAGAAATTGTGTGCAAATGCGTTTGTAAGTGGAGAAAAAAGTTGTGGGGACCTTGATTGGTATGGTTTGAAGGATGTATAAGATTCTGAGGAGTATATTCATTGTTAGAGTTGCAGCTCTCCCTAACCACGAGAAGGGGCCGGAGTTCCATTTGTTGAGGTCTTTTTGTGATGATTTAAGTAATGTAAGATGGTTTCTAGCATATAACTCTGATAATTTGGTCGGGAGGTTTATGCCCAAATACTTGATGCTGTGTGGTTCCCACCCGAATGGGAAGGCGGATTGGCACAGTATCACAGTTTCTGTGGGTAGAGAAACATTCAAGGCTCTAGATTTAGTAAAGTTGATCTGTAGGTTGGCAAGTGTTTTAAACTGGGAAAAGTCCTTGAGCAGATTAGGGATTGATATTAGGGGGTTTGTGAGGAACAATAAAATATGATCGGCATAGGCTGCCAGCTTGTACTGTTGTTTTTTAATTTCTACCCCGTTGATATCTGGATTGGCTCTAAGTCTATTTAGGAGGGGTTCCAGGGAGAGAACAAAAAGGATGGGAGATAGGGGGCAGCCCTGGCGAGTAGTATTGGAGATGGGGAAGGCGTCCGACAGGTGGCCATTGACCTTCACTCTTGCTGTTGGGGCGGAGTAGAGGGCAAGAATGTATTGGAGTATTTTGTTCGGGAAGCCCATTTTTTGCAATGTAGCAGTCATGAAATCCCAGGCCACTCTGTCGAACGCCTTCTCTGCATCCAACGAAAGGAAGAATCCCTGATTTTTGGAGGTAGTAAGGGGGTGATGGATATTTATTGCTTTCAGGGTGTTATCCCTCGCCTCTCTACCTGGAATAAATCCAACTTGGTCCAGTGGGACCAATTTGGGGAGAAGTGGCAGAATTCGATTCACGAGAATTTTGGCGTAAAGTTTTAGATCTACATTTAGGAGGGAGATAGGTCTATAGTTTGTAATCAGTGTTGGGGCTTTGTCTGGCTTTGGGATCATTGTAACGTGGGCTTCCAATAGATCTTTGCTGTGATGAGGTGAGAGGGCCAATGTGTTTAGAGCATTAACAAGGTGGGGGAGTGTCAATTCTGAGAAGGTATTGTAATAACCGACTGAAGACCCGTCCGGGCTAGGGCTTTTGCCCGGTTTAATCTGTTTAAGCGCCGCTTTTGTTTCCTCCAGGGAGATTGGGAGGTCCAGATCAGTAATATCCATGGTGGAGAGAGGTCGGGGGCAGTATTGGTCGAGAAAGTCATTGATCATGTCCAATCTCTTGGCAGTGTCCCTGGGAGTCGGAACGGGTGTTAAATTATAAAGCCTAGAGTAGAAACGCACAAACTGGTTGGCTATCCCATCCGAGCTTGCCATTTTGTTACCGGATGGGTCTGTAATGGAGTAAATATTAGATGTTGCTTTTTTGCTATGGAGGGCCCTCGCTAGCAATTTACCAGCTTTGTTCCCGAACTCGTAGTAGAGTTTCTGGGATTAAACATATTTACGTTTGGTGGATCTATCTAATTCTGCCAGCATTTTTTCCCATGCTTTCTTTAATTCTTCTAGAGTCAATGCGGCTCTAGATTGTTTATGTTGGTTTTCAAGTGTCTGAATGCTTGCTGCCAGATCACTTATGCGTTTTAGTCTTTCTCTTTTCCTTTTAGCTGCTACCGCGATAAATTCTCCCCTTAATACACATTTGTGGGCTGCCCACCTGATAATAGGAGAAGTGTCCGCAGAATCGTTGTCCTGAAAATATTGTGAGATCTTTAGTTTAATTCTTTGTATGACTGTGGGATCAGAAAGCAGGGAGTTGTCCAAAGTCCATGATTTGGGTCCCGGTTTAGTTGTGGGAAGTAACAACATCATGGAGATAGGGTTATGGTCTGACAAGAACATTGGTTCTATGGTTGGGTCCGATAGGTAGGGGAGGTCATTTTGAATAATGAAAAAGTAGTCGATCCTGGTATATTTGTCGTGTGGGGCAGAGAAGAAGGTGAAGTCCTTAGATTGTGGGTGTAGTGTTCGCCAGGAGTCGTGCAGGGTGAGATCTTGAAGGAGTGTTTTAATGTTTTTAAGAGCACTGTACTTAATGGAGGAGGAACCGTTGGACGTGTCTTGAATGGGATTGAGGGCTAAGTTGAGATCTCCACCAAGTACCAGGATGCCTCTATGGAAGGATGTTAGACATTTTAGAGTGTTATGAAAAAATGGTACTTGGTGGTCATTGGGAGCATACAGATTGGCCAGCGTGATGGGTTTTCCCTGGATCGACCCTTTGAGAAACAAGAACTGGCCAAATTTGTCTTTCAGTATGTCTTGAATTTGGAGCCGGCAATGTCTGGCAATTAAAATCGAAACCCCTTTGGTTTTGGATTCGGCATTTGGGGCATGAAGAACCGTGGGGTACATTTTGCTATGTAGTTTGGGGACCTTATCTGCCCTGAAATGCATTTCTAGTAAAAAGACCACGTCCGCCCTTGTTTTCTGAAGGGCCAGGAGAAGGCGTGATCTCTTTTATGGTGTATTAAGGCCTTTGGTGTTTAAGGAAAATAGTTTAAATCTATACGGATCGCTGATGGAGTTGTTGTTTGCCATCCCTGCAGTAGAGGCAAGGGAAGAACGGGGAAGGGAGGATCGGGGAGGGAGGGGGGGAACAAGATGGGGGGGAACAGAAGAGAGACGACTGCTCTCTAGGAGAAACCGACAGTAGAGGGGCAACTGCCCATCTGCCTAAGATTGGATCGGTGAGCGGTGACTGTTAGGTGAGGTGAATTGTTTTGCAGGAGGGTCTGTTAACACAAATCACCGTGTGGGGGTTGGCCCGGTGGTGGGTTAAGTAGGTAAAAGCGGTTTAAGTTGTGTCCCGCCGTCATGTCATAAAAGGCTTTTTGTGTAGGGGGTTAGTCGGAGGGGTTTGTTGCTGACAATGGTGGTCCTTGGTAGCCGTTCGTGGCATACTAAGTGGGCTGCGGTGTGTTATATGAGGAGTTTAAGGTAGCTACGGTAGAGGGTGGTTGGGTGTGTGATTTAGCATTGGAGACATACCTTCTAAGGTTGCTTTAACTTTTAGTTACTTTTATGACAGTTATAAATTATATATGTTTAGAATCAACATTTTGTATGTATGTATGTATGTATGTGTGTGTGTGTATACTGGGTGTGCATATACTGTGTGTATATTGTATGTATATTGTATGTATACTGTATATACACACCCAGTACACACACACACATACATACATACATACATACATACAGTATGCATACATACAGTCACACACTGCAAAAGTCGGAAATAAGGAAGAAAATTTGAAATAATAATAGCTTGTATTAATTTATAATAAGTTCAAATAATAAATTAATAACTTATTATTTCAAATGTTTCTTCTTATTTCCGAATTTCGGAAATAAGAGAGAACATTTGAAATAATAATAGCTTATTATAATTTATAATAAGTTAAAATAATAAATTAATAACTTAATATTTCAAATGTTCTTCCTTATTTCCGAATTTCCGAAATTTGGAAATAAGAAAGAATATTTGAAATAATCATAAATAACTATTAAATTATAGGTATTGGAATTTTCTTGAAAGTATGACTATTAGTGATAAATTTCATATTTAAGTTCACTAACAGCCAAACTTTCAAGGAAATTCCAGTACCTATAATTTAAAAGTTATTAGTTAGTTATTATTTCAAATATTCTTAGCTTTTTTCGAATTTTCGGATTTCTGCCTTGCTCGTTTTCTTCTCCCCGTCTGTATGATTCATAGGGGCTTCGGGAATGTCCCTCCAATTCCTCGGGTGTCCCCATGTGACCTCTCTGGGGGGTGGGGGTCTGCTTCTGTAGCCCCATGGTAGTTTTCTTGGTCTCTGGGTGGTCCCCATTCTCGAAAAGGTCTCGTGGGCCAAGCGCCCCTCTGGGTCTTGGGGGCCTGCGATTGTGTCCTTGGTGAAAAAAAACCCTATTTTGGTATTCTCGATATTCCTCGTTTCTGTGGCACAATGGGGAGTACCTGTTGTGTGTGTCAATATTCCACCATGGAGATCTCGGAGTTCTGTATGTATCAGTGGGTCTCCTGGGTGATCTGGGAGTCCTAGGGTAGGCTCCCTGTTGATATCCTCTGGGGCTCTCCTGTCTCGTAAAGGAACTCCAAAAATGCTTTATTTGCAGAGACTGGACTCCTTTTTACCTAACCCTCTTCCATTCCCAATTTTTGTTGTATATGCTGGGAACGGTTCTTGGCCCACAAGTCCAACTAAGGTAGCCTAGAATCACACTTTAGGTACACTTACACCATTGCAAGTGTCTCTTTACACTCTTTCTTCCCCTTTGACGGTAGTTTCTTGAATAGGTTTCCTATTCTGGAGTCACTCAGAATAATTCCTTCCCCATCTTAATAATAATGATAGTTTTTATTAATTTTATTTTGCCCTGGTTTTATAATCCATTATATTACCTTTTCCATTCACTATAATCCTTGCACATATGCCTATTGGTTTAACCAGTGCCAAGTTGGCATACCTTCTCCCATAGTATGTTTCTAACCAAATTCAAAGGAGTTTGGCATATTTTCTGATGATTCTCCTCCATTCACATTTTGTTTCGTACACTCATTCATCATTTTTTTGTACGCTCATTTATATTTTTCGGCAATCCTCCTCCATTCACAATTTTTCTAGCACACCTTTTCTTGCACAATTGGTGTGTTTTTTTTTTCTTGTATAAATCAGAATGAATCCTGTCCCCCCTTTTTCTCTCTTCCTTTTTTCCTCCTTTTTTCAGATTACGACTACACTCAAACACATACCGATCTTTGAGAGCCATTTACTTTATCACTTTCCCTTCCCCTATGATTTCTCTCTAAACATTGTCTCTATGTATTTGCATTATTTCTATCACTTTGCCTGTATCTTCTTCCCCCTTTTCTTCTTTTTTTGATATCTTCTCTGTGGAATATTCTCTGTTTTTCCTTAGAGGGTTTTTAAATGATATTGCTGATGATTTTTAAGATAGTTTTAAGATTTCATGATGACTTCCTTTTTTATAATGTGTTTTATATATCATATGGTTTAAATAAAGTTGTATTCATTGTATTATCCCTGTTAAACTGGCCGAGAAGCATGATGATAATATCAAGGGAGCACTAAGATGGACGCTCCCGCTCACGTGACCATGGGTTGCTGGGTTACCACTATAGTATAAATAGCCGGTGAGTGCATTAAGATGGCGCCATCCCCGATGACGTCTCTATGACGAAACGCGTAAGCCAGAGCCAGAGAGCGTCCCCCGCACTTCCGGTTTATTTGGTGGAACAAACGGAACTTGTGGGGCCGAGCGTCTGACTTCTCGTTTGCACAATAGTAAGTTTCTACTACTTTACGCCACATTCGTTGCTATACTACGCTATGGAGTTTTCTTTTTGCATGCAATCTTCCAACACCATCCGGATTGAGTCGTATATGACCAAGGAATACACCGAGTCAAATCCTCCACGGACATCTCCAACAGAAGGGTTAGTGAGTAGGATTGTTGGAGGGAGCACCTATTCACCATTATTATTGGCTCTACCTCCTCTCCCACCCCCTTCACTTACTCGACAGTCCTGTTTTTTCCTTTGCATTGGACTTTTGGTTTAAGCACACAATTTATTGTTCTTGTTTGATATGATACATATATTTCTATCATCTCACTATTTTCACATCACTGCTTGATGAATTCAGGTTTATATGCATTGTTTATTGAAATTTATATGTATTGACACACCCATTTATATTTGCATTTAGTGACAGCGCCACACCCACTTTGATTTCTTTTTCTTTTGGCACACATACCCTGATTCCAGGGCCGGTGGGGGCAGCAGTCTATATTCTTTACTTATAACTAGACTTGAGTGAACCTGAACTGTAAAGTTCGGCTCCGTACCGAACTTTTGGGTGTCCGGGACCCGGACCCGAACCCAGACTTTTCAAAAAAAGTCCAGGTTCGGATCCTGGGTTCTGGAAATTTAATAAAAGTTTTGAAAATTGCTGTAACAAAGTCCTGGAAAGTCCTAGAGGTCTGCAAAAGGAAGAAAAATGGGGGTAAGGGTCGGACAAGTGCCCTACAAAGAAATGGGGACAGGGAAATAACTTAAAAGCATTTTTAAACTAAAATCACATAAAAAAAATCAAAAATGGAGGTGGATGTGGACCATCTTCAAACTGTGTGTGAAAAGTATAAATTAGCGGGGGAAGCCATAGCAGTGTTTTAAAATCATCTTCAAACTGTGTGTGAAAAGTCTAAATTAGCCTGGAGAAGCCATATCACTGTTCTACAATCATCTTCAAACTGTGTGTGAAAAGTATAAATTAGCGGGAGAAGCCATAGCAGTGTTCTAAAATCATCTTCAAACTGTGTGTGAAAAGTCTAAATTATCCGGGAGAAGCCATATCACTGTTCTACAATCATCTTCAAACTGTGTGTGAAAAGTATAAATTAGCCTGGAGAAGCCATATCACTGTTCTCCAATCATCTTCAAACTGTGTGTGAAAAGTATAAATTAGCCTGGAGAAGCCATATCACTGTTCTACAATCATCTTCAAACTGTGTGTGTAAAGTATAAATTAGCCTGGAGAAGCCATGTCAATGTTCTACAATCATCTTCAAACTGTGTGAAAAGTATAAATTAGCAGGAGAAGCCATATTCTTGTTCTAAAATTTAGAACAATAATATGGCTCTCTATACGGCTGGCAGGACAGTAATATGACTCTATCCCCCTGCAATAGGCTTTTCCCATACACTTTGAAGATGATTTTAGAACACTGCTATGGCTTCTCCCGCTAATTTATACTTTTCACACACAGTTTGAAGATGATTGTAGAACAGTGATATGGCTTCTCCAGGCTAATTTATACTTTTCACACACAGTTTGAAGATGATTGGAGAACAGTGATATGGCTTCTCCAGACTAATTTATACTTTTCACACACAGTTTGAAGATGATTGTACAACAGTGATATGGCTTCTCCAGGCTAATTTATACTTTTCACACACAGTTTGAAGATGATTGTAGAACAGTGTTATGGCTTCTCCAGGCTAATTTATACTTTTCACACACAGTTTGAAGAGGATTGTAGAACAGTGATATGGCTTCTCTAGGCTAATTTATACTTTTCACACACAGTTTGAAGATGATTGTAGAACAGTGATATGGCTTCTCCAGGCTAATTTATACTTTTCACACACAGTTTGAAGATGATTGTAGAACAGTGATATGGCTTCTCCCGGCTAATTTATACTTTTCACACACAGTTTGAAGATGATTGTAGAACAGTGATATGGCTTCTCCCGGCTAATTTAGATTTTTTACACACAGTTTGAAGATGATTTTAGAACACTGCTATGGCTTCTCCCGCTAATTTATACTTTTCACACACAGTTTGAAGATGGTCCACATCCACCTCCATTTTTGATTTTTTTATGTGATTTTAGTTTAAAAATGCTTTTAAGTTATTTCCCTGTCCCCATTTCTTTGTAGGGCACTTGTCCGGCCCATACCCCCATTTTCCTTCCTTTTGCAGACCTCTAGGACTTTCCAGGACTTTGTTACAGCCATTTAGTGCCTAAAAGTTCGGATCCCCGTTGATTTCAATGGGGTTCGGGGTCAAAGTTTGGGTTCTGTCCGGACCCGAACCCGGACTTTGTGCCGAAGTTCGGCCGAACCAGCAGAACCCGAACTTCCAGAGGTTCGATCAACTCTACTTATAACATTAGCAGCGCCACACCACTTTCTTTTCTATTCCTGTTTTACCTCAAAAAACCCTCTTCTGCCCAATGAAGAAGGGAGGACTCAGACTACCGAGACTACTGTGGTACTATCAGGCAGCTAGAATTGCGTAACTGTCAGCGGTATACTCCAGACTAGAGAAACCTGAATGGATACAAATAGAGGGGCAAGCAGTACCGACATACACCTTAGACTTCCTACTCTGGGTCCCCCCAAGAAGTGCCCACCAATTCTATTTCCCATACTATCTCAAGCTCTGGCCCTCTGGGACAGGCTTAAAAAAAACTACCCTCTTTGGTCTCAGACAACTGCCCTCTGACCCACATTTTCCACAACCCGGACTTCCCCTCCAGTTTAGAAATAAACTCATTCAAATGGTGGCTAGATAAGGGGATGTACAGAATTGGTCACTTTAACACTTCGACTGGACCAATCACACTGTTTACGTAAACTTGATTTACCCATGAGCAAGCACTTCCGCTTCCTTCAAATAAACATTTCCTCCAAAAAAATCTGGTCCAGCAAACCAAACCTTCCCAAATCTACTGCTTATGAACTCTGGTGTGGCCAAGAGGGGTCCAAAGGGGTGGGATTTCCACTATATACCAGTCACTTGTTCTCCCCACAGGCAAAACGTCCTATGTGATAGCCTGGGAAAAAGATCTACCAAGGAAATGGGATCTGGAGAATTGGCAAACTGCATATTCCAGAGCTCTGAAAGGTATCATAAACATCTCCCCTAATCAAAGCAATCATCCAAATAGTGACCAGATGGTACCTAATTCCCGCCAAATTAGCCACAATTTTTCCATCAGCAAAACCACAGAGTGCCAGTTAATAGGTACCATGCCTCACATATGGTGGGAATGCTCCAGAATTATAAGTTTGTAGAATAAAATCTTTATTCTAATTCTTAAAGTGACGACTTGCCAGCTTTCCAGGACCCTGGCTATAGCACTTCTCAGTCAAGATTTTCCCAAAATGACCAAATACAGCCGCAGGCTCATCCACTTTATATTCTTAGGTGCCAAGCTGACCATAGCTAAGGCCTGGAAACAACCCAAAGTCTCCTTTGCAGCAGTTAAACAAAACATTTCCTGGATCATCGTGACCCAAGAAAAGTTAACAAGTGCCCTCACGGACAACACAAGGAAATTCAAAGCTACTTGGGAACCTTGGGCTCGATACGCAGGAATTTCAATAATACCAGGAGTTCCAGCTTAACATCACTCTTATGCTTACCCTGTTGATTGGCTCTTCTTTCTCTTCTACTCAATTCTTCTTTTGCTCTAGTTCTCCCTTTCTATCCTCCTACTTTACTTTTACGTTCTCTTTCCATTTATGTCTTTTATAACACATCAAGTAAGCTGAGTTCTTGTCAGACTGGAGGAAAGGCTCATGGAGGTCCTACCACTATCTTGCACCTATTGAGATACAGTCAGGTCCATAAATATTGGGACATTAACACAATTCTAATCTTTTTGGCTCTATACAACACCACAATGGATTTGAAATGAAACTAACAAGACAGGTGAACGGTGTAGGAATTACAACAGTTTGTGTATGTGCCTCCCAATTTTTAAGGGACCAAAAGTAATGGGACAGATTAAAAATCATAAATCAAACTTTCACTTTTTTAATACTTGGTTGCAAATCCTTTGCAGTCAATTACAGCCTGAAGTCTGGAACCTATAGACATCACCAGACGCTGGGTTCCATCCCTGGTGATGCTCTACCAGGCCTCTACTTCAACTGTCTTCACTTCCTGCTTGTTCTTGGGGCATTTTCCCTTCAGTTTTGTCTTCAGCAAGTGAAATGCATGCTCAATCGGATTCAGGTCAGGTGATTGACTTGGCCATTGCATAACATTCCATTTCTTTCCCATAAAAACTCTTTGGTTGCTTTCACAGTATGCTTCTATGCACTGTGAAGCGCTGTCCAATTAGTTCTGTAGCATTTGGCTGAATATGAGCAGATAATATTGCCCGAAACACTTCAGAATTCATCCTGCTGCTTTTGTCAGCAGTCACATCATCAATAAATACAAGAGAACCAGTTCCATTGGCAGCCATACATGCCCACACCATAACACTACCACCACCATGCTGCACTGATGAGGTGGTATGCTTTGGATCATGAGCAGTTCCTTTCCTTCTACATACTCTTCTCTTCCCATCACTCTGGTACAAGTTGATCTTGGTCTCATCTGTCCATAGGATGTTGTTACAGAACTATGAAGGCATTTTTAGATGTTATTTGGCAAACTCTAATCTGGCCTTCCTGTTTTTGAGGCTCGCCAATGGTTTACATCTTGTGGTAAACCCTCTGTATTCATTCTGGTGAAGTCTTCTCTTGATTGTTGACTTTGACACACATACACCTACCTCCTTGAGAGTGTTCTTGATCTGGCCAACTATTGTGAAAAGTGTTTTCTTCACCAGGGAAAGAATTCTTTGGTCATTCACCACAGTTGTTTTCCGTGGTCTTCTGGGTCTTTTGGTGTTGCAGAGCTCACCGGTGAGTTCTTTCTTTTTAAGGATGTTCCAAACAGTTGATTTGGCCACACCTAATGTTTTTGCTATCTCTCTGATGGGTTTGTTTTGTTTTTTTCAGCCTAATGATGGCTTGCTTCACTGATAGTGACAGCTCTTTGGATAACACACACCTGGCCATGGAACAGCTGAGCAGCCAATTGTCCCACTACTTTTGGTCGCTTAAAAAGTGGGAGGCACATATACAAACTGTTGTAATTCCTACACTGTTCACCTGATTTGGATGTGAATACCCTCAAATTAAATCTGAAAGTGTGCAGTTGTTCGTTTCATTTCAAATCCATTGTGGTGGTGTATACAGCCAAAAACATTAGAATTGTGTAGATGTCCCAATATTTATGGACCTCACTGTACATAGCTAAGCCTCTATGACCTAGACAATCCCCAGCTCCCTCCTCCAGGAGACCTTTCCCAAAACCATGATGGTATTTGTGTAATCATTTTTTATGCTACAGCTTAAATGTCTATTGAAATCATACGATTCAAGTGTCTCGAATAAATGATATGGATGTAAAATCTTTTCCTCAGTTTTTACACAGGAAAAACAAGGGTTTAATGACCACGACTATACTGTTAATGGCACAACACAGGACATTCCCTCATGGATAACAGAGACCGGAGTCAGGGAAAGACTTAATAAACTTAACACTAACAAATCACCAGGACCAGATGGCTTACACCCGAGAGTCCTCAGAGAACTCAGTCAGGTTATAGCCAGGCCATTGTTCCTAATCTTTGTGGACAGCATAATGACAGGATTGGTACCAGCTGATTGGAGAAAAGCCAATGTGGTACCAATATACAAAAAAGGGCAGAGACATATTCCTGTGAACTACAGCCCAGCTAGTTTAACATCAATAGTGGGTAAATTATTGGAGGGGATTATTAGGAACTATATCCAAAGATATACAGAGGGAAAGAATATCATTAGCGGTAATCAGCATGGGTTTACGATAGGTCGTTCCTGCCAGACCAACCTGCTAACATTCTACGAGGAACTGAGCTGCCATCTAGATAGGGGAAGGCCTGTGGATGTAGTGTATCTGGATTTTGTAAAAGCATTTGATACAGTCCCCCATAAACGCTTAATACATAAGCTTAGATCTACAGGCATGGACCATAAGGTTTGGCTTGCATAAAAAACTGGTTACAGGGATGATTCGAAAAGGGTGGTGATAAATAACATGTACTCAGAGTCGTCTGCAGTGGTGAGTGGAGTACCCCAAGGCTCTGTCTTGGGACCAATTCTTTTCAATTTATTTATAAATTATATAGGGTATGTGATAAAAAGCTCAGTCTCAGTTATTGCGGATGACACAAAAATAAGTAGAGCAATAAACTCACATCAGGACATAGGAATTTTGCAGAATAACCTGAATACAATAATGGAGTGGGCAGACAAATGGCAAATGAGGTTTAATGTGGAGAAGTGTAAAGTAATGCACTTGGGGGCAAAAAACGTAAATGCAGATTGTTCACTAGGGGGAGAATTCACTTTGGGAGAATCAAGGATGGAGAAGGATATGGGGGGTCCTAATAGATGACAGATTGAGTAATAGCATGCAATGTCAAGCCATAGCTACCAAAGCAGGCAGAATAGTAGAATGCATAAAAGGGATATACTGCAGTGTAAAACCATAGATCTACCACTTTATAAACCCTGGTTAGGCCACATCTGGAGTATTTTGTCAAGTTCTGGTCACCAGTCCTCAGAAGGGATGTGCTGGAGCTGGAGAGAGTCCAAAGAAGTGCAACAAAACTAGTAAGGGGACTGGAGGACCTCAATTACAAGGAAAGGTTGCAAACATTAAATGTATTCTCGTTGGAGATGCGTCTCTTTAGGGGGGTCATGATAGCAATCTACCAATACCTCAATGGGGATCCCAGCATAGTAAAAAAAAACTATTCAGTCCTATGGAGTGTACGAGGACACAGGGCCACACAGTGAGACTGGAGGAGAAGCAGTTTAACCTTAAACTGCGCAGGGGATTCTTCACTGTCAGGGCAATAAGGATGTGGACCTCTCTCCCACAATTGGTGGTGGCCGGGGGGAGTATGGATATTTTTAAAAGATTTTCTGATGTATATCTTAAAAAACACAAGATACAGGGATATGGGAAAGTATTATAGACACTGACACATGTATACCCAGGTTGAACTGGATGGACTATTGGATTTTCTCATTTTTACCTACTATGTAACTATGTAACATCAGAGGTCTATAACACACACAGAATCTGGTGCAACTGTGCATAGTAAACAATAATCTTTTATGAATTAAGATCTGACAATAAAACCTAGCAGCTAATTGGTTATTATTCACAGCTGCACCAGATTCTATGCGCAGCAGTTTTGGTAAATCTCCCTCTTAATGTCACCTCTTCACTCTGTTGAAAGTTGTTCAAGCACAGACTATGTTCAATCAACTTCTTCCCTGGCAAAGGCAGCAGTTTGACAGCTCTGAACCCAAAATTGCTCAGAGGTTGAGTGTTTCTGGATTCCTACTACCCAAGCAAGATCCATGAAAAGCAGGACAAGTGAATTTCGGGCACATGGCGGGGAGGATCACTCAGCGTTGTATAAGTAGTCTGGTGGCTTTAAAGCTTTCTATATCTTCTTTACAAGATAACTGGAATTTGAGACTAAAAAGCTAAACCCACTCCTTGCTGCTTGTTTACATGCCAGTGCTGCTGCCAACATAATTCTTAGGCTCCGTTCACATCTGGCATTTTGGGATCTCTGGCAGAATTGCTGAGATTTTGCCCACAATTTCAAATTTCTCTGAAATAGTCGAAAAATGCAACATGAGTGTTTGGGTGCCATTCATTTTTATTGGTACCTAAATGCAGTGATTGTCACGCAATAAATCATTCTGCAATCGCCGAAAATTAGATCACATGAAACTTGTCACACAAAAAAAGCTCCTGCCCCTTTTTGAGCAACAAGCTTCATCTGATGCTCTTTTCTGCAATTGCAGCACAAGTTATCACATGGCAGTCGCAGTTGAACTACACCACGTTTAGCTGCCACTAAAATGAATGGCACCCAAACACAAGTTTTGTTGCTATTGCAGTGCAATTTTGGGGTTGCGGGCAGAATTGCAATGATTCTGCCCAAGATCACAAAATACCAGATGTGAATAGGGCCTTAGGTTGGCAGCAGCAAAAGGATTAAAAGAAAGGGTTATTATCAAGTCCATCATCATTGTCCAGACAAAAAGTTGGGTTTTTTTTGTTTGTTTTTTATAATTCCACATCATTGATGTATCTTTAGTCCTAAGATTTCATTTATAATAAAATGTTTCCTTTTTTAACACACGCTTGATAGTGTATTATAAGGTTTTGTTTTGCCCCACAAAATGTTTTGTATATGACAAAAGTCCACAATTATTTTGGCTTTAGTTTGTACACATTAATAATAACCAAAATACAATATTAACCATGTGTTATTTATGAAATAATGTTTGCAGTTCTTTAAAAAATTACCAATTGTATACATGTGCTGCACTGCTTCTATTCCCAAGGGGTAAAAAAAAGTCACTAAAGCTTGGCGCATTACAATTCTAAGACTGAGTACAAAAGAAGTAGAAATTCAAAATGTAAAATTAGGCCAGGTGGAACTAAAATAACTTGTTATAGGCTTCTCATGATGGAGATGGAATGGTAACTCAGCTGGCATCACTGTCCATTCAGAGCATGAAGGACAAATATTTCATGTTTTCTGCATTAGTGTGATGTATGATACTGTATATCACCCAAATAAATCATCTTCCTTTAAGATGAATGTAAATATAGGGACACACTGCAACATTACTTGATAATTTAATTCTCCTTCATGTCCTTGAAACTTCTCACAAAGCCCTGTAATATGTTAGAGTGACTTAATGCATTAAACACATGAAGCACTTAGGGATCTAGTAGAACCGTTTCTCAAAATTAGACAGATATTTTTTCCTGATGTTGCATTGCTCTGTAAACAAGCAAAAGTACAAACATGTCTCAATTTTTTATAGGGGAGAAACTCTTTAGGCTAGGATAAACAAAAATAATAGCATATGTATCACAGTATATATTTGAATAATATGAGTATTTTTATTTTGACCTACATTTCTGTGATTTTAGTTTAAAGAAACTCCATGCAAACAGCTAATTTAAATACTTTTATTTTCATTTTTCCTGTTTGCCAGATGATTTTTTATTTTGTCAATCCAGTTCAAAGATTTACACAGTCCTGAAAAACAGTAGAGCCAAGTGGGTGCATTGACTTTTCTTTGCTGCAGTTAAGCAGTGCAGCCTAGTAATATGTCTTCACCAATAAGCTTATTAATTAATCTTTTTGTGCACTCTGCTTTTCCCTCCTGCCACTATGTTCCCTATTAACACATGTGCATGCAGCACATTTAATTTACTTCTGCTTCTGTTTCTCCCTCTTCCTTTTTCTCCTTTATGGTTAATTACAAAAGATTATATCTAGGCACTTACACAATCTTCGATTGCATGATTTTGTGGTTTAGAGAAACTCTGAAACCCATAATGCACTGCATAATCCTTGTCCTTGGTCAGATGGGTCCCAGAGAGCCAACAATCTGAAACAATAGAAAAGTCAGTGCCCTTACTGTAAAAGGGTGGGCTCTCAGTAGTTTTTGTCTGTGTTGGGGAATGCTGAGAGCTCTGCTTAGGGAGTGATACAGTGCTATACTGTGTTGTACTGCACTATACTATGCTATACAGTGCTATACTGTAGTTTACAGTGTGGTGAGCTAATGTTCTTCTTCTTGATGTTGCTTTCTGTATAAGCAGCAAGTGTACTTGCTTGGTATCCTCTGTGCTAGTGTGCTGTATATATAGGTGGTTTTGCTAACTTATATTTAATGAATGTATTAATTATAATTATTAATAATAAACAAAAAACAAAGCTTAGGGAAACTTTTGTCTCTATGCTGTAATCTTTGTAATATTTTGTTGCTCTCCTTTGAATCATCTATATTCAAGATTTACAAGGACTTGCAAGTGTTAGGATTGGGCATAGGATTTTGCAATATTTGTATCACAGTTTTCTATATTCCTTTTTATACATCTTGATTAGAGTTAAGCGAACCTCTGGAAGTTCGGGTTCTGCTGGTCCGGCCCAACTTCGGGACAAAGTCCGGGTCTGGGTCCGGACGGAACCCGAACGATCGCACGGACAACGAACCCCATTGAAATCAATGGGGACCCGAACTTTTAGGCACAAAAATGGCTGGCCTGAAACAGGGCTTCAACCCGGCCTGGTCGTCTTGGGCTTGAAGGTCTCCAAGCGAATTGAGATTAGTTCTACATATTTTTCCTTATATCTTTTGACACTATGTTTATAACGTTTTAGGATACGGGTTAGGATTGTGAACGTTCAGGAACATTTAGAACTTATATCTACTAAGTTTCCTCTCGTTGTTTTATAATGTTTCTAATGTCGTATCTCTGTTTTCAAAGGGATTCGAAACAAAAAACAAATAATAATTATTAATATTAATTATGTAAGTAATTTATATT
>BLSH010376772.1:86041-99544 GCA_018402905.1 Glandirana rugosa
GAAATCTCAAATTACTCCAACAATCTGATCGTTGTGCACGATCGTAGCGATCGTTGTGTTATGCAGAGTTTGATCTGCAATCTGCAATCTGTCACTCAAAGCAGCAGTATGTGAAATCTCAAATTTCTGCAATCTGTCCCTCAGAGCAACAGCAGTAGTAATCTCAGGATGCAGGATCAGATGTTAAAATGTCTGCAATCTCTCCCTCACAAAAACGCCGGCAGCTTCCTCTCCCTACACTAACCCAAGAGCATGTGACATGCAGCACTGTGACTCCAGCTTATAAAGAGGCTGGGTCACATGATGCACTGGCCAATCACAGCCATGCCATTAGTAGGCATGGCTGTGATGGCTTCTAAGTGCAAACCAGTGAAACGCTTGTTGATTGGCTGCCCTTCAGCTATTCAACATGCGTGATCAACTACCAGAACCCAGAACCCGAACATTTTTGAAACCCGGACACCCGAAAGTTCGGTACGGACCCGAACGTTACAGTCCGGGTTCATTCAACACTACTCTTTAGCGCTGAGCTTTTCACCAGTTTTTTGTGATTTTTCTTTATGTTATTGTATTAACACCAGTGATGGCTGCATGACATTTCTAAGGACACATTTCTTAACGGTGGACCAAATAAATGTAATGTATGCCAAAAAATCTATTAACTGTCTCCATCCGAGGCCTGTGTGACAAAGGGGTTGATTTACTAAAGCTGTAGAGTGCAAAATCTGGTGCAGCTCTGCATAAAAGCCAATTAGCTTCCAGATTTTATTGTCAAACCTTAATTGAACAAGCTGAGGTTAGAATTAGAAGCTGATTGGCTACCATGCACAGCTGCACCAGATTTTGCACTCTCCAGCTTTTGTAAATCGACCACAGAGTGTCAAGGTTGCAGAGCAGTTGAGAGAGCCAGGGACAGTGTTTTGTCACCCTATAACAGAAAGTTTTAGAATAACAACCTTCATGGCAGGATCAGCAGCTATTATCTTAAAAAAAATCTACAAATGTAAATATATTGAAAATGATTGTATGTGAGCCTTTTTATTGCACAATACACAATCATGTGTTTTCATGCATTATGGAGCAGGGCAGCCCAGATGTGTTGCATGAGTGTGTTGGACTGACATTCTAAATCAATGCCACTGCAGCACAGCCATGCATCTAGAGTTTTTCTGCATGTTGTGGTAATGCATGGGTTACTATTATGTGTGTAAAGAGCCCTTAAATGTGTATTTTTATTTTACTGCAGGTTTTCAATAGTTCTTCGAAAGGTAAATGCTATTAGGTGCATTTGTTTTGCTGAGCCATGCACAGAGACTTAGTATAGATATAATGATGTGGTGATTTGTGAGGCAGTGCATTTATTGCATATGCATTTTGTGCAATTTCCATTTGCTTATATACTTTCAGTTTTATGATTTCTGCTAAGTAAATATAACATAAGGGATCCAAATAATACTGTGTGCTGTCTGCTTATTAATTACTTCAATGCCAATAAATATTTTAGGTAGGTCAGTGTGAAAAGGTTCAGATTTTAAAAGACTGATAACTTTCAATCTGTACATACAGCAGAGTGCATCCATAAGAACATTTCATTGTTCTTAATAGTTCCTTTGCTGAGATTATTTAAAATCCAAAGCCATGGATTATAAACTCTATTCTGTTGGGCGCTACATAAGTGCTTTTTCACAGCAGAAATAATGTATCCAAAAACACAGCAGTCTATAAATTGCCACCAACTTTGCAAACTATTATGTGGCTAGGGAAACATGAATCCATGCTGCATGAACAAGTTATCTTCTTTTTTATGTTCTTTGGTACCAAGTGAGAATGAAAGAAATATAGAGATAATATGGATTGGTTAAGGATGGCTTAATCAAAAAGGAATAGCTACATATCCTAAATATTGCAAAATGAATAAAACTGTCATTTTAAAAATGTTATGGACGAATATAGCCATTCCAGTTTCAATTTTTTCTATTCTTTTATTATCACTTCCATCATTCATTGGAATAGGAAATTATACCTCCAGAGTTTGAAAGGCAATTAAAATTTTAATTTTTGTGTGTAAAGTTTTCCCTATAGGTCAGTTACCTTTTTATCTACCATTCAGCATCTTACCTTTGTATTGATCGAAACCATTTGGCAAGATATGTCAGATAAGGCAGGTAAAAAAGTTCAAAACACTATGTTATTTTACAAATGACAGTGATGCTCCTAAGGCCATTTTAAATATGACTATGTAATATAATCATTAACAATGATAATCTATTTGAGCACTTTCTACAAATTATGGCACCATTTTACAAAGATGAATAGTTAGATAGGGTCACACTGGCAGAAGGTAAAGAGTAAGAACATAAATAAAAGCAAGAAGAAAAGAGGCCATTTGTGTTGCATGGTAATATTGTATTATTTTGAACAACAGTAAAACCTTGATTTTTTTTTTTTTTTTACTTAATTAATTGAGTGAAAAGGAGAATACATTTATTTATGTTGACCCTAAACCATGCATTATTTCCAATTTATTCAGACTTTTCATTTTCTTCTCAAACCATTTGTATTTTTCTAAATCCAGCTGTGCTTCTAGAGGAACACAGTAGAAAAAATAGTGTTACTTATGCCCCGTACACATGGGACGACGATCGCATTCAACAGGTCGTACTCACGACCGTTGTATACGATATCGATCGCTCGTATGCGCGATTTGAACAGTCGAACATACGACGGTCGTACAAGGGAGTTGTATGAGCAGACTAGAAAACTTGGTCGTACCAACAAGCTCTCATACGACCGTTGTATCGTGTGTACAGAGCAGTTGGTACAACAAGTTGTATTGTGCAAAACACGCATGCTCAGAAGTCAGGAATGGCTGGATGCTAATTACATGCACCTGAACGTTCTTTCCCCGGACGTACGATTGTGTAGTGCAGTCAGTATGCTGCATACAACAGCCAACATATGATTCAACACGGTCGTACGTGCGATCGTCGTTCCGTGTGTACGAGGCTTTAGAATAAATAGCATCATTCACACATTTTGGACCCCTCCCACTCTATTTCCTTAATAATTACACCAGAATATCACTTGAATTCAGGAATTTAATTGGTTAGTACAACCCTTCCTCCCCACCTCCAGCACAATCAGCTGCAGCTGTCCAATAATCAAAGTTTATTTGAAGTCCCCTTTCTCCAATCAACATAGAATGTGTCAAGGCAGTTAATGATTGTCCAAAAACTGAATGGGAGGTATTAGGTCTCATACACACGGGCGTCTGCAAAAAAATAAGCAAAACGCTGGGCCTGAAGACAGGGAAAAAATCGCTGTCTTTCTCTGCGTTTTGCATTGACATCAATGCACGTTTTTTCACGCTAGCTTTCAGCGGCGTTTTCTGCCTCTATTCAAAATCAATGGTTCCCTATGGGAGCCCATTGATTTGAATAGAAGCCGCACCAAAAGTTGGATCACAGTGATCCGACTTGCGGCGCGATTTGTGTGCTAGGTGTCTTAAAAGGGACCCCCTGCAAAACATTTGCGTGAGGTCCCCCCTAAGAGCATACCAGGCTCTTCGATCTGGCATGGATTTTAAGAAAAAACGGCGTAGGGTCCCCCCAAAATCCATACCAGACCCTTATCTGAGCACGCAGCCTGGCAGGCCAGGGACGAGTGAGTTCCCCCTCCTCCTGGACCGTACCAGGCCACATGCCCTCAACATGGGGAGTATGGGTGCTTTGGGGCAGGGGGGCTCTGTGCCCCCCACCCCAAAGCACCTTGTCCCCATGTTGATGGGGACAAGAGCCTCTTCCCGACAACCCTGGCGTTGGTTGTCGGGGTCTGCAGGTGGGGGCTTATCGGAATCTGGAAGCCCCCTTTAATAAGGGGGCCCCCAGATGCCGGCACCCCCACCCTATGTAAATGAGTATGGGGTATATTGTACCCCTACCCATTTACCTGGGGGGAAAAAGTGTACAAAAAAACACACTACACAGCTTTTTAAAACATTTTATTAAATCAGCTCCTGCGTCTTCTCCCCTCTCTTCTCCCTCGTCTTCTTTCTTTGGCTCTTTTGTGGGGTCTTCTGTCTTCTGGGGGGTCTTCTGCGGGGTCTTCTGCTCTTTTGCCGCTGTCTCCCCAGCTAGCTTCTCCCACTTCATCTTCTTCTTCTTCTCGTTCTTCTTCTGGAGATGTTGACTCGTCGCTCTCTTCCACTCGAATGCCGGGTCCGTGCTGCGTGGTTGCCTTATATTGGCATGGGGCGGGGCCACACGATGACGTCATCATGAGCCCCACCCTCATGACATCACATCCTGGGGCGGACCATCAAATCACAGCCCCGGCATTTGAGTCAAAGAGAGCGACGAGTCAACATCTCCAGAAGAAGAAGAAGCGGGAGAAGCTAGCCGGGGAGACAGCGGCAAAAGACCAAAAGACCCCCGCAGAAGACCCCTCAGAAGACAGAAGACCCCGCAAAAGAGCCAAAGAAAGAAGACGAGGGAGAAGAGAGGTGAGAAGACGCCGGAGCTGATTTAATAAAATATTTTAAAAAGCTGTGTAGTGTGTTTTTTTTTGTACACTTTTTTACCCCAGGTAAATGGGTAGGGGTACGATGTACCCCATACTCATTTACATAGGGTGGGGGTGCTGGCACCTGGGGGCCCCCTTATTAAAGGGGGCTTCCAGATTCCGATAAGCCCCCGCCCGCAGACCCCGACAACCAACACCAGGGTTGTCGGGAAGAGGCTCTTGTCCCCATCAACATGGGGACAAGGTGCTTTGGGGTGGGGGGCGCAGAGCCCCCCTGCCCCAAAGCACCCATACTCCCCATGTTGAGGGCATGCGGCCTGGTACGGTCCAGAGGGGGGGGGCGCTCGCTCGTCCCCACCCCCTTCCTGGCCTGCCAGGCTACGTGCTCGGATAAGGGTCTGGTATGGATCTTGGGGGGGACCCTACGCCATTTTTTCGGCATGGGGTTCCTCTTAAAATCCATGCCAGATGAAAGAGCCTGGTATGCTCTTGGGGGGGACCTCACGCTAATTCTTTGCGGGGGTCCCTTTTAAGACCTAGCACACAAGTCGCGCCGCAAGTCGGATCACCGTGATCCGACTTTTGGTGTGGCTTCTATTCAAATCAATGGGCTCCCATAGGGAACCATTGATTTTGATTAGAACGCCTGGCGAGGCTTAACGCTGTGTATACAACGTTAAGCAACGTTATTGAGAGTTTTGACGGCTCCGCGTCAAAAACGCCATAACGCTGCCGCTTCAGAACGCGCTGGCCATGGGTTCTAGCTACAGCTCACTAACGCCGACGCCCTCTACTGCTCAAAAACGTCAGCGTTTTTAGAGGGCCATTGAATAACATGGAGAGCTGCAAAAACGCCCAAAAACGTGGCATTACCAAACGCCCGTGTGTATGAGGCCTTAAAGTTGCAGAACCACTCTGTTCTAATTGCATCATACAATCTCTTGGTGTCAGGAAAGAGACTATCTACATCAAACTGGAACAACCACCCCAAAATAGAAGTGAGGGTGTTTAACATCAATGTCATTTACAAATAATGCTGTTTTATTATCCCTACCCTGGTGATTTGAAAACAACTCACATCTTCAGTGGCATACATTGAAAGATTAGCAACTGGCACCACACCAAAGGATAGGAGTATGAGTCTTCAAAATAATTTCTGTACACTTTCTAAGCTAATAAGCAAGGGGTTTTTAAACAAAGGGTAAAGGGAGCCAAACACTGCCATAGGGGAGATGTACCAATGCAAACAAAAATAAAAGAAAAAATCCTGTACTGGTGTGTCCTCCTTTTAATGCAATGTTAAGCATCGCTTGGAAAAACACTAATCCTTTAAGTGATATGTGGTGTTACAGAACTGCTAGGCTTAACTACAGCAATGGTAACCCCAATTCAGTACAACCTAAAATGGGTTTTGGGGGTGTGGCCTCCTTTATCAAGTCATGCCCACTCTGTATACGTACTGAATTATATAGGATTCACAATGCCTCATCTGCCCCATATCTTCAATACAGGGCACTTTCACCCCCTTCCTGCCCAGGCCAAATTTCAGATTTCAGCGCTGTCACACTTTGAATGACAATTGTGTGGTTTTGCAATGCCGTAACCAAATGAAATAGTTTTTTGAGACAGATAGAGCTTTCTTTTGATCATATTTAATCACCACTGGGTTTTTTATTTTTTGCTAATAAAAATTTAAAAAAACGAATATTTTGAAAAAAAAAACAGTTTTTTTTAATTTCTGTTATACAATTTTGTAAATAAATAATATTTCTCCTTCATTGATGTGTGCTGATGAGGCTGCACTAATGAGCACTCCAGAACAAGACAGCACCCCATCTGCCGTCATTTGTATATACGGTGGGCCTGGAGGTGGTTAAAGGGGCCGCACCAGGGGATATTTGAAAATGCACATAGAAGAGGAAAAAACTACAATTGGCTATTAAACATTCTGCTTCCACAAACTACAACTGACCCCATACTGTACCAGAATATCAGATGTGTGCTGATGAGGCTGCACTAATGAGCACTGATAGGCTGCACTGATGGGCATTGATGAGGCAGCACTGATGAGATGGCACTGATGAGGTGGCACTGATGAGGAGGCACTAATATGCAGCACTGATGAGCACTGATAGGCGGCATGATGAGCATACTAGGTGGCACTTATGGACACTGATAAGTGGCACTGATGGGTACTGATAGACATCACCTATGGGCACTGAAGGGCACTGATTGGTGGTACTGATGGGCAGCACTGATGTGCAGGCACTGATGGGCACTGAAAGGCATCACTGATGGGCACTGATAGGTGGTACTGATAAGCACTGATTGGCATCACTGCTTGGCACTGACTGGCATCACTGATGGGCACTGACTGGCATCACTGATGGGCACTGACTGGCATCACTGATGGGCACTGACTGGCTTCACTGCTGGGCACTGCTGGAGCTGCACAGATAATCAGGGCACTGATAATCAGTGCCCTGATTATCTACAGAGGCCTCCCCTGGAAATGTTGCTGATCGACTCTCCTCTCTCCAATAACTGGCAATTCCTTGTTTACATGTAATCAGCTGTGATTGGACACAGCTGATCATGTGGGTAAAAAGCTGTGTCATCTGCTCTTTACCGAGATTAGGGATGCAAATGTTCTGGGGACACAACGCATCGTTGCACTGCTTGCTCCTGCTCCCCCAGAACAAGACAGCACCCCGTCTGCCGTCGTTTGTCTATAAGGTGGGCGGGAGGTGGTTAAAGGGGCCACACAGGGGAGATTAACTGATAAAAAATACATACAAACAATGGGACAGCGGAAACTGCTTCACTCCTTAATCATTCAAAAGCCTATATGATTATATTTAACAGACATATCATGAGCAATAAAAATCATTACAATTATTTAAAAATGCATATAAAAGAGGAAAAAAATTACAATTGGCTATTAAAAATTCTGCTTCCACAAACTACAACTGACCCCATACTTTACATTACCAGAATAGAAGACCACACGCACCACCACAATATAATGGCAGCTATCGGCTGTGACAGGGATAAGTATATTGTTGCTGAAAAAAAAGAATTAATAATATGCTTTTTGTTTTTTTTTAATCAGATTTTATTGTTCAATTTTTTTATAGCACACCAACATGTACACAAAAGACAAAAAGAAAAAAACATTTAAAAAAATACATACATTTTCATATGTTTACACAAAAAAAGAAGAGGGAAAAAGGAGAAGGGAGGAAAATCCCCCCCTTTTCCCCATACTTTATCTTCTTTAGACATAACTCATAATTCATTCCCGTGTCCATTTGGTCAAGCCATGGCTTACAGATTGAATCCAAGCTCCTAGACGAGTTTCACATATAGAAAAAATGTTTCTCATAGGAGATGCATCTTTACAAATCAAATATCCAATCAGATATAGAGGGAGGGTGAGGGGAAGCCCACCTAATTGCTATCTGTCTCTGAGCTACAAAGAGCACCCATATAACATTAAACCACAATGGTGGTCTAAGCACAGAGCGATCAAGGTAGCCCAGGAGACACATTAAGAGATCCACTTTGAGATTAAGATCTAAAATTCCATTAAGAGTACCCACAACCTCTGCCCAATACCTCTGGAGTTTCGGACAGCGCAAATGTATCAAAGACCCCAGGTTGCCATATTTAGTGCAGGTCGAGTACAAAGTTAACCCAATATTCAACAGAAGTTCTGGCATCCTATACACCCTAAGCAATACACAGAATTGTGTTAATCTAAATGAAGGTGAAAGATATACAAGGGGAAGGGCCTGAAGAATCTTGTGCCAGACTTAGTCAGAGATAGGGCCGATATCACATTTCTCTCTGGCTGGACAATGAAACCCATTACAAGTACTTTGTAATAGGGATGTATATGTTGCAGAGATTATGCCTTTAGTAGTGGTTGCTTGAACCACTCTATCCAAAACTGGGACTGGGGGAAATAGAACAGGAGGAGAAGAAAATTTGGCATATAGACCATGGCGCAGCTGCAGGAATTGATAGAACCATCTAGGGTTCAAAGAGAATTCCTTTACCAGTTAATCAAAAGATTTAAGTACCCCAATCTCATATAATTGAGTAAGGGTAAAAATCTCGGCTTGTTCCCATTGCTGAAAACCCTGGAGCGTCATAATCTCCAGTAACATTTAATTACCCCCAAATAGGGGTATATTTATTTAGGGGGGAAACCCCCATTACCTTCTTAGCAAAATCCCAAACCTTGTATATGAGTACCAAGGTGGGCATATTAGTGAAAGCAGAGCACCTCAATGCCCCCTCCAGGGCCAGGAGTGGATGGCGACCCTGGAACCCAAAGAAGAGTAAGCAAAATGAGGATGCAACTAGGGCCTCTGATTCCCACTGCACCTGGTGCTGCAATTGAGCAGTTAAAAAATAAATTCTTGGGTTTGGAACCGCTAAACCCCCAACCTCCTTTGGATATTGCAGGAGATCTAATTTGATACGGATGGTCTTATTCCTCCAAATCAAATTTCTAAATATACCATTTATCTTAATAAAAGTTTTTAGAGGGATCCAAACTGGGGAACTGTGTAAATAATATAAGAGTTGGGGGATCCACACCATCTTAATTAAATTTATACGGCCTATTACTGAAAGGGGAAGTTTACACCAGACCCTACTTTGAGTCTGAAATCTTGTCAATAATGGAACAATATTGTCCCTTATATATGACAAAGAGGAAGTGGTCATAGTAACTCCCAGATATTTGAGAGAGGAAGCGACTACAAGTTGTGGCCATCTTGACGGAAAATGTTTCGGGAGAGGATCTAACGGCAGAAGCATAGACTTTTCCCAATTAATTGCAAGCCCTGAGAAAATTCATCTATGTACTTCATAACTGCTGGCACGGAGGACTGTAAATAGGATAAAAATAAAATAATGTCATCAGCATATAATGCTATTTTCTCTTCCATATTTCCTCTTACCAATCCCATTACAACCAAAGCCATCCGGAGAAGAGATGCCAATGGTTCATTAGCAAAGGCAAATAGGAGGGGTGACAGAGGACACCCCTGCCTTATGCCACAAAATAACTTAAAAAAGCAAGACTGTGCCCCCTTAACCCTAATTGAGGCCCTTGGGCTAGAGTACAATAACCGTACCCATTGACAAAATGTACCCCAGAGACCAAATTTTCCCAGCACGGCCCATAGATAGGGCCATTCTACACTGTCAAAAGCTTTAATGGCATCCAGTGCTAAGAAGGCCCGATCTGTATCTTTAGTCACTGGGAACTGCATATTAAGATAAGCTCTCCTAATATTAACAACAGATGACATATTAGGGATAAAACCAGCTTGATCGGCATGAATTATATGTGTTATCAATAGAGTTGAGTGGACACCTGGATGTTCGGGTTCGGCAACTTCGCAAAAAAGTTTGAGTTCGGCCCCGAACTTGACCCCAAACCCCATTGAAGTCAATGGTGGCCCTGAACTTTTGGGCACTAAAATGGCTCCAAAAAAGTCCTGGAAAGGGCTAGAGGGCTGCAAAACTAAGCAAAATGGGAGTAAGAGTAGGACAAGTGCCCTGCAAACAAATGTGGATAGGGAAATAACTTAAAATCCCATAAAAATATAAAAAATGGAGGAGGAGGTGGATGCGGAGTAGGAGGTTGAGGAGGCGGTGACCGTGGCGGCGTAGGTGGAAGTGGCGGTGGAGGAGGAGGAGGTAGCCAACACTGTTTTTTGTTTGTTTGGTTTTTTTTTTCTAATTGGGGTAGCCCCCAAAATATTGAGACATAGTAAAAAAAAAAAAAGATCACTATCTGCAGACAAACCCATGGATGTTCTAGCACTGGTTCAATTTTTCCATATAAAATGTGCCATGGTTTATTTTTTATGTTTCTCCTGTTACAAATTCCAATAAAGACTTACGTTCTATAAAAAAAAAAAAAAGTTCACTTAAGAATACCAGTGGCTGTGTGAGGCCGATATAAATGTCTATTCTGCACAAGGTACAGACAAGTCTTGTGGGATCCATGCCTGGTTCATTTTAATAAACGTTAGCTTGTCCACGTTGGCTGTGGACAGGTGGCTGCACTTGTCAGTGATAACGCCCCCTGCCGTGCTAAACACACGTTCAGACATTACACTGGCTGCAGGGCAGGCCAGCACCTCCAAGGCATAAAGGGCAAGCTCAGGCCATGTGCCCAATTTGGAGACCCAGAAGTTGAATAGGGCAGACCCATCAGTCAGTACGTGTAGGCGTGTGTGCACATACTGTTCCACCATGTTGCTGAAATGCTGCCTCCTGCTAAGACGTTGCCTATCAGCTGGTGGTGCTGTTTGTTGTGGCGTGCTGCTGACAAAGCTTTTCCACATTTCGGCCATGCTAACCCTGCCTTCTGAGGTGCTGGCAGTGATGCAGCTGTGCTGGTGACCTCTTCCTCCTCTGCCTTCGCCTTGTTCTTCCACTGAGCCCCCGGTGTCATTTGGGAATGCCCTCAGCAGCGCGTCTAACGGCGTGTGCTTGTAGTCATGCTTCAGTGAGGGAATTAAGGACGGCACATTGTCCTTGTAATGGGGATCCAGCAGGCTGGCCACCCAGTAATCAGCACAAGTTACAATGTGGGAAACTCGGCTGTCATTGCGCAGGCACTGCAGCATGTAGTCGCTCATGTGTGCCAGGCTGCCCAGAGGCAAAGACAAGCTGTCCTCTGTGGGAGTTGTATCATCTGTGTCCTTCGTATCCCCCCCAGCCACGCTCCAGTGATGCCCACGAGCTGTTTTGGGTGCCACCCTGCTGTGAACACGGTTCCTCCTCATCATCCTCCTCATCCTCCAGAACTGTGCCCTGGCTTGAAAATTTTTTACCTCGCCTATGCGTTTGCAGGAACCTTCCCTCCAAGCCACTTGTGAATGACTGGCCTGATAACTGTGGAAATGACCCCTCTTCCTCCTCCTCTTCCTCCTATGCCCCATCCTCTTCCATCATCGCCCGAAGTGTTTTTTCAAGGAGATAGAAGTGGGATAGTAAAGCTAAGAACAGCGTAATCGGCACTGGCCATGTTGGTGGAGTACTCAAAACACCGCAATACGCTACACAGGTCTCGCATGGAGGCCCACTCGGTGGTGAAGTGGTGCTGTTCCACAGAGCGACTGACCCGTGCGTGCTGCAGCTGAAACTCCACTATTGCCTGCTGCTGCTCGCACAGTCTCTCCAGCATGTGCAAGGTGCAGTTACACCTTGTGGGCACGTCACATAGGAGGCGGTGAGCGGAAAGGCTGAAGTTCCGCTGCAGTGCAGACAGGCGAGCAGCAGCAGGGTGAGAACACCGAAAGCGCGCACAGACGGCCAGCACTTTCTGCAGCAACTCTGACATATCCGGGTAGTTTTTTAGAAATTTCTGCACCACCAAATTCAGCACATGCGCCAGGCAAGGGATGTGCATCAAACCGGCTCGGCCCAGAGCTGCTACGAGATTTCGCCCATTATCGCACACCGCCAGGCTTGAGGCTTTGTGGCAACAACCACTCATCGGTCTGTTGTTCAATGCCCATCCACAGCTCCTGCGTAGTGTGGGGTTTATCCCCCAAACATATCAGTTTTAAAACAGCTTGCTGTCATTTTCCCCTGGATGTGCAGAAGTTGGTGGTGAAGGTGTTACACTGACCGAATGAGGTGGTAGAGGAGGAGGAAGCGCAGTAGGAGTAGGAAGCAACAGGAGGCAAAGAGAAATGCCTTGCAATCCTCAGTGGCGGAAGGACATGCGCCAAACTGATATCCACCTCAGGCCCACCCGCCACTACATTTGCCCAGTGTGCAGTTAGTGAGATATAGCATCCCTGACCGTGCTTACTGGTCCACGTGTCAGTGGTTATGTGGACCTTGCCAAAGATGGCATTGCACAGTGCACACTTGATCTTGTCCCCGACTTGTTTGTGCAAGGAAGGGATGGCTCATCTGGAAAAGTAGTGGCGGCTGGGAACCACGTACTGTGGGACAGCCACCGACATCAGGTTCTTAAAACTGTCCGTGTCCACCAGACGGAATGACAGCATTTCAAAGGCTGGGAATTTTGAAATGCTGGCATTCAGGGCCAGGGATCGGGAGTGGGTAGGGGGGTACTTCCTATTTCTCTCCAGTGTTTAGGAGATGGAGAGCTGTAAGCTTCCATGGGACAGTGTGGAAATGCTTGGGGACAGTGGCAGACATGGTGGCATTGCTGAAACATGGTCTGTTTGCTGGGTGGCAGGTGACACTGGCACTGTAGAGGTGGAGGAAGAGGCCAAAGCAGCAGCAGCAGAAGAGGAAGCAGTAGGAGCCCGAGACCTTTTTTGGATTTTGAGGTGCTTATTCCACTGCAGCTCGTGCTTTGCATGTAGATGCCTGGTCATGCAGGTTGTGCTCAGGTTTAGAACATTTATGCCTCGCCTCAGGCTCTGATTGCACAGCATGCAAACCACTCGTGTCTTGTCATTGGTGAATTGTCGGAAGGACTGCCACGCCAGGGAACTCCTGTGAGCTGCCTTTGGTGTGCTAGGTCCCTGGGTGCGGTGGGTAGTAGAAGACGTACTCTTTAGGGGACGGTTGCTCTGCTTTTGCAACCTGCTTCCTCTTTTGCTGTGCTGGTGCCTCTGTGTGACCACCACCCCTTCCTCCAAACTGCACACGTCACTCGCATGACCTTCATTCCATGTGGGGTCTAAGAAGATGATGGGTGGCGTGGGTCCCTGGATCGTGTGGTTTCCGTCGAGTGTCCTCAAGGGACCGCACCGTCAGGAAGGCTGTTAAGTGGTTACTGTTCTGTGCTCACCAAACGTACGACACGTTAGTCTCGGACTCCGCTCCGTATTTACAAGATTTGGACTCGTGTTGGACGTACTGGTCCGTAGATGTACGTTTCGTGCTCGACGTCACCTTATTCGTGGAGTTTTAGGTTTTTTCCAGAGCCCGAGGATGACGAAGGAGAAGACGACGACGACGAAACCG
>BLSH010376772.1:117640-127994 GCA_018402905.1 Glandirana rugosa
CCCGGTCCTCAGTCGGACGCCATCGGCCTCGACGAAGGGCGCGGAGGAAGTCCTCCGTGGGCTTGAGGTGCGACCCTCGCGGATAATGCGCTCCGGCGCCGACACCGGATGAGGAGGTGTCGCAGTTATGCCGAGGAAGGACACGTCGCACTTCCCGAGATTCCACCCAAGGGTTCCGGTCTGTGGGGGATTTGCATAGGTCTCGACAAATAGGTCGGGATTCTCGGACGAACCCCTGACTTCTCCATCAAGGGAACCCTTTCCGGCTTCGGTCCCGAAAATAATAACGGTACGAAGTGCGGTTCAAATCCTATGAATCAAAATAATGCCAACTGAGTCCTTGGTCTTCTGCTCTGCTATGTTGGGCTTAAGGGGAGAGGAGAGGCTGGTCACTGCATGAGGGTCGCTGGCTGCCTCAATCAAATGGCTTGGCGTGAAGCATGGCAATAATAAAAGCCCTGGCTTCGGCCTTTCCCAAGGGAACTACCTCTTCAGTCCCCAAGCAGGCTCTTAGGGCTGGATAAACAGCTCTGGATACGTTTAGGGGGTGTCTGGCCTTGGGAACCCACCTTAGAGCCCTTCACGCTGCACAGGAAGGAGCCGTATTGACGCTGTGGAGGAGTAGGCCACAGCCGCGGCCTCGCGTAATAGGCGCTCCCAGCGTGGAGTTCGGGTGCCTCCTGAAGGAGGCGCGGGAAGCAGCTCCGGCTACCGCAGGCTGACTCCTGGCCCGGGGACTTGTTCTGTTTCGGGCTGGCAAGCCTCTGATTGTCTGTCGGCGGGCTGGATGAGTGGAGCGGGACGGAGCCCGAGACTAAGCGTCCATCTCGGTCAGTCGGTGCATGCGCACCAGCTGTGCTTTTCTTATACATAGGGCTGTGAAAGGCCAACATAAAAATTCTGTGTTCAAATGTTTCAAGATATATAGGTCCCAGATGACTGGACTACAGGTGGAGACCTGTGTTGGGCACCAACAACCAGCGCCCTGAAGTTTACAGGCTTTGGGCAGATTAGCAGCATCTTAAAAAGCACAAAAATGACCAATCTAGCGTATAATAAAGTGACCAGTATTCATGTCTATATATATATATCATCTATATTATTAAATCTATATCTACATCTATATTATTAAATAATATAGATGACAGCCAGAAAAGCCCTTTAAATAAGAAAGATATTAACTTACCAATCACTGCATATGTGTAGACACAGCAGAAAAAAATCAGCTGTAGCTGGTTTTTAAATGGTAAACTGCTGAGAGGAGCTTTGGAATAGTCTGTGTGTATGCAATAATTAATATGAGCAACAGCCAAAAACAAGCCCCATGGATGAAAAGAGTAATATCTTATCAGCAGGAGAAAAATCACAGCATGTGTGTACTGGCAGGCACAGCAGAAAATGATCATCTTTGACAGGGTTTTTAAATGGTAAGCCGCTGTAAAGGACTGCCCAAAAGAAGGAGGAGACAGCTGATTCTGCCTCAGAGTGTCCAATCACATATGAGGACATCAGCAGCCTTAGTGTTTGCAATGAATGTATGATGCAGCCATCAGTGTGGGGAAAATACTCAGTCAAACAGCTGGAAGCTATTGGCATGGCTGCATAAGGCATCCCCCATCGTTTGTTGAACTGCGGATTCGTCATTTCTGGGCATCGGTTCTGGAAGAGCGTAATTTTCGGTACTGGCGAACCTTCAACTAAAGGCGTCACAAAGCGCAATTATACCAGCACAGAGGCGTGGCCGTCAGACAGGAAACAACGTCAGAAGAGACTTGGTCATGTCTACATGGGCCTGCCATGTTCCCCGCCACCTAGTGGCTGCCGGGCCAATGACAGGTGGAAAAGTTTGGTTCGGCGAGAGGGGAAAAGCGCCCCCTCTCCGATTGCCAAGGCTTCCAGGAGGGGGCCATCTGTGCTTAAAAAAAGATTATGAAACAATTACATAAATTTAAAAAAATGTGTACAATGAAAAATTGGCAATGAGAAGAAAGGGGGATTGAAAGTGAGGATGGGAAAGGAAAAACAATACTGCATGTCACATTAAATTTTCCATTTTACCCAAGCTGAAGCCTTCTAAAAAGGAACGATAGCTCAGAATGTTGTTCAAGCTAGGGTGGCTGGTGGCCTGTAGGTTGAAAATCCAGCGAGGTTCTCATTGTAAAACCAATCTGTTCCAGTCACAACCTCTGGGATCAGGGTCGACACGTTCAAGAGCCCAAAAATGCAGTCCTGGAACGTGGTAATCGTGGTCCTTGGCAATATGTAAACCAATGGGAGTGTAAATTTCACCAATTTCTGCAGCATGGGTATGGTCATAAATGCGTTTTTGAAATTCACAAATGGGTTTCCCTATATAGAAGACCCCTCAGGGGCATGTCATAATGTATACAGGTGCTGGTCATATAATTAGAATATCATCAAAAAGTTGATTTATTTCACTAATTCCATTCAAAATGTGAAACTTGTATATTATATTCATTCATTATACACAGACTGATATATTCCAAATGTTTATTTCTCTTAATTTTGATGATTATAACTGACAACTAAGGAAAATCCCAAATTCAGTATCTCAGAAAATTAGAATATTACTTAAGACCAATACAAAGAAAGGATTTTTAGAAATCTTGGCCAACCGAAAAGTATGAACATGAAAAGTATGAGCATGTACAGCACTCAATGCTTAGTTGGGGCTCCTTTTGCCTGAATTACTGCAGCAATGCGGCGTGGCATGGAGTCGATCAGTCTGTGGCACTGCTCAGGTGTTATGAGAGCCCAGGTTGCTCTGATAGTGGCCTTCAGCTCTTCTGCATTGTTGGGTCTGGCTTATCGCATCTTCCTCTTCACAATACCCCATAGATTTTCTATGAGGTTAAGGTCAGACGAGTTTGCTGGCCAATTAAGAACAGGGATACCATGGTCCTTAAACCAGGTACTGGTAGCTTTGGCACTGTGTGCAGGTGCCAAGTCCTGTTGGAAAATGAAATCTGCATTTCCATAAAGTTGGTCAGCAGCAGGAAGCAGGAAGTGCTCTAAAACTTCCTGGTATATGGCTGTGTTGACCTTGGACCTGAAAAACAGTGGACCAACACCAGCAGGTGACATGGCACCCCAAACCATCACTGACTGTGGAAACTTTACACTGGACCTCAAGCAACATGGATTGTGTGCCTCTTCTCTTTTCCTCCAGACTCTAGGACCCTGATTTCCAAAGGAAATGCAAAATTTACTTTCATCAGAGAACATAACTTTGGACCATTCAGCAGCAGTCCAGTCCTTTTTGTCTTTAGCCCAGGCAAGACGCTTCTGACGCTGTCTGTTGTTCAAGAGTGGCTTGACACAAGGAATGCTACAGCTGAAACCCATGTCTTGCATATGTCTGTGCGTAATGGTTCTTGAAGCACTGACTCCAGGTGCAGTCCACTCTTTGTGAATCTCCCCCACATTTTTGAATGGGTTTTGTTTCACAATCCTCTCCAGGGTGCGGTTATCCCTATTGCTTATACATTTTTTCTACCACATCTTTTCCTTCCGTGCGCCTCTCTATTAATGTGCTTGGACACAGAGCTCTGTGAACAGCCAGCCTCTTTTGCAATGACATTTTGTGCCTTGCCCTCCTCGTGCAAGGTGTCAATGGTCCTCTTTTGGACAACTGTCAAGTCAGCAGTCTTCCCCATGTTTGTGTAGCCTACAGAACTAGACTGAGAGACCATTTAAATGCCTTTGCAGGTGTTTTGAGTTAATTAGCTGATTAGAGTGTGGCACCAGATGTCTTCAATATTGAACCTTTTCACAATATTCTAATTTTCTGAGATACTGAATCTGGGATTTTCCTTAGTCGTCAGTAATAATCATCAAAATTAAAAGAAATAAACATTTGAAATATATCAGTCTGTAATGCATGGAATTAGTGAATGGAATTAGTGAAATAAATCAACTTTTTGATGATATTCTAATTATAACCAGCACCTGTATGACCCTCTGGGTTTGACAATTTACATGTCTAGTAGGATAGAAAGCATGCATATTGGGAAGGATAGGGTTAGGATTGGGGTTAATATATTTGCAGTAGTTACATGTTACAAGGGAAAGTGTTATTAAGGTCTTGAGTTGATTGTGAAGAGATGTCTATTCTAAAGTTGCTGGAAACCAACCTGTCTTTCAACGATTGTGCCCCTCTGAATGTAATCTGCGGTTTGGAAGGAACTAGTCAAGCTGTTTTGGGATCAGAGGTGAGCAGATGCCAATATTTTTGTATATGCTTGCGAATTAATGTGTGTTGTTGGCAACATTATGTAATAATTCATAAGTAGGTTTGGCATTGAGATCATTATTGGAGGGAGGACGAGTATTGAAAAGAAGTTGCTATCTAGTGAAGGCAGTTGCACTATTGTATGCACGGCGTAAACATGATTTTGTAAAAAAAACATACTACAAGCACAGAGCTTTCATCCCAAACCTTTAGTGCGTTTGATTCCATACTCTCAATATTTGCGTCTTTGACCCAATTGTGGAGACAAATTCAAATTGGCTGCGGATGCTCTTAGAGAGCGCCTCTTGGAACGAGGATATACAAAATCATGCTTACGCCGTGCATAAAATCGTGCAACTGCCTGCAGCTCCTGTTCAATACTCGTCCTCCCTCCAATAATGATTGAATGAATGAATTATACTATCTTTCAATTTAGGTAAATTATCAGCCCTAAATTACCTTGCTATGATACTTAAAATTGCATATATTATCTGGTAAATTTCCACTACCTAACAGGTGTATGTCCTCTGAGAGTGCCCCTGCATGGCAGGGGCACTCTCAGTGATCACGGTGATCACATGATCTGGGTGATCACGGTGTACTGTGCATGCACACGCTGTCATGTCCATTTACAGAATAAGTTCATGCACAAGTTGTGTTAGTAGCTTGCATCTTCATAGCTACTCATCAGCTTTTATGCATATTGGCATATATATTGTACTTATAGAACATATGTTTATTTTCTTCTTTGTTTATGTTTATATAGCTGTTATAGTATTCATTTCATAGTGGAAACCAAGAAACTAAACCCCCAGACGAAGACTACGCAGTCGAAACGCATATGGGTACTGACTTGTAGCACTGTAAATATACATTGTTGTACATTTACCAGTCTGTAATAGTTTTTATGTATTTTTTATGACAAAGCTATTTTATTGAAATAAACTTTTTGTATTTTTACATTAGCATTGTGGCCCATTTAGTACCTACCTCAAAGTCCCAACGAGTCCTCTTTCTTCTCCTACAATGTTTCCTTAGAGGTGTACAAAGGGAAAAATAGTAAAGGCAAAGTGGAGGTGCAGATAATACAGATGGCAGAAAGGGAGGTGTACAGGGATCAATATAGGCATATATACAAGCATGAAAATACAACCATGCAGAGAATAAAAAATAAAAATTAGAAAATATATGCAGAAAATGTATGCAAAAATACACACATGCCTATATGCCAAAAACACAAAAATATAGAAACATAGGTAAATCCATGTATAGGAATGCAAGGATGCCTGAAGGGATGTATATTGTCTCAGTCATAGAAATGAGACACATCCCACTCAAAATTCATTCCGGCAAGCATTCTGGAGTTTAGGTGAAAAATCCAGTACATGTCCCTTTTGCACAGAATCTTGATGAGGGATGAGCTTGATGTTCGGGTTTGTTAGTTCGGGTTTCCCCGAACATTAAGTGGCGTCCATGGCAACATCACGCGCCCCATAATGCTTTCAAATGGTGGCAGAATGCCGCCTGCTGATTGGCCAAAGCATGCACATGACCTGCATGCTTTGGCCAATCAGCGGGCGGCCTGCTGTGAGAGCTTTGATTGGCTTAAGCAGGGTGCCTTTAACCAATCACTGCACAGCAGCCTCAATCCACGCCCCACACTATATAAAGCCGCTTATACAGTGGCTCTATGTAGTGTGTTGGTGGCGGTCAGCTGTGTTAGAGAGATAGCTTAGGTTCCTGAAAACAGGCAGTTTAGCTAGCTAGCTTTCTTGTGTGTGTAAAGATAGAAAGAAAAGTCCAAAAAATAGATAGCTAACTAGATAGATAGAAATATAAAATATATCTGTCAGTTAGTGCAGACAGGTTAGCGTAGAGAAAAAAAATATATATACAGTCTAATATATATATATATATATATATATATATATATATATATATATATATATACGCACAGAGTACTATATATCAGTGTACATTGTACATACGGTATATAGTACACTTGACATGGTGTATTAAAACATATACAGCCTGGGGGGCGTGTCCGGCCAGCGGAGAAGATGGCGGCATAATCCCGAGCTCCGGTTACACCACGCTCACAGCGAAGATATACAGCGGAGAGGAGAGCTGTCTATCCGCTACTGTCGCTCCAAGAGATCGGCGAGAACCCAGCTGTCAGCATGAGCAGGAGAAGGAAGGTGAATAAGCCACTGCAGCGGCTCACAGACTTCTTCCCAGCGACACAAGCCCAAGGTAGGCAAAATGGCGCTGGTAGCAGCAGCATGGGCGGAACGATCGGTCCGCATCACGATCGCACAAAACGGGCAGAGAACCCACATACCACCGGGCAATCAGCGGAGATAGAGGATGTATCCCCCCCCCCTCACTCCCACTACACGTAGCCCTGCAAAAACAAAGGTCGAGGAGGGAAGGGGAGGAGGCTCTGCAGGGACAGCATAACACACTTGCCCAGGCCTATACACAGGCACCATTACAAGACCTTGCCATAGAAGCATTCCCAGCATCTGATCAAGCCATCTCAGAACACACTATAAAAAGCATGCTCTTGTCACTCAGGAGCACGCTGTTCATAGACTTTTCTGACATGATTAACCCATTACAGGAAGCAGTACAAATCCAAGCTGACAAAATATCCCACTTGGAAAATAAAATGGCGGATTTATATATGGCACATAATGAGCTGATAGATGCCTATACTGACCAAGAAAACTAATTGCAACGTCTCCAAAATAAAATAGCTGATTTAGAAGATCGCTAGAGATGCGATAATATAAAATTTATAGGGATATCCGAATCTATCCAAGCCAACGAATTGACATGCTTTGTTCAACGCTTAATGAAATCACTGGTCCCCAATCTCAGCGACATTGAACTGTGTGTCGACAGGGCCCACCGTATCCCCAAGCCAAAGTTCTTGCCCGATACCGCACCTAGAGATACACTGGCCAGGAACCATTACTTCCACGCTAAAGAACGCGTCATGGCAGCAGCCAAACAAAACCCAGTAGTGCCTGACGAATTCCAAAATATATCGCTGTTCACCGACATATCCCAGCAAACTGCTCTAAACAGGAAAAAATTGCA
This sequence comes from Glandirana rugosa, assembly GCA_018402905.1. Lineage (NCBI taxonomy): Eukaryota > Metazoa > Chordata > Amphibia > Anura > Ranidae > Glandirana > Glandirana rugosa. The sequence continues at coordinate 124,998 of BLSH010376772.1, forward strand.
GCCACTCATGAAAGTCCTGCGCAACAACAAAGTGATTTACCACTGGGGATTCCCAACAAAGCTACTAGTGCAGTGGAATGGGAAAATGCACCCCATATTCATTGTTGAGAAAGGGATACAGCTCTTCAAAGATTGGAACCTGATACCTATGAAAATGCAGCACCAGGGTTCACCGAACCTGGAGCATTTACAAACAGAATGGTCTTAAGGGGTTTCCCCCCCTAAGTCAAGCAGTTGCCTTTCCCCCCTACCACGCTGACTTTTATTGTTAAGCTCTCCTCTCACCATCATTATCAACCAGAAGGTGAGGCTCGGAGCCCCGACCCCAGAAGTTCCAAGCACTAGCACCAGTTGTGCACTGGTCTAACATCACCCCCGCACTTCAATGCGGCCCTGCCGCACATATAGCCTGCATTATACCAGGCCCCTTTTTACCCAAGGTTTCTTAACACCTGTTTATTTGGTTCCTTTCTTTTTCCTCCTCTTCTTCTTTTCTGCTCCAGACACCAACTACGCAAGACTTCTGGAAGAACAGAACAATCTACATTCAGCAACCTCAGCTGAGACCACCCGATCCAGGACCCATCTGATCTATATGGCAAGGCTACCGCTTTGGAACACACATCTCGCCAAATTCTGCTACTTGGACTCAGGTACTGTGATGCTATTTCATTATAGATATAACTGGGACAGCATAGCGCTCTATCACCATGCCACTAAGAGTCCTTTCCATTAATTGCAAGGGCCTCAACAGTCCTTTCAAACAACATGCCCTGCTGAAAGAAGCGAACGAGTACAAGGCGGACATAATCTTTACCCAGGAGTCCCATTTTGCTGCTGACAAGTGCCCCAAAATGCGACTCTTGAGATACCCCAATGTGTTTATGGCCAATGGCCCAAAAAAGAAGTGTGGGGTCTTTATTGCCATAAAGGAGACAATACAATTTAAACTCATAAAATCAGTGGAAGACACCAACGGGAGATTCATCATTCTGATATGCGAGTTGAATAATTCAATATACACACTGGTTAATGTGTATAGCCCAAATACGAAAGTCAGGAAATTCCTGCACCCAACATTGAAACAAGTCATGGATATAACCCAAGGAACTTTATTGATTGGAGGAGACTTTAATACAGCGCTACAACCCGATATGGACTCAACATCACCGAGCAGGAGGCCAAATGCCTCATTACAGGCCCTATTACATAAATATGACCTATATGATGTGTGGCGCTGTTATCATGGATCCGAAAGAGATTATACACACCTGTCGACAGCCCACGCATCATATTCTCGTATTGACTATTTCTTTATGTTGAAAATACCGCTGCAGAATGTACTTAAAGTTGATATTGGCACGATCTCTTGGTCGGATCAGATTAGAATTTGATGACAAATTATCTAAATCTCCCCCACCGAGGTGGCGACTAAACACCTCGATTTTAGAAGACAAGAAATCGTGCCAAATACTACAACAAGAACACAAATGGTTCTTTGAAAGCAGCAATACTCAGGATATAAATAAGCTTACATTATGGCAAACATACAAAGTGTAGATGAGGGGGTTTCTAGGGGGCAGATAGAAGAGACACTGCATTCTATAGCAAACAAAGAGATAGCAAATAAAAACCACCCAAACACGAGTCTCACACAAGAGCTTGTGCAAGAAAGACAGAAACTCAGATCCCTACTGCTCTATAAATATGAAAACAATATGAAATTTCTGAAAGCTAAACACTATGGTCTCCATAATAAGGCAGGCGCGTGGCTAGCTAACAGGGTTAAATCCATACAGGCCCAACAAAAAATAGCCTCCATTGTACATCCTACAAAGAACGTATCCCTCTTCAACCTCAAAGACATAGCCGATGCCTTTGCCGACTATTATCAATCTTTATGCGATCTAGAAAATGATCACTTTACCCCACAACCTACTATAGATCTTATTAAGTCATTCCTCCATAAAATTGACCTCCTGAGGGTGTCGGAAGAGGAGATAGAAGTAGTTATCAAAACCCTCCCTAACCAAAAATCACCTGGAGAGGATGGCTATTCTAATGAATACTACAAACGCTTCTCTTCACAGGTGGCCCCCTACCTTTGCGATCTCTTCAATCAGGCCTCATCCTCTGGATCATTCCCAAGTGATATGCTAAAAGCGATCATAGTTACTCTTCCTAAACCAAACAAAGACTCTACCTCACCATCCAATTACAGACCGATTTCACTTCTAAATACAGATATGAAGATATTCGCCAAACTATTAGCAACCAGACTACAAAAGATCCTACCTTCTCTCATTCACCCCGACCAAGTGGGATTTGTCCCAGGCCGTCAAGCCCCGGACACCACTAGATGCCTTATTAATTTAATTAATCAAACAGAGCTCTCCCGAACGCCTTCTCTGCTCCTCTCCCTGGATGCAGAGAAGGCGTTCGACAGCGTGCACTGGGGTTACCTCAAAGAAGTATTACCGGACCTTCGGACTGACAGGATGGATACAAACAGCAATTGGGTCACTTTACTCTAACCCAATGGCAGTAGTACTCAACTCAGGCATAATATCCAAACCCATACACATTAAGAATGGAACCAGACAGGGTTGCCCGTTGTCACCCATAATATTTGCACTATTAATGGAACCACTAGCGGAAAGGATTAGAACCAACCCTAATATATCAGGCATCATGGCAGCAGGACATCATCATAAAATGAGTTTGTTTGCCGATGTTATGCTAATATTATCAAAACCAGAAGTGTCACTAGCAGAGACCCAATTAATTCTAAACAAATTTAGCTCTATCTCATATTACAAGCTAAATGCCTCTAAATCTCAAATCCTTGGGATAAACATACCCAGTTGCCTGAAGAACCACATCAAAGCACAGTTTCCATTTCTTTGGCCCCCAACCTCCATTACATTTCTAGGCACCCGACTAATGTCCAAAACATCCCAGCTTTATACTGCTAACTATAATCCCCTTTTGGAATCT
>BLSH010376772.1:128004-149549 GCA_018402905.1 Glandirana rugosa
CTAGGTACCATTGTCACGGTGTGTAGTATATCCAGTATAAATACATTATCCCGGACATTACTCCGTAAACCGGAGGACGAGCCACTACAACTCAGGTATAGCCCAACATCGCGGCATAATTTCAGAGGAGGTTAGTTAATTCAAGGAACCCAATATAGGTACTGAACAAAGTTATAACCCACGTCCTTAAAGGACTGAAAGTATAAACCCGATATGTGTAATTGGTCGCACATATAACTTAATAAGTTGAGCGTATAGTCCTACTACTTAGAGGGCAACCACAGAAGGTGACTAAAATACTCAAATTTAACATAACAGAGGAAATACCGTTATTTCTGGGGTGTGAAGAGGCCAATGGCCCAAAAAAGAAGTGTGGGGTCTTTATTGCCATAAAGGAGACAATACAATTTAAACTCATAAAATCAGTGGAAGACACCAACGGGAGATTCATCATCCTGATATGCGAGTTGAATAATTCAATATACACGCTGGTTAATGTGTATAGCCCAAATATGAAAGTCAGGAAATTCCTGCACCCAATATTGAAACAAGTCATGGATATAACCCAAGGAACTTAATTGATTGGAGGAGACTTTAATACGGCGCTACAACCCGATATGGACTCAACATCACCGAGCAGGAGGCCAAATGCCTCATTACAGGCCCTATTACATAAATATGACCTATATGATGTGTGGCACTGTTACCATGGATCCGAAAGAGATTATACACACCTGTCGACAGCCCACGCATCATATTCTCGTATTGACTATTTCTTTATGTTGAAAATACAGCTGCAGAATGTACTTAAAGTTGATATTGGCGCGATCTCTTGGTCGGATCACGCGCTTATCAGATTAGAATTTGATGACAAATTATCTAAATCTCCCCCACCGAGGTGGCGACTAAACGCCTTGATTTTAGAAGACAAGAAATCGTGCCAAATACTACAACAAGAACACAAATGGTTCTTTGAAAGCAACAATACTCAGGATATAAATAAGCTTACATTATGGCAAACATACAAAGTGTACATGAGGGGGGTTCTAATTAAGATGGCCGCACAAATTAAAAGACAGAGGATGAGGCAGATAGAAGAGACACTGCATTCTATAGCAAACAAAGAGATAGCAAATAAAAACCACCCAAACACGAGTCTCACACAAGAGCTTGTGCAAGAAAGACAGAAACTCAGATCCCTACTGCTCTATAAATATGAAAACAATATGAAATTTCTGAAAGCTAAACACTATGTTCTCCATAATAAGGCAGGCGCGTGGCATGCTAACAGGGTTAAATCCATACAGGCCCAACAAAAAATAGCCTCCATTGTACATCCTACAAAGAACGTATCCCTCTTCAACCGCAAAGACATAGCCGATGCCTTTGCCGACAATTATCAATCTTTATATGATCTAGAAAATGATCACTCTACCCCACAACCTACTATAGATCTTATTAAGTCATTCCTCCATAAAATTGGCCTCCCGAGGGTGTCAGAAGAGGAGCTCCGCACCTTGTCACTCCCGTTCACAGTTCAGGAGATAGAAGTAGTTGTCAAAACCCTCCCTAACCAAAAATTACCTGGAGAGGATGGCTATTCTAATGAATACTACAAACGCTTCTCTTCCCAGGTGGCCCCCTACCTTTGCGATCTCTTCAATCAGGCCTCATCCTCTGGATCATTCCCAAGTGATATGCTAAAAGCAATCATAGTTACTCTTCCTAAACCAAACAAAGACTCTACCTCACCGTCCAATTGCAGACCGATTTAACTTCTAAATACAGATATGAAGATATTCGCCAAACTATTAGCAACCAGACTACAAAAGATCCTACCTTCTCCCATTCACCCCGACCAAGTGGGATTTGTCCCAGGCCGTCAAGCACTGGACGCCACTAGATGCCTTATTAATTTAATTCATCAAACAGAGCTCTCCCGAACACCTTCTCTGCTCCTCTCCCTGGATGCAGAGAATGCGTTCAACAGAGTGCACTGGGGTTACCTCAAAGAAGTATTAAACGCCTTGGACTGACAGGATGGATACAAACAGCAATTGGGTCACTTTACTCTAACCCAATGGCAGTAGTACTCAACTCAGGCATAATATCCAAACCTATACACATTAAGAATGGAACCAGACAGGGTTGCCCGTTGTCACCCCTAATATTTGCACTATTAATGGAACCACTAGCGGAAAGGATTAGAACCAACCCTAATATATCAGGCATCATGGCAGCAGGACATCATCATAAAATTAGTTTGTTTGCCGATGATGTTATGCTAATATTATCAAAACCAGAAGTGTCACTAGCAGAGACCCAATTAATTCTAAACAAATTTAGCTCTATCTCATATTACAAGCTAAATGCCTCTAAATCTCAAATCCTTGGGATAAACATATGCAGTTGCCTGAAGAACCGCATCAAAGCACAGTTTCCATTTCTTTGGCCCCCAACCTCCATTACATTTCTAGGCACCCAACTAACATCCAAAACATCCCAGCTTTATACTGTAAACTATAATCCCCTATTGGAATCTCTACCGCAACAACTATCCAAATTGAAATCAACCGATCTAAACACAATGGGCAGAATAGCAACCTTAAGATGTTGATCCTACCCAAATTGCTTTACCTATTTAGGACAGAAATTATACCAATTCACAAAAGTTTCTTTACGCGAGCACAAAGATGCTTCAACCAGTACATCTGGAACCACAGGCCCCCTAGATGCGCAATGAACATTATGGAAAGATCTAGAACTATAGGAGGAATGGGAGCTCCCAATATTATGGCCTACTATAGAGCTTGTATACTAGATCAGAGCCGGCACTGGTGGACCCCCAGCATACAAAAAACACGGACCTCCATAGAATCCCTAAATGTACCTGATAACGATCTTAAAGTAACCCTACTAGCTTCAAAATTAGGGGCTCCCACGCCTAGCGCCTATTCCCCAGCAACTCTGACCACACTGAACACCTGGTAGGAGTTAATACTAGACCAACCTTCCATAGACCCTCAAGCCCAAATAAAAATTCCAATTTCAGTACTCCAACACTTCATCCCCGACATGGATCTCAGGAAATGGCAGGACAGAGGGATAAAATACTTAGGGGACTTATACCAGGAGGGAAATCCCCGGAGAATCCAACAATTTGAAGATTTAAAAGCCACATTTTCCCTCTCGACCATACATCAATACCAATATATACAAATCAGGACCTTCTTACATGCTCACCCATTCCCTCCCACAATAGATATACCGTTACAATTAGCCACTTTCCTCCAGGAAACCCCCCCGTTAACAAAAGGTATTTCACTATTTTATAAAAAGTATTGTACAAAGGGGACTTTCTCCAAAACCAAATCCATATCAAAGTGGGAAGACATTCTGGGAGTAAGCTTCCCAAAAACCCACTGGGAAAAGGCACTAAGGATCACATTTGCTGTCTCAAAGTGTGTAACTCACTGGGAGCAATTCCAAAAGGCATTACACTCCTGGTACTTAACCCCAGCCAGATTAGCTACAATATATCCACACCAACCAGCCTACTGCTGGAGGAATTGTGGGGAAACAGGTACACTGTTTCACGTTCTATGGGCCTGCAAATCATTAAAATGCTACTGGAACAAAATCTTCTCCATACTGTCAAATATATGCAACCAAAATATCAAACCTAACCCAGGTCTGGCTCTACTACACCGCAATATCCAAGAGTTTCACCCGAAATTTCGCACCACAATAATACATCTCCTCTTCGCAGCTAAAATGAACATCACAAAAAGGTGGAAATCCCCTGATATCCCAACATATAGAGAAGTTATTCAGGATCTGAACCATCAATGTGAAATGGAAAAAACTTTAGCAATTACCTTACTAAACTTTAAGAGGTTCCAAACTGCTTAGGACCCCTGGCTCACTAATCCCAACTGTACGCTTACTTGAAGATTGTGATATGTATATGGTCTGGTATATCTTCTCTAATCCCCCACCTACTTCCCCCCTCTCTACCCCTTCCACACCTGTTATCTCCTTCCTACTATCACCCGCTTCCTGTCTACTTTCCTCCCTTTCCTCTTTACCCTTCTATTTTACTACTCTTTTCTTGGTACTTCCATGTCAACCCGTTTGTCTCTCACCAAGTTAAGTCTTAGCCCAATGCATGATCAACTGTTACTATGGTAATCTATACAATTAAGCAGCAGTCTTCCCCCCCCATGGACACAGTATGATCCCATTGGGGTGTCTAGAGGGGGGAACCGAAGTAAATGCGTTACTGTTTACTAGCAGATAGATGTTTAATGTGCTATTAGTATGGTACAGATGAGACAACTTATATCTTATGTCAGTTATGTACTGTATTTTTCTGTATGTGTACCAATAAAAAACTATTGAAACTAAAACATATACAGCCTGGTATATATATATATATATACACACACAGCGTATTGCTTGTGCACTATATATATGTACATACGGTATATAGTACACTTGTTGTGGTGTATTACAAATATATACAGCCTGGCATATATATATATATATATATATACATGTATACACACACAGCGTATTGCATGTGCACTATCTATCCATGCATTCGGGCATTCGGCGGTGTACGGTATATAGTACACGTGGTGTCTTAAAATATATGCAGTCTAGTGTATATACGGTATATATATATATATATATACATACACGCAGCCTATTGAATGTACACTATATATTGGTACATTCGGGGTGTACGTACGGTATATAGTACACTTGACCTGGTGTATTTAAATATATACAGGCTAGAGTACAGATATACACAGAGCGTATTGGGTGTACACTATATATCGGTGCATTTGGGGGTGTACGATATATAGCACACTATTTGACGTGGTGTCTTCAAATACATAAAGTCTAGTGTATCCAGATATACACGCAGCGTATTGAGTGTACACTATATGTCATTACATTCGCGGGTGTATGGTATATAGCACACTACTTGACGTGGTATCTTCAAATATATACAATCTAGTGTATCCAGATATACACGCAGCGTATTGAGTGTACACTATATAACAGTACATTCAGGGGTGTATGGTATATAGCACACTACTTGATGTGGTGTCTTCAAATATATGCAGTCTAGTGTATCCAGATATACACGCAGCGTATTGAGTGTACACTATATATCGGTGCATTCGGGGGGGTACGGTATATAGTACAGCGTAGTGTGGTGTTAAAAAAATACCCATCATGTCAGGAAGGCCACAAAGGAGAGGCAGACACTGCCAGGCCACTAAAAGAGGGCAAGCAGCCTCTTTGTCTTTAGTGAAAATTGGTGGTGGTGGACGTGGTGCATCCTCTGCAGGCATCATGCACGGAGGAGTCACCTGAGTTGTTGGACCATAATGTCGCTTACATGCTCATGGAGGATGTGCAGCAGTTTGAAGGCTTCGATGTTGGTTCCCAGGTTGAGGAAGGGAGCATTGTGAGCCTAGAGGGGTGCCGCAAAAGGACAAGAAACTAGCAGTCATGTTCCCCCAGCTGCAGTATACTGCCAAGTTTGCTCCAGTGACGAGGAGGCAGGGGATGATGAGGGCACAGACTGTACTTGGGTGCCTGAGAGAAGAGAGGAGGAAAGTGAGGAGGAGGCCCAACTCCAACAAGGCAGGATGTCATCCAGGGGCCAGCTTAAGGGCAGCCACCCAATTGCATCAGACCACAGAGCTCCACAGGTGCAGGGCACTGCTGCCTTCCTGCTGACTTCCAAAGTTTCTTTGGTGTGGGCATTTTTCAGCACATGTGCAGTAGATCGCACCGTTGCCATTTGCATCTATGTCTGAAGAGGGTCAAGCACGGCCAGGACTCCAGCTGCTTGGGCACTACTGTCTTGACAAAACATATGACGACCAGCCATGCAGTCCATTGGCAAGAGTACCTGAAGAACCCACACCAGAAAACAAGATGGACTCTTCCTTGCTCCTCATCTAGGATCTCAACCCCTACTATACCTGCAGTCCTCTCCAAACCTGCACTGAGAGGAATGAAAGTGTAGCAATGCGTACCACAACTAGTACTTGCAGCCAATCTGTTAGCAGTACACCACCAGGTGAATTCAACAGGCAAATATCCCTACCCCAGTTGCTGAATCGTAAAAAGAAATACTGTCCCAGCCATCCACATGCTCAGCGTCTTAATGCTAGCTTGGCCAAATTGCTAGCACTCCAACTGCTGCCCTTTCAGCTGGTAGACTCTGCCCCCTTTTGTCAATTTGTGGAATGTGCTGTCCCACAGTGGCAGGTTCCCAAAAGACATCTCTCTGCCGTCATGTGGAAGGCAATGTTTTGGCCTCGTTGGAAGGTGCGGTCAGCAGTAGGGTTCATATTACCGCTGACTCATGGTCCAGCAGGCATAGTTAGGAATGGTACCTTTCCTTCACAGCGCACTGGGAAACTCTGGCAGCTGGGAAGGATGCAGGACAGGGTTCAGTTTTGGAAATAGTTCCGCCACCACGCCAGAGGCTGGAGGTGATTTTGCCACATCCGCCCCCCCCCTCCTCTTCTTCTACATCTGTGGCCTCTTCTGCAGAATTGTCCTCTGAACCTGCAGTGCTTCCTAAGCACTCAAGGGGCTATGCAAGCAGTCAGGCTAAAAGATGCCATGCGGTGCTTGAGTTAGTCTATCTTGGGGACAGGAGCCACATTGGGGAAGAGATTCTTCCAGCTCTGCTGGGGCAGGCTCAGAGGTGGTTGACGCCTGGCAGCTTGAGCCAGGAATGGTTGTATGCGACAATGGCACCAACCTTCTCTCTGCCCTCTGACTGGGACAATTGACACATGTTCCATGCTTGGCACACGTCTTTAATTTGGTGGTGCAGCGTTTCTTGACCAGGTACCCAGGCTTACCAGATATCCTGAGGCAGGCCAGAAAAGTTTGTGGTCATTTCCAGAAGAAAAGAGCTATTTTACAAAATAAAGGACTTGTCAAAAACTGCCCCTTGTTTTTTTACACTACACTTTTTTGGTGAATGGGTAGGGGTACAATGTACCCCAAACCTATTCACATAGGAGGAGGGCCAGGATCTGGGGGCCCCATTTAGTAAAGGGGGCTTCCAGATTCCAATAAGCCCCCCTGCCTGCAAACCCCCACAAGCACTGGCCAGGCTTGTGGGGAAGAGGCTCATGTCCCCATCAACATGGGGACAAGGTGCTTTGAGGTGGGGGCAGAGCCCCCCCTCCCCCAAAGTACCCATACTCCTCATGTTGAGGACATGTAGCCTGTTGTGCTCGCTCGCCCCCCCCCCCCACATCCTTACCTGCCAGGGCTGCATGCTCGGATAAGAGTCTAGTTTGAATTTTAGGGGGAACCCCACGTCAATTTTCTTTAAATTTGGCACGGGGTTCCCCTTAATATCCAAACCAGACCTGAAAGAGCCTGGTTTGGACTGGGGGGGACCCCACGCATTTTTTTTCAGCAATTTTTTTTTATATTGCCAGTAACCGGCGATACATTACAGCCACGATTTTAAATGACATTTTTTTCCTATGGAAATGTCATTTTGCTCTGGCTATGTTCTACACCTCACAGAGATGCCCCCTTTTACACACAAACTAAGGACACCCCCCAGGCACAATATTTAAAGGAATTTTTCTATTTTTTTTTCACTTTAAGCATTATTAAAACTACTGCTCCTGAAAACGATCAATTTCAATACTTTTTTTTTTATTGATACATGTCCCCTAGGGCAGGACCCGGGGGCCCCATACCCTTTTTAGGGCAATACCATTGCATAAAAGCCTTTAAAATGAGAACATTTGATTTTTCATGTTCGGGTCCCATAGACATAATGGTGTTCAGATGTTCGTCCAAACTTTTTGTCTGTTCTCATGTTCTGGTGTGAATCGAACCGGGGGGTGTTCAGCTCATCCCTAGTCATTACAAGCATGTTATACTTGTGGGGGGGGGGTGAAAAAAGGAGCAATAAAATATGTATACTATACATATGCAATGCCATTTAAGAAGATAAAATGAGTAAAATACTGGTAATGGATTGGATATGTACTGTACACAGTGGCAGAATTATGGGGGTAGCACTGGTGACTGGGCCCTTCAGGTCTGTGAATCTGAGGGGCCTGCCTGCCCATCCGCTATTATGGGGGACCCGCTGCCTGTCCACCTGTCCGCCATTGTGATCCCATAAGTACAGACACAGGGGCCCCCCCTATGCTATTGTGAGGGGCCCATCCACCTGTCTGCTGGTGTGAGGGGCCCCTCGGCTATTGTCAGGGGCCCGCTCACCTGTCTGCTGGTGTGAGGGGCCCCTTTGGCTATTGTAAGGGGCCTGCCCACCCATGTGCTGCTGTGAGGAGTCCCTCCGCTATTGTGACAGGCCTTGCCTACCTGTCTACTGCTTTGAGGGGCCCCTCCGCTACTATGGGGGGCCTGCCCATCTGCTGCTGTGAAGAAGGCTGATCAGTGGCTCTCCAGAGAGTGGGGGGTCTGTGCTGATTAGTTATCAGTGCAGCCCCCCAGGATCACCACCTTAGACCCCCAGGGACCCCACCCAACACCACCAGGGATAATACCCAGGGATGCATCCAGGGACCACCAGAGATGCCACCAAGAGACCACCAGGGATCCCACCCATGGACCACCAGGGGTGCCACCCAAGACCACCAGGTAAGGGTCACACAGTGCCCAATAGGGATGGCACTGTGCCCATCTGTGCTGCTTGCCAGTGCCACATATTGGTGCCTATCAGGGCCACCTATCAGTGCCACCCATCATGGCCACCTATCAGTGCTCATCAGTGCCACCTATCAGTGCCCATCAGTGCCACCTATGAGTGCTTATCAGTGCCCATCAACGCTGCATATCAGTACCACATATCAGTGCCCATCAGTGCTGCTTATTAGTGCCGCCTATCAGTGCTGCATATATGTGCCTCATCATCAGTGCCCATCATTGCCACCTTATCACTACTGCCTCATCAGGGCCCATTTTTAATTTGTATTGCAAAAAATAAAAACCCCAAAAGTGATCAAATACCACCAAAAGGGGGGCGTGGCTTGAAGCAAGGAAAGGTGGACGTGCTTCTACAGAGCTCTGGGACCTACCGACAATATCCAGAGCCATCCGCGGCACAAAAGACCCAGTGAGAGGAAATATTTAGCCAGGCTTGTGTCCCAAAGCATACACTACACCACCGGCCAAAAAACGCACCGCTGGGGTCCCGATTAAGGACAGGGTAATCCACCAATCCGCTCATCCATTCTGAGGGACCTGCAGCCAGACATCCATACAGCCACTAATCCACACCATCTTCCAAATCCTTGTATTAGCTGATCACCCCTGATGTAATCCCGCAGATTGGGAGGTGGAGGGAGCAGTACAGGCCCCCAAGGATAATTTATCTCGTGGCTCCAAGTGAGGCCTACAAATCTTGAGAAGACCACCGCCATCTTGCGGCCCTCATCTCCGGACGCATCCTACCCGGTCTTAGTGAGGCACTAGTGGGAGCACATAGCCAGCCAGACACCCGCCATCTCACAGGACACCCAGCCAGGGCACCACCACAAAGCTGCATCCCGACCAACAACTAGGTAACGCTTCCTCGGCCCGGATGGTGGCTCAAAATCGAGGCTCCGGCTGCAGCCTACTAGCGCCTGGGGAGCTCTCCTGATGGATAGCTCAACATCTCAATCCCCCTGGGGACCCAGTCAGCTCCCACACACCAACTCCTTCCTACTTACGGAGTGGCTAATCAGAGGGGATTATATGCTTATTTTTGGTTAGCAATTTAACAGTGAGATAGTTAACACTAGTAGGGCCTAATACGGTGGCCATATTGGGACTCCCATGAGATACGGCCTGTAAGGATAGAGATGACAGCTCTAGGTTAGTACCCACTGCACAGGGTGAGTATCAGAACAACCAGTGCCTTTTCTACTGAATATCACAAACCACTGTTCATCATTATCTAATAGACAACAGCACACACAATGTCTTGCAAAAGAATGGGGGACTACAGACCCCAGAAACTCACCCCCTTCTTCTTTAAACAGGCCCCATAGTCCAGTAAAAATGACAACGATCAAACCGCAACTCCAGAAAGCGAAGCATATACAGACCTCCCAGACGAAACCACAGAGGTTCCATCATCACCTATCAGTCACCCGTAACAGGGAGCCCTGCCAAAGCAAGAATGAGAATTGATGCTGAGCTATCACCATCGCACTCCGAGCCCCAAGAATTCATTCCTCTTAGCGCCAATCAGGCTCTGAATTGACCTTCTATGGCAGCGTTCCCACCTCGGGACAACCGGTGTTAGACACAGAAATCAAAGATATGCGTATGCCTCTCCAAATTACTGGCCAACAGAGTGAAAGGTCAAAAAATTAAAACAAAAATTGATCACATCTATCACTCCACTCCAAAACAAAATTGACCAACCCACAAGACATGGCCAATGCCTTCAGTACTTATTACAGTGACTTGTACAACTTAAAAAGAGACGCAAAAACACCACAACCATCCCTAGAAGACATTAACCAGTTCCTTGACTTAGTTAAACTCCCAAAACTTGATGCAGACCAACTGAGATTCCTAAATAGGCCATTCACTGAAAAAGAAAAAAGAAATACACAACATCATAAGAATGTTACCACCAATAAAGCTCCAGGACCTGACGGTCTACCCAGACAATACTATAAACAATACCACTCACAGTTAATTACACACATGACAAAACTTTTCTACGACGCTGTTTCCTCTTCTAATTTCTTACCTGAAATCTGTAAGCCACAATTATTACACTGACGAAGCCAGAGAGGGAGCCAAACACCCCCCAAAATTTTCGTCTGATAACTCTATTAATCCTCGACCTAAAAATATACTCTAAAGCTATAGCCACAAGATTAATAAATATCATGCCCTCCATTATTCATTCTGATCAAACTGGATTCACTAAAGGACGCCAAGCTGCAGACGCTACTAGAAGGCTGATCAATATAATCTACCATGCAGAAGTGAGCGGAACGCTTTGTCTGCTTTTTTCCCTAGATGCAGAGAAGGCATTCGATAGAGTCCACTGGACATACCTACAACGGGTGCTTCAGAAATTTGGATTTGAGGGCCATATATTGAATGCAATCACAGCACTACACACAAAACCATCAGCACAAGTTTACTCAGCAGATATGCTGTCCCAGCCCTTCCACATAACGAATGGAACTAGGCAAGGCTGCCCTCTAACCCAATTGATTTTTAATCTGTCATTGGGACCCCTAGCAGAGCTCATCAGAAATAACCCATGGATATCGGGCATAACTTTAGGTAAATTGACCCACAAAATTAGCCAATTTGCAGATGATGTGATATTAATGCTATCAAACCCAGCTTCTTCCCTGACGGAGGTAAGGAAATGTCTAGAACATTTCAGCAGTGTCATACTACAAGGCAAATGTAACTAAATCATATCTATTTGAAATAGGAATGGATGCAACTATGAGTAATTTATTACAAACACAATACCCGTTCATATGGGCCGAAAATAGTATCACATACCTAGGGATCCAACTACCTAGTACGGTCAGGAAACTTTTCATGGCCAACTTTAAACCATTCATGGCTAAACTCAGAATAGACACCCAAAACAAGAGTAGGCATGAATTGTCCTGGAGCGGTAGACTTGCGGCATTTAAAATGATCCATCTACCTCAACTACTCTATCTCTTCAGGACCATTCCTATAAAACTATCGAAGTCCTATTTCAAATCTCTTCAGTTTATATGGCAAGGTAAAAAAACGAGATGTGCCCACTCCAAACTAATCAAACACAAAACAGCTGGAGGTTCCAGCTCGATTGACTTCAAAGATTACCATATAGCGTCCACAATTGCACCAATCCAAGACTGGTTCATATCGCAGCCCGACTTGGAGTGAGATGGAATCAACCTATATCTCACGGCCAACTCTTAGGGATTGGTTATTGTGCATACCGCTGGGATTAAAAATCAGCTGCTCCTCCTACAATTATATCCATTGCACACAATTGGGACAAATTAATCAGGAAACTAAACAGTACAAAAAACGACTCTTCCATGGACTATCCCATAGGCATACTTGAACAATTATCCCCGGAGCTAAATCTAAAAGCTTGGTGTGCCAAAGGTATACTTCATATTAAAGACCTCTTAACCAACAAACAGGCCAAACCATTCACACAGATCCAAAAGGAACACGCACTACCAGAATCCGAGCACTTCACGTATTTCAGTCTTAACACAATATTACCAAACTTATACCCACTTCCCCAAAAGACAATCTGGAATAACTTAACAAATCCTGCTACCAAAGAGAACGATCTAGGCACATGCTACACCAAAACACAATGGCACAAAGCACTTCAGTCCATATACAAAGCAACCCAATGCTCTTCACTATGGGAACTAGCACAAAAGATCTCCCTTAGATGGTACATCACTCCATCAAAGCTAGCGTCATGCAACCCCAACATCATAAACACATGCTGGAGATGCAAATCTGATAAAGGTGATATATATCACCATATACCATATAGACCATAGAGCTTGTTAACGCGCACTGTAGTTACGAACTGATGATGGCCTCAAGCAAAGGGCATCTAAGTAAAGCGCAACACCTGTGACAACCTTGGACTATCTGGACCAAGACTTTTATGACTGCACACGGGTTAATTAAACCAATGGTATAGAGATTACAAGGTCAGAACGCACATCTGTTATAATAGCCCACTTGTCAAACACTCCTATGAACTGGCCGCAATGGAGACAGGAAATTAAGAAGAGTATTCATAAATCCAACTGATACAACATACTAATTAACTCATAGTTCCGAGCATACAAAAGTAATATGTTAAATTTTCTTGATTTGTACATATTTTGAGAGAGTATAAAGCCCTACCAGTTTCTTGTTAGTGCTTATTGACTCTGATATTGTCACTAAAACATTGGTAACCACAGGGGGATGTGGTTTCTCCATTTGAGTCACAAGAAAGCTCCCAATATTAGGGTGACATGGGAGGAGAGACCACAACCCTCAGGTAGAATCTATTGTTCTGCATATGTACCTGGGCTTCACTATGTTCCTGTTTATAACCTGTTATGCTACTAATAAACAATAGACGGTCCTCAAGGCCGGGAACCGTTGCCCTTTTATGTGATGGCTAACTACTTACACTAGTATTAAGCATTTTTTCTTTCTGTAAAATACTTTGAAAATCCAATAAAAAACATTGAAAATAAATACCACCAAAACAAAGCTGTATTTGTGGGGAAAAAAAATTGTTTAGGTACAATGCAAAAGCGCTGCAAGTTGAAAATTGGTCTGGCTGGGAAGGGGGTAAGTGCCTAGTATTGAAGTGGTTAAGGAAGTGAAAAATTGCCAGTGAAATCGATTCCCAGCTTCTAGCACCTCTGCCTCTTGTTCAATCCGCCCCACCACCACCGCAGATCTCATCCACACCCCTCCATCACCTCTACAACAGATGTGATAGGGGGGATAGGGAGGATTGAGGTCTGTGGTGGTGGTGGGGGATCAGTAAGAGGCAGAGGTGGTGGTGGGAGAGGATGGCACCACAGCTGCCGTTGATCCCAACCCCCCCTTAACACCACTGCTGATCCCACCACCCTCCCTACCAGCACTGTTACTGATCCCATTCCCTAGGTCAGTTTTAATCTATCCTATGATTGCTTCAGCAACCAATGTATTGCTTCCTTTATTTTATACAGTGAAAATGAAAGTATCACCGGGGCCCTGAAGGTTCTAGTTGCGCCTCCAACTGTAGAGTATGTGTCTATTTTATTCGTTACAGTTTATGCACTGTAGATCCACTCCACTGCATTTAAGGGCAGCTTGCCTTCTCATTATCAAGTAATGTATTCTATGAAAATAAAGGTGGCTGTTTTATTAGGTAAGTTAGGGCAAGAGCTAAGATGAGCACAGCAAGTGCAGCAATAGTAACCCTAACCCATGCCAAATCATTACATTTGTTTTCCAGTAGAGATAAAACGTTATTTCGAGTTAATTAATATGAATAAAAATAACTTTAGTTTGTATATCATTACTGGTTCTTGCCATATGCAGATATAGTCCCAAAAACAGAATGTGTTTTGGTGATTATACAAAATCTGAGGAAGCCTGTCAGTTAACATTGCCCCCTCTCCTATGGCCAAAAGGGAACAAAACTATTTTGATACACATTATATGATAATCAGTGGGAAAATTCCGTATTTGGAATGATCATAAGATTTTTATATAGTGCGCACACACTTTTCAAGAGCCAATTCAGACCTTCCAAAAGAAGATTACTGAAGGAGCAAACTGCACAATGTTTCTCGTTACTGAACACAATTTACAATTTTTGTGTAATGTGTACTGGTTTTGTACAATATAACATCACATGACAAATATTGTGCAGGATCGTAAAAAAAAAAAAAATACAACCCAGAGGAACATGCAGCCATTCATAACCACAAAGTAATTATACTAATAATTATAATAATGTATACACATTAGATTAATGACAATATGTAAGACACAGTGGGCTCCATTCGCAAAAGCATCTCACATGCGGTATTTAAGTGTCCGGACACATTTTCCCTAAATATCGCATGCGATCTTGAAACTGTCAATTCACGATACCGTTTTGCAGTATTTACCTCAAAACGCTTGGTAAATACTGAATGAAAAGGCGTTAAACTCAATTCACAGATGAAAGTAATTAAATAAATGTATGCAGTGATTAAGTATGGTCCAGGCATGCAGTAATGATGGAAGTAATGACTTTGGCCATCACACCTGAATGGGCAGAGCTTGAAAATGTTTAAAAAAAGGGCACCAAATTACAGTCTAATGAGCATTTTGCTAGACTAACCTTATCTGGCAGCTGTACATTGCTTTGCTCTCCCCTAACATCCCTTATGGAGCTATTTGAGACCAATTTGTTGAAGTTTCAGGCTATTCTAAGGACGGCCAGGAGAAGAAAAGGAGTGGTTGTCATGTATCCACATTCCTTTAAGCAGCACACCTTGCTGGATGATTTCACTAAAGCAGAAGTGCTCTCTAAATTTCATCTATCTAAGGACCTCATTGTGCATCTCTTTGGGGAATTGGGACATTTCCTGCAGTCCACCACACTGCCTAATCATGCCATACCACCCATGACCAAGTTGCTGGCTGTCCTGCACTTTCTGGTCAAGGCCTCCTATCAGATGGTAATGGAAGAGGTGGTGGGGGTATCCCAGCCATTTTTCTCACATTTTCTTGCTAAGGCCCTGCAGGGTTTCAGGCAAATTGCCCCCAAATATATCTACCTGCCTAACATACATCAGGAGTAGTATCAGATTAAAGTGGAGTTACACCCAAAAGTGGAACTTCCACTTTGATGGAAGGTGACCCCCCGACATGCCACAATTGGCATGTCTTTTTTTGGGGGGTTACCAGGGACCCTGTATTCACAGGGTCCCAGGTCCACTTCCTCCCCTGGTGCCACGGCTCCAGGAAGGAAGTCCACCTTCCCCCCTCTCCCTCGCGATCTTCTGGGACACATCACAGGTCCCAGAAGATACGCCGGTCAGTCACAAAGCACAGCGTAACACACGCATGCGCAATGCGCGTCAGGCTTTGAAGCCAAAGCCGGATGCCCACACCTATGATGCCTGCGCTGCCAAGGGGAGGGGGCAAAGACTGAGCCCTCGGACGACCACATCGCTGGAGCGAGGGACAGGTGAGTGTCCGATTGTTAAAAGTCAGCAGCTACACTTTTTGTAGCTGCTGACTTTTACATGGGTGGAACTCCGCTTTAAGAATGATTTCTATGTGGTAGCTGGGATTTCTAATGTCATGGGTGTCATAGACTGTGCCCATGTGCCTTTTTTGCCCCCTCTGATAAAGAACACATGTACTGTAATAGTAGTGGTACCACTCACTAAACATACTGGTTGTCTGCAATACAAATATGTTCATCAGAAATGTGGTTACTGGCTTCCCAGGATCTGTCCACGATGCCCACAGCTCTACCACCATTTTGACACTAACAGAATAACCAGAAGCTGGATTCTTGGGACACTTTGTATTATTAAATATGTCTCAATGCATGCCACATACATCATATATGGAAGTATACAGTATGTTCATATGTTACACTCCTATGTTCACTCCTAACACCTTGCACACAAAATATACACAGCAGATTTTTAGACCTGGCTGTTAACCACTTGACCACTGGGCACTTAAACCCCCTTAACAACCAGACCAATTTTCAGCTTTCAGTGCTCTCACAATTTGAATGACAATTACTCAGTCATGCAGCACTGTACCCATATGAAATTTGTGTCCTTTTTTCACACAAATCAAGCTTTCTTTTGGTGGTATTTAATCACCGCTGGGTTTTTTATTTTTTGCACTATAATTAAAAACAAAATTGTAAAAAAATTAATTTTTCTTCATTTGGCCAACATTTATACTGCTACATATCTTTGGTAAAAAAAAAAAAATAGTGTATATTATTTTGTCTTTGTGAAGGTTATAGAGTCTACAAGCTATGGTGCCAATCACTGAATATTGATCACACCTGATGTACTGATGGCCTATCTCATTTCTTGAGACCCTAACAAGCCAGGAAAGTACAAATACCCCCCAAATGACTCCTTTTTGGAAAGTAAACAGTCCAAGGTATTTAGTAAGAGGCATGGTGAATTTTTTGAAGTTGTAATTTTTTCCCACAATTCTTTGCAAAATTAAGATTTTTTTTCTTTTTTTTTCACAAAATTGTCATATGTTAACAGGTTATTTCTCACACCCAGCATATGCATACCACAAATTACTACTCCTGAGTATGGCGATACCACATGTGTGAGATTTTTACACAGCCTGGCCACATTCAGAGGCCCAACATTCAGGGAGCACCATCAAGCGTGAGTTACACATATAATTTCTTGACTACCTCTTGCACTTTTGAAGGTCCTGGAGCTCCAGGACAATGTAAACGCCCAAAAAATGACCTCATTTTGGAAAGCAAACACCCCAACGTATATTCTAGGAGGCATAAGGAGTCTTTTGAACATGTCATTTTTTCCACAAGTTTTTGGAAAATGTGGAAAGAAAATGAAAACGCTTTTTTTTTTTTTACACAAAGTTGTCAATTTATACAATATTTCTAACACACAGCATGTACCTAGCAAAAATGATACCCCACAAAATATTCTGCTACTCCTCCCGAGTATGGCAATACCACATGTGTGACACTTTTACACAGCCTGACAACATACAGAGGCCCAACATGCAGGGAGTACCATCAGGTGTTCTAGGGGCATACATTTCAAATCTAATTTGACTACCTTTTACACTATTGTGAGGCAGTGTGCTGGCATTGATAGGCACTGTACTGGCATGTATAGGCAGTGTAGTGGCACGGATGAGCAGTGTAGTGGCATGGATGGGCAGTGTAATGGCACGGGTGGGCAGTGTAATGGCATGGATGGGCAGTGTAATGGCATGGGTGGGCACTGTAGTGGCATGGATGTGTCACGGATGAGAACTGTGGTATGGATGAGCATGAATGAGGCACAAATGAGCCATGAATGGGGATGGATGAGCCGTGGATGGAGAGAGATGAGCATTTATGGGGTGACTGAGCACGGATGGGGATGACTGAGCATGGATGAGCATGGATGGGGATGAATTAGCACGGATGGGGATGGATTAACATGGATGGGGATGGATAAGCATGGATGGGGATGGGTGAGAATGGATGGAGATGACTGAGCACGGATGGGGATGGATGAGCATGGATGGGGATGGATGAGCACGGATGGGATGACTGAGCACAAATGAGGATGACTGAGCACGGATGGAGATGGATGAGCACGGATGGGGATGACTGAGCACGGATGGGAATGACTGAGCACGGCTGGGTGGGTGAGCACAGCTAGGTG
The DNA here is from genome assembly GCA_018402905.1 of Glandirana rugosa. Classification (NCBI taxonomy): domain Eukaryota; kingdom Metazoa; phylum Chordata; class Amphibia; order Anura; family Ranidae; genus Glandirana; species Glandirana rugosa. The sequence goes on from BLSH010376772.1 coordinate 145,974, forward strand.
AGGATGGATGGATGGGTGAGCATGGATGGATGGGTGGCTGAGCATGGATAGATGAGCATGGATGGGGTGAGGATGGCTGGGTGAGGATGGCTGGGTGAGCATGGCTGGGTGAGAATGGCTGGATGGATGAGCATGGATGGATGGATGGATGGCTGAGCATGGATCGGGTGAGGATAGGTGGATGGGGTGAGGATGGCTGGGTTGGGTGAGGATGGCTGGATGGGGTGAGGATGGCTGGGTGGGGTGAGGATGGCTGGATGGGGTGAGGATGGCTAGGTGGTTGGTTGGTGTGGATGGATGGTGGGGGGTGCAGCCTGTCACCCCACTGTCACTTAGCAGCGCTGTGGGCATTACACATCACCCACAGTGCTGCAAACATGCTCCTCTCTCCCCACTCTCTCCTCTCACACTGCACCGATTGGTGCGGAGAGGAGAGAGAAAAAACCGGCGGAAGCTCCTGCTTGTTTACATGTGATCGCTCCGTCATTTGACGGAGCGATCGCGTGGTGAAAGGCCGCTCACAGCGGCCATTCACCACGATCCGTGATGTGAGAGCCGGCGGTCACGGATGTTCCCGTGTGCGTGCCCTAGGGGGCGCGAGGGAAGCACGATTCTGGGAGGACGTCAATAGATGCCCTCCCAGAATTAAGCAACCGCCCTGTAGCCATCATTTGGCTTTGGGCAGATTGTTAAGTGGTTAAAGAAATGGCTAAATCAGATCCTTAACCTGCTTTAACCATTTCCAACTAAGCAACTTTACATATGGCCTAAGGCATATGTAAACAATCATGAACAATCATGTTCAGCAATGAAAAACAAAATGTAGGGAAGAAATGTTCCTGTTATTACCCACTCATCATGATATACTATTGTTGTTTGTAAAATGGCATTTTCAAACTGTATTGTGGGTGATTCTGGCTAATCTTTGTCTGTCCTGGCTGCTATCACCACTCTTAAGGTGCTCAACATCTGCAAAATCTTACTACAATGCAGCAATTACTAAGACATGAAGTGTCATTGAGTGGACTTTTAGGGTTCGTAAAAGCAGGTTCCACTGTATCTCACTAGCTGGTGGTTTTCTGCGTTATAGCCCTGAAAAATTGGTGACATGTTTTTGGCCTGCTGCATCATTCATAACCCAGTGTGCAGGATTGCTCCTGGATATTGCGTTTCAAGACATTGATGAGGCTCCTATTCCACCAATCCTTGAATCCTATCACGATTCTTCTATTTTTCAAGGTATGCATCAACTCTTACTCTGTTGTAAAATGTTGCCATGTAGTTTATTTATTTTTTGTGAAAAGGATGTGATTATTGCAAAGGAACACAGGAAGTGGCCCCATATCAGGCTGTCTGTAACCCTCTCACTTCAACAGAAGCTGATAGTTTCAGCAGCTTCAGTTGAAGCTCTGAGCCCATGCTTGGACTTATGTCACATGTACTGGCAATACATTCATTTTACACAAAGATATTTTGAGATATCTTAGGCAAAACTTTATGCCACATAAAACCAAAAATTGTGTATGTTTGCTTACAAAAACCTTTATTAAAACAAAGAAATAAAAATCATTATGTTGGCCGGCAATATTTTTATTAGGCCAAGCAACCAGTGTTAGACCAGAACTGTGCAAAACTACTGTATTTACAAGTATTGAGGTATATGCCAAAGAACCGTAAGTGTCCCATCCCACTTTGATACACAGCTCTAAACATCTCATCCTCTTAATAATGAGGAGATTTTTAGGCTCAAAGAACTAGGCTCAACATTGTCTAGAATGATAATGGTGGAGATGTACGAAAACTGCAGCACATGCAATCTTGCACAGCTGGGCCTAGTAACCAATCAGCTACTAGGTGTTATTGTCCAAGCTTCATAGAACAACCTGAAAGTAGAAGCTGATTGGTTTGTATGACCAGCTGCACCTGATTCTCTGTGCTCCAGTTTTAGTAAATAGCACCCAATGTCTATTCTCCATATTTAAAAAGCACACGTGTGCCAGATATAGCAATTATTTTGCCAAAAAGAACACCCCAAAAGATTTAAAAGTGTAACTAAGGGAAAATCTGTTTTTTTTTTTAATTATTTTGAATACTGTAATGGAGTATTACAGTAATGGAGCCACATTGGTACGATTCAATCAGGGGCGTTGCTAGGTGGGAAAAAGACCAGGGGCTCTAGCCCGAAGAAATGCGGCGCGCGGGTGTGGCCTAAACGAAATAGTGGGTGTGGTTTAAAGGGGCGTGGCTCACATCTGAGATGAACAAGAGATGGAGGATGGAAGGAAGGAAGGAAGAAAGAAAGAGATGGGGGGGGGCAAGGAAAGAGAAGAGAAGGAAGGAAGGAAAGAAGTCAGGATGGAGGGACAGCAGGCCCAGATCCTACACCACAATAGCAATATGTGTATTCCAGAAAGTTTAACAGTCTGCAGAAAAAGATACTCCAATTACCTGGTGTTGGCGCTTCAGTCATGCCGACACCATGGTTGTTATGGTGTCAGGATGATTGAAGCGCATTATTTCTATTATTACATTGTAATATAACATGAAATAGTTCAACTCACCATAATGCAGAATCAGTGGGAGCCCCGAGCGTGTCACTGTCGCCTGCCACCAGGTGTCCCCAGCGGAGTCCCTCCTTACATCACAGGTGTCCCCAGCGAAGTCCTTCCTTCCATCACAGGTGCCCCAGCGGAGTCTCTCCTTTCATCACAGGTGTCCCCAGCGGAGTCCCTCCTTCCATCACAGGTGTCCCCAGCGGAGTCCGTCCTTCCATCACAGGTGTCCCCAGCGGAGTCCCTCCTTACATTACAGGTGCCCCCAGTGGAGTCCCTCCTTCTATCACAGATGTCCCCAGCGGAGTCCCTCCTTCCATCACAGGTGTCCCCAGCACCAGCATAGCCCCTCCTTACATCACAGGTGCCCCCCGCAGAGTCCCTCCTCACATCACAGGTGTCCCCCAGTGCCAGCGGAGTCCCTCATAGCACAGGTGTCCCCCAGCGCCTGCGGAGTCCCTCCTTATAGCACAGGTGTCCCCCAGCGCCAGCGGAGTCCCTCCTTATAGCACAGGTGTCCCCCAGCACCAGCGGAGTCCCTCCTTATAGCACAGGTGTCCCCCAGCGTCAGCAGAGTCCCTCCTTATAGCACAGGTGTCCCCCAGCGCCAGCAGTGTCCCTCCTTACAGCATAGCTGCTCCCAGCAGAGTCTCTCCTTAAATCACAGGTGTCCCCATCACCAGCAGCACAGAGAGGTGATGTGGGGGGCAGTGAGAGATGATGTCATCTCTCTGCTCCCTGCCACAACACCGACATTGCAGCGGCCAGGCTGTGAGTGAGCGATGTGAGGAGCGGTGATGCTGGGTGAGCAGGGAGAGATGATATCATCTCTGCTCGCCAGCCCCTCGCTTCTCAGGCCGCCCGCTCCTCCAGCAAGCCGCCCGCTCCTCCACTAAGCAGCCCGTTCCCCCATCAAGCCGCCCGCTCCTCCATTAAGCAGCCTGTTCCCCCACCAAGCCGCCCACTCCTCCAGCAAGCCGTCCGCTCCTCCACTAAGCTGCCCGCTCCCCCACCAAGCCGCCCG
>BLSH010376772.1:158075-171360 GCA_018402905.1 Glandirana rugosa
ATTAGTGTTGTTATAATACTGTATATATATATATATATATATATATATATTACATGTGTCAGATTACATGATGTCATGTGCCTCATCTGGCTCATGCACCATCTGACATTAAGCTGATCTGTTGAAAAAAAAGCCTTTTTGTAAAATCCCATGAGGCTTCATGGAAAAGTCTTTTTTTTCAACAGATCAGTGTAAAGTGGTACTGAGCATGCTCCAGATGATTTGTAAATGTTATTGTTGGACTGGTAGAAAATAAGAAAGAAGAATCTGGCTACCCATTACTTCTTTTCATAAGAGCGTGGGATTCTGACCAGCTGTGGGAACAAAACCCTGAGACTGTGGAAATAGTGTAAGTACTATATTTATTACTTTTCTTAGCTAGATTTCATTAATGTAATCAGATTTGTAAAGGGAGGGTCTTATTTAATATTAAACCCTTGCCCCAACACTTAACCCAATCCCTACATGAACCCTTAACTTTACATAAGTCTTAACCCTAACAGTTATATTACACCTTTTAAAAGCTTGACCCAACACCAAGTAAACCTAACCCTTAAATTAACCCTAAATACTAAGGGTGATAGTACGTACAGGTAAAGCGTCTGTAAATTGGTCACTTTAATCATCAATGCAGATTATATTTTCATATTCAGTATATGTGGAAATTGAACTTCACCAATAAATTCATTTGATTTATGCACATCCACGCCTTTACACTCAACTTGATTAAATTACAACAAAGAACTTACACCTTAAAGAAAATATATCATTTATTTCTTGAGTGTTTATATTGATTAATATAGCAGTGTTTTTTCAGTTTAAATAAAAAAAATGACTAAAACGTTAAGTAAGATTTTGAAAGCATCACTGTATTATTGTGTTTGAAGAAAATTTATTTTAATTTCACAAAATGTCTCAGATAAGTAAGTAACATATTAAGAACTCTTTAAATGCAAAATTTAAGATGTGTGAACAACCATTTTGTAGTAAAAAAAAAACAACCTGTATATATACTGTATAACAGGAAAATGCATAAAATGAAATTAATTTGTAAATTGCTTTATCCAAGTACTTGACTCAAAATAAGGTTTAAATTTAACTTGCCCATCAAAATGTTTAACTAGCTACAGACGTTGGGCGTGTTACACACACCCAAAAAACATCATCATTGTACACAGGACATGTAGCACGTCCACTCTCTAATTAATCAATGCAGGGATTGCTGTGTACACAGAGAAGCTGTCTGCAACTGCATTTGTCAAAAAACACTGCTCAGGCATGATATAGAAAGATACAGTATAAAGTAACATAACATTACTTTTGTATCATTCACCTGCAGATCAAAGGAATGAACGTCAATCTGCAGATGATATCAGCTAAAGCAACCTGAAAAGTAAAAAAGTGTTTTTTGTTTTTTTTTTGTAAATGTCCCACTGTTTAACCCCTTATTAACTCTTAGTTTACCAGAGAGAAAAAGCTAATGATTCAGACTTTAACCCTTTGAGGACCAAGGGACGTATTTGTCACATGCTTTTAATTGCCTGTATCATCTGATTAAGAACTTAAAATACTTTTTTTTTTGGTTTGAGTCAAAATATTATTTCTTATCAACAAATGGATCTAGCTTTTTGCCAGTTATTTCATGAAATGGCTTAGTTAAAGCAACTGAAGTGTATGAATTAGAAAAAAATGTGTGGAAATGGTTTTATTTATTGTTCAAATACAATCTTAAAGGGAAAAATATAATTGTTTTTATATTGATGAAGGTAATCTTATGGTCTTCAAAGGGTTAATGGCAATTGGACCACATATGTGCTAAAAATATTATTTTATTTATACAGAAATATAAAACACAGACCAGAGCAAAAAAACACACAATGGACATGCACATTTAAAAACTTGGAGTCATCTGTGCATAAGGATGGGCCCTAGTGGCCAACCAATGTAAACAGAAATTGGTACACTGCCTCAAGCAAGTGAGCCCCTCTGCGTCAACGCGTTTCACTGTTTTGCTTTGTCAGGGCACACGGGGAGATGATGTAACTGGAGACAGGTCTTACTACATTGGAACAAAAAAAATGTATCACATAAAACATGGCATAATATCGCACAAACACATTATATGCTCTTACCTAGTATAAGTAGTGTGATTGGCAATGGAGGTGGGGTCTGAAGACATTTGATCGCATTAGATAAACATTTTCGGCACTTCTTTCCTTTTCTTTCCTTTTTTTATGTTCTTCTTTATCCTGTTTACATTTTTGTTTTGTTTTTTGGACTATCTTTGTCACTTTATACGATACTGAATACGATTGTGAGATTGGTGAGATGTCTTTTTTGTACTCTTAGTGGATTTTTCATATGTCTGAAGGCTCTTTATAGGACTAAAGTAAATAAAAAGTATTTGAAAAGCAAAGAAGAAAAAAAGAATATATGTGGTCCAATTGCCTTTAAAGTCCAAATCATTAGCTTTTTCCATAATTAAGGATGTGGCAAAGGAGTGATTTCAATCTCTTTTTTCTTAAAATATAACTCTTAGTTTACTCCAATCAGCCCTAATTAACTCTTTGTTCTCCTTCTCCCTTCAACTATTATTTTCCTGCTCATTTTTTTTATATTTTACTAACCATTAATGTTTCATATTCTTTTCTTTTGTTTGCCCACTGAGTACTTATACCCCTTCCTAATCAGGCCAATTTTCAGCTTTCAGCACTCTCACACTTTGAATGACAATTACTCAGTCGTGAAACACTGTACCCATATGAAAGTGTCCTTTTTTCACACAAATAGAACTTTCTTTTGGTGGTATTTAATCACAACTGGGTTATTATTGTTTTTATTGTTTTTTTATTTATGTTTTTATTGTTTGTGCTATAAATGATAAAAGACCGAAAGTGTTGTAAAAAAATGCATTTTTCCTCGTTTCGGTTATAAAATTTTGCAAATTAGTAATTTTCCTTTAAATATTTTAGCCAAAAGTTATACTGTTACATATCTTTGGTAAAAAATAATCCAAATAAGTATATATTATTTGGTCTTTGTGAAAGTTATAGAGTCTACAAGCTATGGTGGCAATCATTGAGACATTAACAAGCCAGGAAAAAACAAATACCCCTCAAATGACACCTTTTTATAAAGTAGACATTCCAAGATATTTAGTAAGAGGCATGGTGAATTCGATGAAGATTTTTTTTCACAAAATTGTCATATTACCAAGTTATTTCTCACTAACTGTATAGGCATACTTGCAACTACACCCCAAAACACATTCTGCTACTCCTCCTGAGTATGGCGATACCACATGTGTGAGGCTTTTACACAGCCTGGCCACATACAGAGGCTTAATATGCAAGTAGCACCTCCAGGCGTTCTAGGAGCATGAATTACACATATAATTTCCTGACAACCTATCACACTTTTGAAGGCCTTGGAGCAACAGGACAATGAAAATGCCCACAAAATGACCCCATTTTCGAAAGCAAACACCCCAATGTATATTCTATGAGGCATTATGAGTCTTTTGCACATGTAATTTTCTTCCATAAGTTTTTGGAAAATGTGGAAAGAAAATGAGAACGCATTTTTTTTATGTGACATGGATGAGCACTGATGTGGCATGGAGGAGCACGGATGAGGCATGGATGTGGCATGAATGACCACAGATGAGGCATGGATGTGTCACGGATGAGCATGCATGAGGCACAGATGGGCACTGATGTGGCATGGATGAGCACGTATGAGACATTGATGTGGCATGGATGAGCATGTATGAGGCATTGATGTGGCACAGATGAGGCATGGATGTGGCACGGATGAGGCATGGATGTGGCGTGGATTAGGCACAAATGGGCATAAATGAGGCACAGATGAGGCATAGATGAGGCATAAATGGGCACGGATGAGGCACAGAAGGGCATGAATGAGGCATAGATGGGCATGTATGAGGCACAGATGAGCATGGATGAGGCACATATGAGGCATGGATGAGGCACAGATAGGCATGAATGAAGCACGGTTGAGGCATGGATAAGTCACAGATGAGCATGAATGAGGCACAGATGGGCATGGATAAGGCACAGATGGGCATGAATGAGGCACAGATAGGCATGAATGAAGCATGGGTGTGGCATGGATAAGGCACAGATGAGCATGAATGAGGCACAGATGGGCATGGATAAGGCACAGATGGGCATGAATGAGGTACAGGTGAGGCACAAATGGGGCACGGGTGAGGCATGGATGAGGCACAGATGAGCATGAATGAGGCAAAGATGAGCATGAATGAGGCACGGATGGGCATGAATGAGGCACGGATGAGGCACAGATGGGCATGAATGAGACACAGATGAGGCACAGATGGACATGAATGAGGCATGGGTGAGGCACAGATGGGCATAACTGAGGCACAAATGTGAATAATTGAGGCACGAATGAGCATGGATGAGGTATTGATGTGGCACAGATGAGGCATGGATGTGACAATGATGAGGCATGGATGTGGCATGGATAAGGCATGGATGAGGCACAGATGGGCAGTGATGTGGCACTGGTGGGGCAAGGATGAGGCACAGATGGGCATAGATGAGGCATAAATGGGCACAGATGAGGCACAGATGGGCATGAATGAGTCACAGATGGGCATGGATGAGGCACAGATGAGGCATGGGGGAGGCACAGATAGGCATGAATGAGGCATGGGTGAGGCATGGGTGAGGCACAGATGGGCTTGAATGAGGCACAGATGGGCATGTATGAGGCACAGATGGGCATGAATGAGGCACAGGTGAGGCACATATGGGCATTAATTAGGCACAGATGGACATGAATGAGGCACAGATGAGGCATGAATGAGGCACAGATGGGCATGAATGATGCACAGATGAGGCACGAATGAGGCACAGATGGAGGCATGGATGAGGCACAGATGGGCATAATTGAGGCACATATGGGCATGAATGAGGCACAGATGAGGCATGAACGAGACACAGATGAGGCATGGATGAGGTACGGGTGAGGTATGGGTGAGATCTGCTGTAGTCTCCCTCCTCTCCTTGCACGCTGTACTGATCGGTGTGTACAGAGTGCGAGGAGAGGAGAGAGCTGAACTGAACATGCGCCGGTTTGTTGACATTTGACCGCTTTGTCATTGGACAAAGTGATCACGTGGTAAAGGCCCACTGTTGTTGGCCCTTTACCCAGTTCCGTGATACGCCGGGTCTGCAGGATCCGATACTCAGAGACATTCCAGAGTGCACACCCCAAGGGGTGCATGGGAAGCGCAATTCTGGGAGAACCTCCCTGGACTCCCTCCCAGAACTAGTCAACCGCGCTGTAGCTGTCATTTGGATATGGTCCAGTTGGCAAGTGGTTAATATCTTCACACATTTAACATATATTTACACATATCCTATTTAACCACTCCCCGAACTTTACCATTGCTATAGTAACAGATAGCTAACATAACTCCAGTATTTTTGAAAATGGCGGGTGACCAGCTTTCAGATAAAAGTGGTCTCTGCGGCAGATTCGCCACAAGATCACTTTTATCGGGGGTGGAAAAGGTGCCCCTCTCCCGCCACTTTCCCGTTGTTTCTGCCACTTACCGGACCCGCCCGTAGCAGCGGACACAATCGAGTCTGCTCCCCCCCAATGCCTCTGAGCCGAGTGAGCGGAAGATGTTGCCCATTCGGCTCCATAGCATTGCAGGGCAAAAGCTACGTCAAACATCACATTTCTGCCCAATGCTCTTAAAAGGGACAAGTCCCACACGCATATGAAAACAGTGTTCAAACCACACATGTGAGGTATCACCATGATCGTTAGAGTAAGTGCAATAATTTTAGCTCTAGACCTACTCTGTAACTCAAAACTGATAACCTGTAGGAATTTTTAAACATTGCCGAAGGAGATTTTTAAGTGCCAAAGTTTTTTGCCATTGCACGAGCGGGCGCAATTTTGAAGCATGACATGTTGGGTATCACTTTACTCAGTGTAACAATATCTTTCACAATATGGAAAAAATTGGGCTAACTTTACTGTTGTATTATTTTTTAACTCAAAAAAGGGACTTTTTTCCAAAAAAAAGCAGCTTATAAGACCGCTGTGAAAATATGGTGTGGTTGTCTTAAATAATGACAATGTTATTATAACTGAATGAACAAGTCCATAGCAGAAATGTGAAAATTGCTCTGGCCCATTGGGGGGTTGCAGGTTTGAGACAGGAAGTGGTCAAACAAACATGGTGCCTGCATGTAAATGCGGTTGCCTTCAAATAAGATATTTTGTGGTTAGAGAGAACCCTAAATCTTGTTATACCTACTATGACATTATGCAAAGCACCACAAGGTGATACTTGTTGCCTCGCATGCGATTATTTTTCCGACCCGGGTTTTGCCGGCCACCGTGGCAGAGCTGGTTCTGGCCTGGGCTTTCTGGTTCACTCAAACCCCTCTCCACCTGCATTTAATGATCAGGAAGAGATCTAACTTGAGCTTGATCCTGGATCTCAGAGGGAGAAAGCGGAGAGATCTTTGTGTGCTAATTTGGACTCTTAAAAACAAGGTTTGCAATGTGCTTATGTTTTGTGGGTATCGGGGACAGCCCCACACTGTATAGAGAGGAATCTATTTGTTTAGTGTAGCGCCAGACGGTGAGGTTTTGTCTCCTGTTTCTGTTTATGTGTTGATCTTTGCAAACCTGGAAAAAATAAACCTGGCAAGCCGCCACACTTTAAAGAAACTGACATTCATGCTGAATCTTTTTGCCTGAAAAGTGATCCCCACGAGCTCCCACACTACATAACACATACTTATTCTGAAATCCCGATTTAACAGTTGAATGACAGGGGTTGCGGTTTAGTATTAGGTGCATTGATTAACTTTGACTTGAAAAGCAGTTAAGCTTGTGTTTTTAGGTTGGAACAGACCTCTAAGGTCCTTTCCGTTTACAAAGAACTGATATGATTACAAGTGCTGGTACAATAGCATTCGTAGGTGCAATCGTTCAGGTCACTTCTTCAGTTCCGATGAGTGACAGAAATATTACCCTAGCATTTATATCCACACAGGTAACACAAACACTTTTCATCCTTCTAATCCTCATGACTTGGACATTGTAGTTTAAAGGAAACCCGCCTACACAGACCAATATCTGCTTTTTATCACCCACTTGAACACAGGGGTAATCATTCTGGAAACCAAACAATCTCTCAGCAAATGAATGACCCAACGTAGAAGGGCAAATTGTTGTGGTCATGACTCAGCAGTTTTTCAACATGTTAAGGAAAGTGACATTCTTCTGGGAACAGTGAAGTACACTTTTTGGACTTAGAAGACAACTGGTTGGCAAGAGGAGTGAAAGAGGACATCTTTATAAAACTAAAAAAATAATCTTTGAACAGTAATGGGGACCTTCAACACAATGTTTCTCCCACATATAGTTATTAGTAACATTACTATACAGAATTTATCTAGCACCAACCGTTGCACAGTGCTTTACGAAAACAAAAGGGTGAAAGTACAGTTACGATATCATTCAATACAAAAAGGATTAGACATTTCTTCCTCTGCGTTTTGACAATTCACACCTTGAGCCATGTAGGCAAACTCTCTGACATCAAGGATGGGATTATGTAACTAAAAAAGGGTGGCTCCACAATTTTCACACCTCCCATCCTATTTTTGAACTTCAGCATCTGCCTTTCCATGGTGACCAGAATGTGTCTGTGCTGGCTGTGTGAATATAAATGCTGAACTAAAGAAGTGGCTTGGAGGCATTGTGCAGAATTAAATCGAATGTTCAAGCTACTCAAAATTAAGTAGTCAGTGCATAAAACCCAAACCATGACTTTTGGTTCCGGTGCCACATGAGGAGGCAGTAAGAGACGGCAGCTCCAGACTAACACACATATCAGGCCTGCTCTACAGTGATCACGGGCACCTAACACCCGCCATTCCCTCACAGTAAGCACTTGGAATGGACCGCTACGTTCTTCACGGCAGCTCCACCACCACAGCAGCGTTCCACATGGACCCCCTGCTAGCTCCCATACACATGGCCAATATGGCCGATGGCCACAACATAGGAGAAGCAGCGCCGTCCCTCATGCAGCCTGAACTCCCCACAGACACCACTGATGAACAGTATGCCAGAATAGCACAGGCTGTAGCAGCCCTGCTTTAGCCCACGATCGCTGCGGCTGTGGAAAGAGCAGTGGCATCGGGCATCATGCAAATTAAATGGCTGGGGGAGTTAGAACACCGCATTTATGACATTGAGGAAGAAATACAAGCATCCCAAGTGAGTGAACAACAAATGTCCCAACCACAGCAATATATTTTGGACAAACTCGATGACCTCGAGAATCGTTCCTGAAAGAACACATTCAGGATTATAGGCCTCCCTGAGTTCTTCAACAACAACGCACTCCCAGAGATTTGCGCCACATGCCTGCCCCAGGCCCTGGGCATTTCAGGTACCTGCACTGTAGAAAGAGCACACCGCCTGGGATCTCCATCCAATGAACGCCGCACCGCACGCCAAGTGATTGTATGGTATTTGAACTACACAGAGTGGCCATTCTTAAATTCCTTAGGAATGCCAAATCTCTACCACTAGAAGGTCACAAGCTTTTGATATTTGCAGACTATTCACAAGTGGTATCGCGCCACCACAAAGCTTTCCAGCTGATATGCTCAAAACTCTACCAGAAGGGAGTTAAATTCACTCTGTCATACCCAGCTATTCTACGCTTCACGGATCAATCAGGGAAGCTAAATCTTTCTCACACCCGGAAGAAGCTGTGAATTACCTGCAGGCATACCTACATATTCCAATGGACACCCATCCAGCCGCCAACCCCACCCCCTCATTGGGCAACACAGATCTGTGTAGACTGTGGAAAGACTTTCTGAAAAGAGCTTGTTACTCAAACAAGTCCAGCGCTACCTAAAACAGCATGGAGCAGAAATAGCCTTATTCAATTCTATTCCGAGGCCTGGCGGTCTTTTCTGTGCTATCTGCATTTCACTACTGACCTCAAGTATACAGTCCTTTAGGCCTGTCTAACCAGTTTTGCTCTAGTAATGTTAATCATTTTCCTTCTTTGTCTTATATATCCTTAAATGACCTGTTTATTTGCTTGTTTTTTGTATAACAGTTATTTTCCACAGGCTTACCGGAGATCCTCCTTCCACCTCTCAATCCATACGCCATCTGGGACACTGCTCCACATCTGTAGAACTAGAACACTCCCGGGAGTACTCCCCTGTCAACATAGCCAGAGATCAATTTACTGGATGAACCTCCGGTAACGCTGTACCACGAGTGGTGTTTTCCTTATGCGTCCTCTGGTACTACTTACATTTTCCTTACCACACATATATTCTCTACATATAAACCCCCCCAAACCTAAGGACCTTCTATAAAAGTAATTTCATGGAACGTAAAGGGGTTAAGGTCTCCCCATAAAAGAATGGCTATACTGCGCCACCTTAAAGTCTTAAGATGGATGTAGCAATGCTCCAAGAAACCCACTTACCAGCTGAAGATTTTCACCACATGCGTAAACTCTGGGTGGGCCAAGTTTATGGCTCACCCTCAGCTAAAGGTAAAGCTGAGGTCCTCCTTCTCCTCCATAGAAACGTATCACCTGAGGTTCTCTCAGAGGAGAGAGATGACGGGGACGAGTGGTAATACTTAGACTCAAGCTAGCCACTAGAGAAGTGGCTTTAGTTAATGCATATGCCCCTGAATCTCCCCCCCAAGCTTTTCTTCCAAGGCCTTACGTCCAGACTACCTCCCCACAAATATCTCCCACTGCTGCTGGGAGGAGACTTTAATATGGTAATGAACAACCAGGAACATAGATCTCGGGATAAAACATCCCCAGAGCCCCCAATGCTCTCCCACACAACCCCCTTATACCAATTTACTGAAGCTATCCACCTGACTAATGAGGGTAGCCAACCCTATTGAGAGGGAGTTCACCTTTTATTCCCTGCCTCACCAAAGTCTGTCCAGGATGGACTATCTATTCTGCAACCCGCCTATGCTGCATTATTCCTTTGACCCACAAATTCTGGAAATAGCTATCTCCGATCATGCCCCAGTCTCCCTAACTTTGTCAGGACTTTGGGCATTTTGAATAAGTGGCAACTGCCTAGCAGTGATAGAGGGAGACTGGCCAAATTTTCCCAAAGCTCCTCTATCCCTTGCAAACCATCCCCCTCCTGTTGAGACATAAGGATATTTAAGCCCTACTGTCCTTCCTCTGGCAGAGCCGGCGACCACGAATTGCCCTCACAAAGCTATTCCTGCCTAAACAAGAGGGAGGGGCAAACCTACCCAATATTCGGAACTATAATCTAGCATGCCTATTGAGAATGGGTATGGACTGGCTGGTAGGCACCTCCAAATTCTCCAACTTTGACTTGGAGTCCAAATGGCAGACCCGGGTGAAGTAGCCACGAATCTACACTGCAAATTTAGCCTCCTACCACAAGGTTTGAAACAAAACCTACTGATAAGAGACACCAATATTGCCTGGAGGGAGACTAGAAGCAAATTGGGTCTCCCACCGTGCATCTTTTGTCATCTACCCATTATGAGCCACCCCTTATTTACACCAATCAATCAATCAGGGGCTCTGTCCACCTGGGACTCTCATGGTCTAACTAATTTTGCACAAATGTTTGACCATGCCACAGGCAGGGCGCTACCTTTTTTGGTTCTGCAAGCTCAATTTAATCTACCAAACCACCACTTCATCTATGCCCAACAATCAATTTGTTTTGCATCCACATTGCACCCCGACAGACTTAAGAGGTTCAAGACTTCCTTTCTGGACACCATCTTGACAAAGAATCAGTTCACAATCTCAGAGATATACAAATCATTATCTCTTATCTTAGCCAAACCACACAGACTGGGATCGATCTCCGCGTGGACCAAAGACTTTGCCTTTACAGAGGGGGTGGACATTGCACTTGCGGGTTACAACACCACACGGTCCTTTGTCACCAATGAATTTTGGAGAGAGCAGCAATTAAAAGTCCTCCATCGAGCTCATATGCCTTTCTTAACTTCTCCTTCCTCAAACCCCTTTCAATGCCCATGGCGCAACCAACACAAACCGTCTCTGAAACACAGACTGTGGGGATGTCCGCACATAACCGCCTTTTGGGAGCAAATGGAAAAGCTAGCCAGCATGGTCACAGGCTATAAGCCAACCAAGGACCAACTTCCCCTTCTCTTCGGATACCTAGATGGTCCTTCTTCAGATCCACACAAGACCGACAAACTCATAGTTAAAGCCAACAAGGCCTGGCTCACATCCTGCATTATGGTGGCCAGGAGAGCCATATTAAAACAGTGGACATCAGCTAACCCACTTACTATCTACATGGTCAAGACGGAGCTCAACAACCTTCTGCGTAAAGAAAGCTTGGACCTTATACTGTACACTCCCGCTTTCATAGGAAATGGGACCCCTTCATTGCTCAACTTGCTTATCTTATGGCTCTACCTCATCTAGCCTTCAGCCCCCCTGACAATGGGTGAGACCATCTTTCCCCTTTCCCTTATACTCTCCTCCTTTTCAGAAAACCCAGATCAAGCCCCAGGGGATACTAATCCCCCATACCACCATCAACTCAGGACCCGCTCCACTACAGGACACATGGATGTAACACACTTCTTCAATGGGCCCTGTCTGAAGTATACTACCGCTACAGACTACCTAGCCTCCCCCCCCCAAGAGCATGCCCAAGCCATCAAAACAAGTTCAACAGACTGCATGGTAGAGGTCCTATGATTTAAGTCATTGTTTAAGATTAACTATGTTCATGCATCTTGTATTTACCTTTTATATTGAGGTAAGGCCCCCATTTTGACTACCCCCTCTCTACCCCCTCCCCTCCCTTTCCCCCCTACCTCCACTCCCCTCCCCTCCTTCACCTATTTCTTCCCCTCCCCCTACTCCAGATTGTTGCCTATATGCAGCTTGTAACTGTACCTTTTTACTATTTTGTAAACTGCTAAACTCAATAAAATATGTTTTTTAAAAAAATCAGCAGGTGAGAGATAAACTTGAATTTCAAAAGGCTTGTATTGGGAAAATGAATAGATAAGTCTGTCACAATATTTTAGGCTTTGCACATTAACGTGTTACTAAACCCATGATCCTGCATTCACTATATCTGGTCTCCCACAGTACACAGAACATGGAGATGAAATTATTTTAGTAAATCTAAATTGCTAAATACCTTTTCTCATCAGCAGTTAGAGCAGTCTTGTGACTTTTATCAGTGCCAAGCACTGGTTAGAGCTTGTAGGAGTTTTCTGACTGACCTATAACACTGCAAGACCCCTGGCCCTCTGTATGGGCATTGCTGATTGGCCCTGTGCTGATCATATGTACCCTCCCAAGAAAAAAAAGCTCTCTAGCAATACACACCAAAATGAGCATGTGCAGCCAGACTCCATAGACTCTGTGTTATCAGGAAATTATAAGGAGTCAGTGGAAGGAGGGGAGGATCAGGAAAGATGGGATCAAACAGCCTTTTTACACAATGCATAGGGTTAACCCCTTAGGTTCCACAGTGAGTATGACAAACATTTTTTACTGCATATACAAACTGATTTTACTGTTGTGGGTTTAGTAACACTTTAGTGTTGGTTGGTGGGGTCAACCATTATTACAATTGATATTTATTTTAAATAGGGTGAATTGTTTTTAGTCTATTTTTTCATCTTAAAGCACTGTTTTAGCCTAAACACATTTTTGTTTGGGATGAAGTGTAAATGATGAGAATATTTTATTACTGTTTGTCTGTCCAAAAAGGGCCAGACAGCAGTGCCCAATATTCACACAAAAAACAATCTACAAATTAATAGCTTAAAAGGCATATTCATTAGTTGGAGTAAATGGGTGGGGGGAAATGGGGACCAATGGGGGTTGAAGTTAGGGGGCAAATGCTGGTTTATGCAAATGAGTATTGTGTGCTAAGCGGTATAAATAATTGTGGGATTTATTCACCAGTAGGACAATAGACATCTGCCTTTCCACGTCATATGACTTTAAAATTGATACATACTGGTAGATACCTTTGGTGTTGAACACTCTTTATTCTATGTTTTCGTGGAGAAAATGTAAGGTATGTGGCTCAATAGTTTCTTGAAGGCTAAATCCACCTTTTAGACCATGTTACATGTTATACCCATATCTAGGGTGTAACATGTAACATGGTTGCAAGCAGGTCTCCTCTAACAGAGTGCAGAGGTTCGG
>BLSH010376772.1:171370-182382 GCA_018402905.1 Glandirana rugosa
TTTCCCCCCCCCCCCCCCGTGTCAGCTGTCACTTTTGAATTTTGAAAAAAAGCCACATCATTTATTTACAGAGATCTGTTAATGAATAAACTACAATTTCCGTCTTCAACTGTAGCAGATGAACTTTCTAGTTAACAGTAGAATACAAGCACGGTAATTAACACACTCATCTCACTTTCAGTTTGACAAGGATATATGTGGAGGAAGTATGGACAAGGAGGTGGAGGAAGAGTCTGCAGAAGCGTGTGCATTGCACCCGCATACCAGCGATCGCGATTGCAATGATCTGTCTCATTTGCAAAGAAAGCAATAAATAGAAACACATACAAACAATTAATGCATTTATTTTTACAAATGTTGTTGCACTAATTTTTTTTTTGTTACAAAAGATGGCTTATCTTTTAAACATTAGTTTAAATGTGAAGTCAGCAACCCCCTGTAGTATAGAAACAAATTGTGCACTGGGGTTGATTTTATTATGAATCCATATGAGAACGATGGGGTGGAACCCCAATCTCATGGACCATGTTTGGATTCACATTGACTAGACTTCTAATTAAATTCAGCTGGGCCAAGCTGTGGCGCTTAACCACGTCAACTGTGGAAGGTTTACCCCCTTCCTGACCAGGCCATTTTATGAAATACGGCACTACGTTACTTTAACTGACAATTGCCCAGTCATGTGCCACTACACCCATAAAAAAGTCTGTCCTTTTTTCCCCACAAATAGAGCTTTTTTTGGAGGTATGTGATCACCACTGTGTTTTTTATTTTTTGCGCTATAAACAAAAAAAGAATGACTATTTTGAAAATATATATACATTTTACTTTTTACTATAAGACATACTCAATGAATAAGTGTAAATAAATTTAATAAACAAATAAATCTAATGTCTTCATCAATTTAGGCCAATATGTAATCTGCTACATATTTTTGGTAAAAAAAATCACAATAAGTATATATTGATTGGTTTGCACAAAAGTTATCGCGTCTACAAACTATACAATATTTTTATACTAGAAATGGAGGTGACCAACAACTTATATAGAACTGACACTTTTGACCCTTTTTGGGGACCAGTGACATTATTTCAGTAATGAGTGCTAAAAATAAGCACAGTCACTGTACTAATGACACTGGCAGGGAAAGGGTTAACACCAGGGGCGATCAAAGGGTTAAATATATGCCTAGGCTGTGCTTACTCACTGTGGGGGAGGTGCTTTGACTAGGGAAAGGCAAAGATCTGTGTTCCCGCTTTGCAGAAACACAGGATCAATACCTTCCCCTTTGACAGGACAACAATCTGCCTTGTTTACATAGGCAGATCACCGTTATGCCTGTGTCTTGTGTAATCGGTGGACAAAGGCGGACATCGAGTCCTCGGTACCCACCGCTGGGCCCGCACCCCAGACATGGAAGTGTCAGATCACATACTAGGTACATGATCTGACTCAAAGCGGCCGCCCTGCTGCAGTAAATGTATGGTGGGTGGTCCGCAAGTGGTTAATATGTGTTTGTCCACTAAGAGAGCCACACTGAGATGTAAAGAGAGGCTGCTGCACTATGACTGCTAGTGTTAAAGGTACCTATTTCTGGACTGCAGCTATTTCAGAAAGAGAAATTATGCCTGAAACAAGTTTGGGATATTGACTAAAGTTGGCCATACACTGATCAAAATTCAGCTGGTTCAGCAGAGACTGGCCATATTTTGATCAGTATGTGGCAGTCCCTGCTTCACAGAAGTCGATCAATTGACTTCTGTCAAAGGGATTTGTTGGAAAAATGTAATAGATCAATGGCTACAGTCTTTAAGCTGCCACTGCTAATCAATGTATTCTCACATCAACAGGTGCCGCTTTCAAAATACAATGTCTTGGCTGGGGGATTCCTCAATCTACTTTATTTGTGTGGATGGAGGATTCATTTTTTTTTTTTGCTCAGTTTAATGGCTGAATGAAAAAATGAACATTCTACAGCATGTGTCAAACACAAGACCCGTGGGCTATTTTGCCATTTCATGTGACTCTTGCACCTCTCCCGCAGCTGTGACATTCTCCTCGTCTCTACCCCCACCTTATCTCAGCAGTCAGCAACAAAGAGGACAGAACTCCTCTTCCAGATCCTGCACTTCTCTGTGGAGCCATGGAGAAGCTTGTCTCTGCACCCCTATCTAAGTAGTCATCAGCAGAGAGGAGATACTGCACCTCTCTGTGCAGCCACAACACCCCCTCATCTCCACCTCACCTGACCTCTGCATTCAGCAGACTTTGGCAGCTGACTCCAGCTCTCCTCTGGTCCTCCTGTAGACCCTGCACTTTCACTCTGTGGAATAAACAGGCTGTACTGTTTAAAAATTGGATAGTTTTTGCTTCTACATTGGGTCTGATCCACCATATACAGTATATGTGGTTTCATCTGGTGACCTTGCCAGTACACCAATTCCTGTCTTTTTTAACAGACAATGTTTTATCAAAGATTTGACAGTAACAGTGTACAGCATATCAAATAAAATTAGTGCAATCAAAAGCTAGTGAATACATAATATAGTCAACAAAGAAAAAGAAAAAATGCATAGGGGAAGGGCATATGCACACATTCTCTATCAACCCATATATAGGAATCTAAAAGTAGTGGCTCTCAACACAACACCTAGTAAATTCTTGCAATTAGGGTAGAGATTTCCATCATCTGTTCAAAGGTTCTGCCAGGAGAAGGGATGGGGGCAACAGATCCAGGAGAACTAACTGAGATAAGCTCGAGAGAGGGGAAAGGGGAGGGATGGAGACACAGAGGGGGAAGAGGAGGGGGAAGTATTCAACAACCTCTCAGATTCCATCTATGTGCCACGACCATATGCATTTATCCATGTAGATCACACCTTGTCAAACTTTCGAGGGCAATTCCTACTCTACTGTGATTCTGTAGAGGGGTGTAACTGAGTTAATAGTTTTCTTCTTTTTTTTTTTTTTTCAATAGTTTTTTATTGAATTGTTTCACAACAATTAAGCCATAACATAGCAAACCAATCAAAGAAAGGTATACAGGTCTTACATAACATCTTACAAGTAAAACATTAGTACCTATGACCAATCCATTCTATAATGCTTTGTTAGTGTTACCCCCGGAAGATTAGTGTTATGTTCACCTAGTGGACAGGGAGCGCGGCTCCACCCCCACAGCACCCCCGATGGTATCAAACTGTGCTGTGGCAAAAGGACCACCCCCCTCGACCAGGAAACCACATGTATACACGAAGGTGGATAAAAATTTCTCTGGAGGATAACTTACATATCGACAGAGCTTCCTGAACAGACCAGTCACATTGCTAAAGTAATGGAGCGTTTTAACTCTGCTCCTCTAATAATGCACTCTGGGGGATATGCAATCCGCAAACACAGCACTCAGAGGAAATTAAATGGGTAGTACAATTCTGGGGTATCCATTTCTGTGGTCTATAGTGACGTCCTTAGGGACTGTAGTTTAAGAAGTGAGTGTCCAAGAATTGTTGAAAATATCCTTACAAATGTACTAATCCCACAAAAACACTGACCAGAAATAAGATATATTCTCTTCCCTCGCTTTCTGCAACAATAGTGAAGCTATAAGACATCTTGGGTCATGTATTACCTGCTCATAATGTAACCTTATGGTAAACTGAGAAAGTAGGGGGTAAAGAGACAGAAAGAGATGAGAAGATGTAGAAGAGAGGGGAAAAAGAAAAAAACTGGCGACAGAGTGTGAACCGGCTGTCCAATGAGGTGGCCCAGAAGAGAGGTGTAGCCTATGCCCGAGAAATGTGAACAAGCAAGGGCTCCAAAATTGCATCATGTTTCTCTGTAGAATCCTGAAGAATGCTTACAGTTTTCTCCAGTCATTATCCAGGATATTTTCCTTTTAACTTGGTTAAAGGAAGCACTGGGTTGTTTCCATGCTCGGGCGATAGTTAATTTGTTTCCCGTGAGGATGAACATGATGATGCGTTGAACCAGTTTCGGGGCCGATTTGAGGAGTTTTTGAGTGGGAAGCCCTGTGATTTTCCTAATTAAGTGGAAGACTTTATTCCATAGGCCTCTAATCTTGGGGCACTCCCATCATATATGTAGCATTGATCCGATGTGTCCGCAATTGCGAAAACACAGGGGAGAGGCGTTGGGGTAAATCTTGGCAATCCTCTGGGGGACAAGGTACCATCTTGTCAAGACCTTCAGGCTGGCCTCAAGGAATGTAGTGTTTAGGATGCCCTTCGAGGCAGTGGAGAAGGCCCTGTGCCATTCAGTCAAGCTCCATTCATGTCCCAAGTCCCTTTCCCAGTCCCTCATATACCAGGATTTAATATTTGTTGAGGCGAGTGATCGGTATATTACCGATATACCCCCCTCTGCTCCATAGCTTGGCCACACCAGGTTTCATAAGCTGTCAGAGTTAAGGGATTGGGTTTACAGTCCCAGATAGAGTGTATGAAGTGGGATATTTGTTGAAGAATGAATCTCTCTGATGTAGGCATGTCTAGTATACTTGGGCATTGGGCCACATAGAGTGGCCCCGTAGAGTTCGCAAAATGTCCAATTCGATATAGACCCTTGTCTAGCCACCAGTGGAAGGCCTTGATATCCATACCTGGGGGAAAATGGGGATTGTGAAAAATGTGGGAGATTGGGCGCCAGGAAGAAATCAAGTTTGAGTTAGTTTTGATAATGCCCCATAGAGCTAGTGAGTGGGAGAGAGTAGGGGGCCAATACCGCTGGTCTCATTTTGGGAAGACACCATAGAAGATAGACTATAGTATAATTTGGGGTAGCTTGTCTTTCCATGTGTAACCAGTCTGGGTGTGCTATTTTAGAGTAAATAGTAGATAATTGGGAAAGTTGGGCTGTTTGATAGTACCTAAGTAGATTTGGAAGATTTATACCACCCTGCTCTCTGGGCAGGGTTTCTCTAGCTAATCTCTGTCCTGTATTGCCCCAAATGAATTGAATGATCTTAGAGTTGACCCTGCCTGGCCAGGAAAGGCCCAATTTGTCCCATACCAGAAGGTCTTTTCCTGGTTTGTGGAAAACCACACTGGGGGGTAGTTGGCTGTGTATAATTGGTCTAATGAGGGAGTTAAGTGTACCCCCAGGTATGGTATTGCCTTGTCATTCCAACCGAACCAAAATTGTTTTTGAGTAGCCTGACTAAATGTTCAGGTAAATTATATTCAGTGCTAGAGATTTTGTATAATTCCCCTTGAGCCAATAGATCCTGCCAAATTTGTCAAGAGTCCTGCAGATGTTTCATAAAGAGATAAGTGGTGCCGTGACAAAAAGTAAAATGTCATTAGCAAAGAGTGCACATTTGTGTGTTTGTGTGCCGCATCTCACCCCATGTGACCATGGCAAAGATCAGAGGAGACAAAGGGCATCCTTGTCTTGTGCCGTTCCTAATTGGAAAAGGTTCCGAATAGTATCCCTGAAGATTGATTTTGGCTTCTGGGTTTGAGTAGAGAGCTCCAATTATGTTTAACCACTTCACCCCCGGAAGGATTTCCCAGGTTAGGAACAGAGCACTTTTTGCGATTCGCACTGTGTCGCTTTAACTGACAATTGCGTGGTCGTGGGACATTGTACCCAAACTAAATTTGCGTCCTTTTTTTCCCACAAATAGAGCTGTCTTTTGGTGGTATTTGATCACCGCTGCATCATTTTTTATGGCCGCTATGAACAAAGAAAGAGCGACAATTTTGCAAAAAAAACAATTTTTCTTACTTTTTGCTAAAATTTAAATCCAAAAAAAAATATGAAAAAACATTTTTTTCATTGGTTTTGGCCAATTTATATTCTTCCTCATATTTTTGGTAAAAAAAATCGCAATCGATGTTTATTGATTGATTTGCGCAAAAGTTGCCGCGTTTACGGATGATGAGAATTCATTTCTGGGGGGTTTTATTTTTTTTTTATTTTGTACTAGTAATGGCGGCGATCTGCGATTTTTAGAGGTACTGCGATAGTGCAGCGGACATGTCGGACATTTTTGAAATTTTTTTGGGACCAATGACATTTATACAGCAATCAGAAATTTAAATGTGCACTGATTACTGTATAAATGTCATTGGCAGTGAAGGGGTTAACCTGCAGGGGGCGATCTAGTAGTTAACTGTGTTCCCTGGGTGTGTTCTAACTGGGGGGGGCTGGGCTACCATGGGCATGAGAGATCTAACTGATTCTAGTGACAGGGATCAGTAGATCTCCTATGTCCCATTGACAGAGCGGGGAACCGCCGTGTTTACATCGGCGGTTCCCCGTTCTTTCTCTCTGGCCGCTCATCCCGCCTCGCCGGCGGACATCGGGTCCCCCCGAGCCGCGGGCACACTCCTCTGGAGTGTTCGGGCATGAGAGTGCGCCAGCGGCGGCGCGTGCTCGCCCCCTAGCTGTGCCTGCGCGAATCGCTGCCTATTTACGGTGATTCGCGGGACGCATCCACACTGCCGCCGTACATATATAGCACGCAGTATGGAACCGGTTAAGAATGACTGTCCAAAACCCCAATACCATAAAACTGGGACCAGATAAGACCAGGAGACTGTGTCAAAGGCCTTCATCAAGTCTAGGGACAGGAGGAACCCCTCCTGAGGCATACCATTGTCCCAGTTTGATCTCAGAAGAGATGCAATAACTATCACCCTCCTGATCTGATCCGGCCCCTGCCTCCCGGGTATGAAGCCTTCCTGGTTCATATGGACATAGAGGCTGATAAAATTTGATATACGGTTTGCCAGAATTGTTGTTAATATTTTGAGATCATTATTGATTAACGAGATAGGGCGATAGTTTGCCGTAATGCTGGGGTCCTTATCGGGTTTGGGGATGACTGTGATGAATGCCAAGATTAAATCTGTATTTATTTGTGAACCTGATTGTAATTGGTTGAAGAAACAGGTCATGTGGGGGGCTAGGGTGGCAGAGAAATGTTTATAGTAGGGGACTGTGAACCCATCTGGGCCTGGGGCCGAGCTATTTTTCAGAGATTTAATGACCTGTACTACTTCGTCAGACGATATTGGCTCATCTAACTCCTCCCTGTGGTGTTCTTTAAGTTTGGGGATTGCTAAAGAGTTCAGAAAGCGATCCATCGAGTCGGTAGAGGAATCATTTCCTTATCCACTATAAAGTTTCCGATAGAAGTCCTGAAAAGATTCCATTATTTTCAGGGGATTTTGAGACAGGGTGCCATTGTCCAATTTAATTTTTGGCAGGGTATGTACTTTTATCTTGGGGTTAGTTTAGAGACCAGCATGGAGCCCAACTTATCCCTCTGGAGATAGAACCATCCCCCTTCCCATCGTAGGTTTTTTCAGCAACTGCAGTGAAGGCTAGGTTTAAAGCTGTGTGTGCCGCTTCTAATTTCCTCAAGGAGTTTGATGTGGGGTTGTGTTTATGCTGTTTGGTGAATTAAGAATTCCTTTTCTAAGCGCTCAATGTCTAGTTTATGGGCTTTGTGGATCCTAGAGGCTAATTGTATTAGTTTCCCCTTATTAAAGTTTTGTGAGCTGCCAATAATGTGAAATATTGTGCGTGCCATTCAGAAAGAAGTATTCCTGAATTTCTTTTTCAATTTCCCTCCCAGGAGTCGGGTTGCATAGGATGGAGGCATTAACCACTTGCCGACCGCCGATCGGCATCTGACGGCAACAGAGTGGCTCTTTAAGGCAAAACGCCGTCATACGACGGCGGCTGCCAGATCGCGCACAGTGAGCGCGCGCCGCTGGAGGCGCGCCCGCGAGCTCACTGTGTTCGGGGAGGGCCAAGGAGCGGGTGCGGTGGCTTCGGTTTGCCGCTGGCTACCCGCGATGCCCCCCCGGAGTGAAAGGAGGTCCATGTAAGTAAACATGTACCTCCGTTCTGTGAGATGGGGAAGGACTGTGATCACAGCCTTCCTTTACACGGAAGCTGTGATCACTTCCCTTCCCCTGTTAGGGCAGCCCCCATACAGTTAGAACACGCCCAGGGAACATAGTTAACCCCTGCAGGTTAACCCCTTCACTGCCAATGGCATTTACACAGTAATCAGTGCATTTTTATAGCACTGATCGCTGTATAAATGCCAATGGTCCTAAAAAAAGTGTCAAAATGTTCCGACATGTCCGCCCTAATATTGCAGTACCGCTAAAAATCGCAGATCGCCGCCATTACTAGTAAAAAATAAAAAAAATAATACCCCCAGAAATTAATTCTCATCGCCCGTAAACGCGACCACTTTTGCGCAAACAAATCAATAAATGCCAATTGCGATTTTTTTAATCACAAATATGAGGAAGAATATAAATCGGCCAAAACCGATGTTTTTTTTTTTTTTTTTTTTGGATTTGTATTTTAGCAAAAAGTAAGAAATTAGGGTTTTTTTGCAAAATTGTCGCTCTTCTTTTGTTTATAGCAGCGATCAGAAATGATGCAGCGGCGATCAAATACCACCAAAAGAAAGCTCTATTTGTGGGAAAAAAAGGACGCAAATTTCGTTTGGATACAACATCGCACGACCGCGCAATTGTCAGTTAAAGTGACGCAGTGCGGAATCGCAAAAAGGGCTCCGGTCCTAAAGTGTGAAATCCTTCCGGGGCTGAAGTGGTTAAGTCTCCTGTTATATCCCTTACGAGGCCCATTAGGTCTTTTCAAGACTAGGAGGAGGGTGGAGTGGTCCGACAAAACAGAGTCCCTAATGTAGGATTTGCAGACCAATGGAATATGGGTGGCAATGATGAAAAAATGGTCTATTCTAGCAAATGTGTTATGTGGGCTGGAATAATGCGTGTAGTCCCACGTGGTAGGGTTCATTTCCCTCCAGGCATCCACCAGCCCCTGTTGGAATATTTGTCTTGCCAACTTTAGGCTCTGCCCTGTGGAAAGAATCGGGTTCCTTCCTTGAAGGCGTGTTTTATCTAGATCCATATCAAAGGCTATATTAGAGTCACCCCCAAAGATGATTAAGCCTTCAGTGAGTGGGGTTGTAATTTGGAAGCGGGTCTCAAAAAATTTGGATTGGCCTTTATTTGGTGCATAATATGAAATTAAAGTGTAGATCTAGTTGTCTATGAGACCTTTGAGAAGTATAAATCTGCCGTCTGGGTCCCTCAATTCTGAGATACATGAGAATTGGACATTACGAGGGAAGAAAATGCCTACACCTTTGGTTTTGTTGTCTGTCTTCGCCAGGTAGAATTTGGGAAATTTGGAGTGGATAAATGAGGGGGAGTATGATTTTGGTAAATGGGTTTCCTGAAGGAATACAGTGTCTATTTTTTTGATCAGAGTATTTTTGGAATGTCTTTCTGTGTTTAATGGGTGAGTTCAGGCCTTGAATGTTGTGAGATGCAATGCGGGGAGAGGCTTTGGGTGAGCTAGGTTCAGCCATGGAGCAGTTTAAGGGGCACAAGTGTCAATCCCCAACCACTTACCTTTTGCCTGGTGAGTTCACTGGGGTCTGGAGTATGAAGAGGATCTCTGGGGAGCCTGTTTCGGAACCAATGGAGTCGAAAGCCCACAACTGTCACTGGAAATATAAAGAAATGCCTATGAGAGTGAAGAAACAGATAGAGATTAGAAAGTAAAGATAGAAGAGAAGATGAACTCAGGGTGAGTATGAAGGAAATACTCCAACAAACAAAAAATGGTGCCCCCAAACCAATTGGAGGACCCCTGACCTGGAGAAAAAAAAAATATATTCTCTTAGTGCAGGAAGGTGCATTGCGTCCCCTAAGTTAGGGAGTGACAAAAATAAAAGTTAACAGTGTGAACCTTAAGATAGCACCATTAACATCTTAACTATTAACAGGTATAAAATAATAGAGACAGAATAGGCCCAGGTGAGGCAAATGTCTATAACAAGGGTATTCCCTTAAAGAAGGACATGGCTACTAAAAAAATGGGCCAATATAGCTCTGTGAGTAGGTTAACCAAGGGCCGGAGTTCAGCGAAACCACGTGGATGAAGGAAGGGAAAGGAAAAGTGCCAGGAAGGAAGCCTTACTGTTTCAATTTCTGAATTACCTCCAGGTAACAAGTATATGATGTCAGGGTTACTATCTTAGTATTCCATAAGATGGTTAGCCATACAAAGTCTAAGTGGCCTTCTAGTCAGCTAGAAGATAGTTTGCGTATGACTTTAGGGAGGAATAGTCAGAAATTTGGATAGAGTACCAGAGATACTTAATGGTATAAGGTGAGATGAATTGCAAAAAATAAGACGGGTCTTCCGAGAATTATAGAATTCTCAAGTTCAGGTGGGCAAAGCTGCCGAGGGGTCCATGTGGACATAGAAACATAGAAAGGTGACGGCAGAAAAAGACTGAGTAGTCCATCGAGTCTGCCCCTTTTTATTTATTTATTTATTTTTTATATTTTTTTTTTTTACATTAACCTTGTTGTCTGACTATAGATTTATGTTTATCCCAAGCATGTTTGAAGCCATTTACTGTTGACTGTCTCACAACCTCTGTTGGTAGTTTATTCCAATCATCAACCACCCTTTCAGTAAAATAATACTTTCTAAGATTAGTTTTGAACTTCCCCCCAGTTAGTTTGAGGTCATGTCCCCGTGTTCTTATTTTGGTTTCATATTGAAAAGACTGTCCTCCTGAACCTTATTCACCCCCTTGATGTATTTAAAGGTTTCAATCATGTCTCCCCTCTCCCTTCTTTCCTCCAGACTGTACATATTAAGTTCCTGAAGTCGCTCTTGATATGTTTTATCCCCCAGACCTTTCACCATTTTTGTTACCCGTCTCTGAACTCGTTCTATTTTATCAATATGTTTTTGTAAGTGTGGTCTCCAGAACTGGACACAGTATTCTAAGTGAGGTCTCATTAAGATCTATATAGAGGAATCAGAACCTCCTTCCTCCTGCTGGTGATCCCTCTACTGATACATCCCAGAATTCTATTTGCTTTTCCCACTGCCTGGTTACACTGTTTGCTCATTTTGCAATCATCTGAAATAAGCACCCCCAAATCTTTTTCTTCTGTAGTGCTGGCTAACACTGT
>BLSH010376772.1:214215-239616 GCA_018402905.1 Glandirana rugosa
TACTGTTTTCCAAACTCCGAACAGAGACACGACCAACCGTATAAAATTAACCCTATGAAACACCGTAAACGTATCACTACCGAAAGAAGACCACTGAGTTGGTACGTCGGGTAGAAAGAAGTTCACGGAGGTATAACACGTAGGACTTTGTCGGTGTGGTGTACAAAAGTCCCTCAGGACTTCAATAAACATCCAAAAAGAAACGTAAGGTTTTTTAAAAGGACCGTCAACACCGACTTTGGGATCTACCAAATGGACTGGCATCAAACCAAAGTCGTCTCTGGGAGTAAAAGGTGAAGAACTAATCTCAAACTTGTGACGACTAACCGTAAGAGTTAAGGAACCAAAAGGTAGTTGAACTGTGTAAAACAGGAAAGGGATATAAAAAGATATCCAAGGAATTGAGAATGCCAATCAGCAGTGTTCAAACTCTAATCAAGAAGTGGAAAATGAGGGTCTCTGCTGAAACCAAACTACGGTCAGGTAAACCATCTAGGGTTTCAGCCACAACTGCCAGGAAAATTTTTTGGAATGCAAAGAAAAACCTACAAATAACTTCAGGACTCCCTGAAAACATGTGGTGTGGCTGTTTCAGGATGCACAATATGGAGGCACTTGAAGAAAGATGGGCTGCATGGTTGAGTCACCAGAAGAAAGCCATCACTATGCAAATGCCACAAAGTATCCCAATTAAAATATGCCAACCAGCACAGAGACAAGCCTCAAACCTTTTGTCATAAAGTCATTTGGAGTGATGAGGCCAAAATTGAGCTTTTTGGCCACAACCATAAACCCTACATTTGGAGAGGAGTCAACAAGGCCTGTTAAACACGGAGGTGGATCGCTGATGTTTTGGGGATGCGTGAGCTACAAAGGCACAAGAAATTTGGTCAAAATTGATGGCAAGATGAATGCAGTATGTTATCAAAAAATACTGGAGTAACATTTGCATTAATCAGCCAGGAAGCTGCGCATGGAACGTACTTGGACATTCCAACATGACAATGATCCAAAACACAAGGCCAAGTCGACCTATCTTTGGCTACAGCACAATAAAGTGAAGGTTCTGGAGTGGCCATCTCAGTCTCCTGACCTCAATATCATTGAGCCACTCTGGGGAGATCTCAAACGTGCAGTTCATGCAAGACAGTCCAAAAATTTTCAGGAACTGGAGGCTTTTTGCCAAGAGGAATGGGCAGCTTTACCATCTGACAAGATAAAGAGCCTCATCCACAAATACCACAAAAGACTTCAAGCTGTCATTCATATTAAAGGGGCAATACACAGTATTAAGAACTGGGGTATGTAAACTTTTTATCAGGGTCATTTGAGTAGTTTCTGTTGTCATTATGATTTAAAAAGAGTAAAGACAGTTGATTGATAATAAATGGCTTCAGCCAAACACTAACCATGAGTGAAAGAAATGTTTTTGTGTTCTCATTCATATTCTCTGAAAAATGGCCAAGAAATCATAAATTCTGCCAGGGTATGTAAATTTATGAGCACAACTGTAACTCAATGTGTAGCACTACACCAGTAATATCCCAAACTCAAACCGATGTATAATAAAGTCTCAATATCCCTGCATGCATTAATATACACACTGGTTTGAGTTTGGGATATTATTGGCGTAGCGCTACACATTGAGTTATATTTGCGGGTACATTGTTCAAGGAGAGGAATGCAGATTGTTAGCCAGATAGTCAGCTGTGGTTGCTCCCGTCTTAATCCTCAGGTAAGTAAACTCATTCACCCAATGCAATTGTGTCTTGGTGTCAGAGCGTGGGATGGAGGGATGCAGGGGGAATAGCACCGATTTGTCCCAGTTGATGCGGGCACCAGAAAAATGACTGAATCGGTCAAAGATTTCAAGCACTAAACGCAGGGACGATGACGCGTCTTCCAGAAACAGCAGTGTGTCATCCGCGTATAGGGCCAGTTTTTCTACTATGGAATTCACTGGGATGCCCCAAACCCCAGGCTCCGCCTACAGCCAAATAGCTAAGGGCTCCAGAGTCAGGGCAACAGGCCTGGGGACAACAGGCATCCCTGCTGCATTCTCCTGCCCAAGGGAAAGGATTCAGACAGAATACCATTGATACGGACCTTAGCCCTGGGAACAGCTGCAGCCAAGACAGGAATCGTAGCCCGAAGCCAAAGCCAGCCAGGACCGCCCAGAGAAAGCCCCACTCCACAGAATCAAAAGCTTTCTCCACATCTAGGGATGCTACAACCCCCAGACAGTCCAGCGTGGTCAAGGCCATATGCATGTGAAGGCGTCTAATATGAACATTGGTTCCTCTACTTGGCATAAAACCAGATTGGTCCAGGTGAATTAGGGCCCTAATAACCGTATTAAGATGATTGGCAAGAATTTTAGATAGAAGCTTCACATCTACATTTAGTAGTGATATAGGGTGGTAGGAAGAACACATAACAGGGTACTTCCAAGGCTTCAGTATCACCACTATGATCGCATCGCTCATGGATTCTGGCATGGCGGACAAGTACAGAGCACTCAAAAACAGTGAGTGAAGCAGAGGAAGGAGGTCCTCTGCATATGTTTCATAGAATTCCCCAGGAATCCCATCTTGGCCGGAGTCTTACCGGATTGAAGGGAGCCCAGTGCACAGTGCACCTTTCACAGGGTAATCGGGAGTCAAGTTTATTCCTATAAGTCTCAATTAGTACAGGAAAATCTATGTCCACCGGGTAGCCCTGGAGATCCTCTGTCACGTACGTTGCCCGAGAGCTGTACAATGACCAGTGATATTGAACAAAGCACTCATTTATGTCTCGTGATTCAGTCAGCAGCGTCCCACCCTGATCTACTATTTGGGGTATACTAGCTGTAGTTGTCTGTACTTTTGCCAACCATGCCAATAACTTCCCATTTTTCTCACTCTGTTTGAATATTCGTTGGGATTTATGTAGAAGTCTTTTTACAGTCAGGTCCGTTCGGAGTAGAACCTCTCTAGTGGATGTCTGCAGTCGTTCGTACATCTCCAGGTCACCTGTCTGTGCGTAAAACCTTTTCTGCTCTAACACCTCTGCCTCCGCCCTTTCCAACTCTGCCTTATGAGATTTGCGTACCTGAGTAATAAGAGAGGTGTACAGCCCCTTTGTAAACTCCTTAAACGTGTCCCACACTGTGACAGCTGAGGCCGAATCGGAGTTAGCCCTCCAGAATTCAGGCATCTGATCTGCAAACCCTGATGCCACGGCCTCATCAGATATCCAAAACCTAGATAGTCGCCATAAGCCAGGGGAGTGGGTGTCATGCGACTTGATTTTCAGTAAGAGTGGAGCATGGTCAGATATTCCCCTCATCAATATGGAAATCTCCTTGACCCTGGGCAGGACAGCTCCACCCACAAAAGCCAAATTAATATGAGAAAATGTATTGTGGGAGGCCGAGTGACAGGTATAGGCTTGCAAGGTCAGGTTTCTCCACCTCCAGACATCCGTTAGGCCATACGTCTCTGCCCAGACCAAAAGCTCTGAGAAGAGCCCCCCATGACCACTTGACCACTCGATTCATGCCCTGGTCAGGGACCATATTAAAATCACTCATAAGCAAAGGGGGAATAAGTAGGGTGGTAGTGGTAACCCACCCACGGCTTCTTTAGTACCATCATCCTCCTGCCCACTAAATGAGTCTCCTGGAGAATACAAATATGTGGAGAATATTGTTTCAAGAACTGGAAGACCAGGGAATGCTTAACTGAGGAATTAACATACTACTGGACCGACATCACAATTACCAGATCTACCCTCTCGGCTGGTGGAACAAGGTGGACCCGAATGGAACAATAGGAGACAAAAAACATGCATGAGTAGTCAGTATACAAGATAGCGACAACCAAACCTAACTTACCCCCCACACCTAGCGCATAGGCCCATAAAGACATGGATGAGCGAGTTTGGGGTGGAGGAACTTGATCAGTCCTGACCTATACCTGATAGAACACCTTTGGAATGAATTTGAGTGGAGACTGCGAGCCAGGCCTTCTCGTCCAACATCAGTGCCTGACCTCACAAATGCGCTTCTGGAAGAATAGTCAAACATTTCCATAGACACACTCCTAAACCTTGTGGACAACCTTCCCAGAAGAGTTGAAGCTATTATAGCTTCAAAGGGTCTGCCAACTCAATATTGAACCCTATGGACTAAGACTGGGATGCCATTAAAGTTCATGTGAGTGTAAAGGTTTGCGTCCCAATACTTTTGGTAATATAGTGTATTTTATTTAGAATTGTGTTCTTTTTGAGAGTGTCTGCTGAAGGATGCATTAATGCTTGCCTGACAAATGAACACAGGGTTATGAAATTTTTTACTTTTGTACTATTTCTAGTGGAGTGTAAAAAGCCAAAGAATGGGTAAAGACAGTGTAAACAAGCAAGTGTGGACTAGGTGTAGTGGTGACACATGCTTTTCAGCTAAAAAGTTAAAGCTAGGCATATCCGGTGTTTCCCAAATGATGATAACTGCAATGTAATGGAACTCTGATATTAAAGTATCTTTGGTCCCTCAGTTTGGAGAGATTTCCTGTAACTTTTGTCATGTTTCTGGCCTGGGACAGGAAGTGAAATATAAATCTCCCCATTGAGCAACACAGCAAAAAAAAAAAAGGAAAAAACTATTTTAGTGTAATGTAATATTTAAATATATGCAATGAAATTCCAAAATGTTTTCACTGATACAGTAGGATAAGTTATTTAGGTATTGTTGTTGTGATTGTTACATTACATTGAATCACAGCACACCACACACCAGCAAGCCCTTATAATGCACCATAACACATGCCTGCTGGTGTGAACAAGGCCTAGGCAGTGGTGGAATTATTGGGGTTGCAGGGGTCGCACTTACAACTGGGCCCATCAGGTCTGTGAGTCCGGGGGGGCCTGCCCCCGTCCGCCCATCCGCTATTATGGGGGCCCGCCGCCCGTCCGCCATTGTGATCCCATACGTACAGCCACACAGTACTGAGTCTGACTGACTTACATTGCAGTGCTTGCCTGCCTCCACCTGGGTGTTCGCTCACACTGCAGGAGGAGGGGGGAGCCTTTCCCCGTTGGCTGCTGATGCTGAGGGGAGACAGAGCTGAGAGTCTGCTAACCCTCACCCAGCTGACACAGCCACACCAATGAGCGAAGGGGGAGGAGGTGGAGCTCTCTGCTGTGTGAGTCTCCAGTAGCCAGCACAACCTGTGTGATGTGAATGGATGGCGGCAGAGTGGCATACGGTGGGTGACAGAATTCAGACCGGAATCAATTTGATATTTGATGTAAGTGGCTGCCTCTTGCTGAACCCACCCCACCACCACCGCAGATCTCATCCCTACCCCCCATCAGTCCACCCATGAGGGCCCCCCTAGGCTATTGTGAGGGGCCCGCCTGCCTGTCTGCTGGTGTGAGGGGCCCCTCGACTATTGTGAGGGGCCCGCCCACCTGTCTGCTGGTGTGAGGGGCCCCTAAGCTATTGTGAGGCCCCCCACCTGTCTGCTGATGTGAGGGGCCCCTCCACTATTGTGAGGGGCCCGCCCACCCATGTGCTGCTGTGAGGGGCCCCTCCACTATTGTGAGGCTTTGCTATGGTGAGAGGCTTGCCCGCCCATGTGCTGCTGTGAGGGGCCCCTCCGCTATTGGGAGAGGCCTGTCTGCTGCTTTGAGGGGCCCCTCCGCTATTATGAGGGGCCTGCCCGCCTGTCAGCTGCTGTGAGGAGAGCTGATCGGTGGCTCCCCTGAGAGGGGGGTCTGTGCTGATTATTTATCAGTGCAGTCCCCCTAGGATTGTCACCCTAGACACCAGGGAGTCCACCCAACACCACCAGGCATAATACCCAGGGATACCACCCAGTGACCACCAGGGATGCCACCCAGCGACCACCAGGGATCCCACCCATGGACCACCAGGGATGCCACCCAAGACCACCACAGTGCCCAATAGGGATGGCACTGTGCCCATCTGTGATTCTTGCCAGTGCCCATCCGTGCCACATATTGGTGCCTATCAGGGCCACCCTTTAGTGCCACTCATCAGGGCCACCCATCAGTGCCACCCATCATGGCCACCTATCAGTGCTCATCAGTGCCACCTATCAGTGCCTATCAGTGCCACCTATGAGTGCTTATCAGTGCCCATCAGCACTGCATATTAGTGCCACATATCAGTGCCCATCAGTCCCACCTTATCAGTGCCGCCTATCATTGCTGCATATATGTGCCTCATCATCAGTGCCCATCAGTGCCACCTTATCAGTACTGCTTCATCAGTGCCCATCATTGAAGGATGTGTACTGATTTACAAAGTTTTGGGATGGAAAAAAAAGAAAATAAAACATTTTTTCCAAATTTTCGGTCTTTTTAAATTTGTATCACAAAAAATAAAAACCCCAGAGGTGATCAAATACCACCAAAAGAAAGCTGTATTTGTGGGGAAAAAATGATAAAAACTTTGTTTAGGTACAATGTCGCACAATTGCGCAATTGTCATTCAATATGCAACAGCGCTGAAAGTTGAAAATTGGTCTGGGCGGGAAGGGGGTAAGTTCCTGGTATTGACGTGGTTAAGGAAGTGAAAAATTGCCAGTGCAATCGATGGTGGGGGGATCAGTAAGAGGCAGAGGTGGTGGTGGGAGAGGATGGCATTACCTCTGTCGTTGATCTCACCCCCCCTCAACACCACCACTGATCACACCAGCCTCAACACTGCTGCTGATCCCACACCCCCTTCCTACCAGCACTGTTACTGATCCCATTCCTTAGGTCAATTTTAATCTATCCTATGATTGCTTCATAGGATCAGCAACCAATGTATTGCTTCCTTTGTGTTATACAGTGACAAAAAAAGTATCAAAATCATGCTTTTTTGGGGGGGCCCTGAAGGTTCTAGTTACGGCTCTGGCCCTAGGTCTGCCTATTCAAAACAAATGACCATAGATAGATAGTTATAAATACAATAAATGTTATTTTAAAAACATACATGTTTTTATAAATATATATTACAACAGCCATTTTACAACCAGGGTGCCTTCAGGTTTCTTCAGGGGGGACTTGGCAAAATGCCTAGAAATTGCTGAAAAATTGTATTTCATTGCGCACCATTTCAACCTTCTAGCAACAACCAATGACATTGTTGGTTAAAAAGAAGGACGCTATTGGTTATTAAAGTGGTTGTATACCCGAATAAAAAAAAAAAAACCTGTAAGACAGTGGTTCTGAACTCATGTCCTCAGGACCCACCAACAGGCCAGTATTACCTTGGGGGGATGCAGACTAGAATATTGCAATCACTGAGCAGCAAATGATATCACAAATCAATGTAATCTGCATGCAATCTGGTTTTTACATTATTCAAATTGTTTGCTTGTCTCTAGAATTTGGCAAAACACTGCATTGCTTGCGTAACTTATTATTAATTATATTTATGGTGGTATTTATCTTAACTACAGTTTTGAATGTTTCTTTTTTTGCTATATTATTTTTTTCTGTATGCTTATGCTAAATTAACAAAATCATAAATGATTTGAAATAAATAATATGCAAAAAAATATTAATGCAATTATACCTATCAGTGGCAATTTCCAGGTGAGAGTTTCAAGTCAAATTCTAAAAAGATATGAAATAGGTTTAACACATGCAAATGTAGAATGATGTACAAAAACAAACAAATTCATTTGATGCTTTAAAACATTAAAATATGCAATGTATTTTGCTAGCATTATTCCTCTTAGTCACTAGATGGCAGAAGAGCCATAAATAAGACTAAAAATCTCCTGAGAGGCTTAAAAAAGGAAAATAATGTGTGAACAAACCAATTATGACAATAAATAATGACTACATTGATAAAAGAACCCATATTAATGAAAAATATAATAATGAAAGTAAAATGTCTGTAGTAAGCTCAAATGAAGGTGATCTTTACACTTTGAAGTAGTAAACCATCCTGTTAACCTGATTAAAATATGATTAAAAGGGGAAGGAAAATGTGATAACATTGAAACTAAATTAATGGACCAAAGAAAACACTGCAGTGAAAGTATCCCAAAATCACTACACCATAAAGTCACACAAAAAAAATATAGAAAAATTGTTGGAAATAAAAATGTAATCCATATCCATAAACAAACCTTTGATGTTAACTGGGAGCACTAATTACATTTAAAGTGTTACTAAACCCACCTATACAACACCATGATGTCCCTTCCCATCAGTCATATTCTGTCTGCATTTCACAAGTGTAGAAGCCCAGGGGTGATGGCATTGTGTCTAAAATAAAGCATGTACTGAAAACAGATTGTATTTAAAAAAATCATTAACATGTTGATGAAGGGAGAAAGGGGGAACCAGGGAAGGCAACATACCAGCAGAATAAACTTCAGCTTTGATACCTTCTGAGTCACCGACCTCAAACAGCCATGCAGGTGATAAAGTCAGAAGATGGCCAGAATTTATCTGCATACTTGTGGGTTAATGTTTCAGAAAGTATAGAAGCCTTTGGATTGATATAAAGTGTATATTAAAATGTAGCAAACATTTTCAAAAAATGATGGTGGGCTGTCCTTAAGAAGATGTATATAATTTTCCAGAAGAGTTCCCTGTGTAGCCTGTTTGACGGATATTCCTTATCAATCTACCATAATGCTTGCAGCAATGTAGCAGTGACTGGATTGTCTCCTTAACACATCAAAATACCATAAAGAAAGCAGTCTCTCTGTAAATGGTGTTCAGGACCCCCTATATTGGGGTCATATGGCACTATTGTTCCTACTCCTCTGAGGGTTATTGATATTACTATGCATAGTTGAAGTGAGGAAAAAGAGTTTCTGGCCCTCCATGTGAAGTGAGCAGCCTAACAATAATGTGATCATTTGTTGCTACTGCTTGTAGGTAAGACTGTTACTTAACTGATGAAGCTGAAAGTACCTAATGGTAATGGAAGGAACATTCCAGTGTAAAGAGTTTGTCTTGTTCAACAAGCAGCAGTTGTGTGGATTCCATTTACTTTTTTCACAACATCAAGAAAACATGTCTGAAGGTAATGTGGGCAAATACAGTGGTAAGGGGCTGACAAAGGCTAAAGAAGGACCAATGGAACAGAGCAGATCAAGGTATTGGAAGAATCAGCATGGTAAAGAGAACTTGGTAGTAAGTTTGACCTGATCTCGTGACTTTCTTTGGTGGAAATTATACACTAATTGCCACCCTCTTCGCCATAAGATCTGAAGAGACATTGGTGATTGTCTTCCACAAATGTAGAGCTACTAGTGGGGGTTATAAACCCAAAGCCCAATCAAGTCCTATCCATAATGACTGAGGAGACATTTTAAGAAGGTGCACTGCCTGGCATGTGGTCCTTAAATATGTGGTTATCTAATGTAAATTTGCTTCTCTCAACCCCATGACACAGAGTGTTCAGCAATTGCAGTGTGTGTATTTTTTTAGTACAATTTTCATTCAAGATAGATATAAGCTGCAAGCAAAAGTATTTTTATTTGTACCTATCCCAGTAAAGTCTTCTTAAAACAGAAGGTATTCACATTTCTCATTCCATCACATATCCCAAAAATAAAGAGAGGAAAGTGAACAACCTGAAAGGTGCTTTGTAGTGGTTAAAGGATTCCAACTCCACCTACCTTCTGTCCACTGGGTCTTGGAGAGTGAGTCCAGAATAGGTCCCCATGGGAGAGGGAAGCAGGAGAAGCAGAGTTGGTATCATGAAGACAGGGTTCAGTAACAGCAAATAGAGTTAGTCATAAAAAGGTCATGGACAGAGATGAGTGTGTTACATACAGAGTGGGAATTCCAAAGGGCGCGTGAGAATGTTGGTTTGATTTTGGGAAGAAGAGGAAAAAATACATATGTATATATTTTTTTTTTCAGGAGTGAAAGAAAGAGAGTTTAAGGAGAAATGGCACAACTGTGAGAAGGAGAGGTAAGGAGCAGATGAGTGTGATGATTAAAAATAAGACTGGGTAAGAGATAAAAGAGCTGAATGGGGAAACAAGGTCATCTGCAGTGTGTTTGGTGCTTCGTAATGTAGTTTGCTGTGAATTTTTTCTTTGTGCAATCACTGACATGCAGAGAGGAAGTGCCTACTTAAGAAATCCACTTCAGCAAAATAAACCCAGCCTATTCCACCCCAACATTCACCCTCCTCCATGTGCATACTGGTGCTTTATACTTTAGCTTTAGTATAGCTTTATACTGTGATGGGTGAGGGTGTCATGTACCGGTTTGGAGGTCGAAGTGCTGACTGGGCTGCCCTTGTGGCTAAGTGCAACACACCCCTGGAGATGGTACAGGGAGTGCAGTGCCCAAAGAAGCACGGTTTTCAAGATGCTGCTGTAGCCAGGAGAGCTGATCACCAGGAGATGGCTGTAGCAGACTGGAAACACTTGAAGAGCAGGTTGCTGAGGTGCTTGGTAGAGAGGAAACTGGGAGCCAGGCCAAAGGTCATATATGGTGGATCAGTCAGGCAGCGGAAACAGGAACAAGCCGGGGTCATACACGCGAGACAGGAGAAGCTGAATCGATGAGCCAAGCCAGGCTCAAACACTGGGAAGCAAGCAGGAGCAGAGTCAAAAGTACAAGCCAGAGGTCAAACCAGGATATCAGGAAGCAGGGTCAAGGCAGGCCGGGTCGGTAACAGGAAGTCCAAGAATCAGGGATACAGAGGCACAGGGAACACAGAGGAGCTGACGATAATCCAGCAACATCATGCTCTCAGCAGCAAGTTTAAATAAGCCAGATGGTGCCAGCGTCTGTCACGCCATCCATGCGCTATTGCACACGCACGTTTCAATGTTTACGCCATTGCGCATGTACATGCATCGGTTCGTGATGCATGCACCAGTGCGTACAGAGGTTCTCCATAGGAATCCATGCTGGATATGGGCAGCATTGCCATCCTTCTGCGACCATTTCCCTGACAGAGGGTTATAATTGCCAGTTGATCAATCAGGAGTTAATAAATGACACAAGACTAACAGAGCAAGTTTTCACACCAAATCAGAAGACCAAGAGGGCAGGGTTGTAAAGATTAAGATCAGCCCATAATTTAGATAAGACAGTAAAGAACAAAATGAGCATCACAATAATGTTGACAGGGTTACAGTTGGTGAAAACAACGGCATAGATAGTTTACTATAGACAAATTGGTACACAGGCAGTTTCAGTTTTGGGGGGATGTGAGAAGCAGCAGCATAGATTAATCATTTACCATAGACACATTGGAATTAATCAGGCCGTTTCAGTTTTAGGTAAATGTGAGAAGCAACAGCTGAATATTTTACCTATGGAAGAACATAGAATAGATCTTCAAATAAGGCACAGTGAAAGTGCCCACTTAAGCAAAGAAACCTGTTTGCTGATTCTGTCGTATTAGGTTCCAAGCCCAACTTCATAGAAGCCATGGTTTCCATACACTGAAGAACAATCTTCCTATATTGTGGATACATAATGGAATGAGGCATGTCAATATATTTTGTTTAAAGAATAGTTTATTGTGCTATGAATTGACTTGGTTGGAGGGCTTTTTCTTTAATCCCTTTCCACAATTATCATGTATGACTATACTGTCTTACTTGGGCCTAGTAATGCTTAGACTGTAACAGCTTCCTGTGCTCAAGATAGGCTTTTGGTCAAGATGCATAAATGTCTGTCAGATGCTAAATACAAAGGATTGTGCCCCAATTCAAATGTTTATTAATGTCACTTTATTATATTACATCCTGTTGTACAACTAATGATAAATATAGGCATTCAGTCATTTAAATTTTTTAAAATTTCAACTAAAAGAATAATTGCCTAGACAGATGAGATGTAGTCAGAATATTTCCAATTCCTGTATACATTAGCTTTCCTTGACACAGCATTGATTATGGTAGGCTTCAGTTCAGATAAAAACAAAGGGCGGGAAAATTAAATGTCCTTTGTGGATCAAGAAAACAAAGAGATTTAAAAAAATCTTTATAAACACAATCTAACTTTATAGACACAATCTATTGTAGTAGTAGTTTCATTCCAGTAATTCAATTTTTTATTAAACACACAAAAAACAGAGAGGAGAACTATAAATTGCATTACATTTTACAGACATATAAAATAATCTAAAAACAAACAATTCAGAATCCCATGGGTGTGTATTAGCATTTGTTCAGGGGAAAAGAGTACAATTAGACTTACTGAGAACTCTGTTTCCAGCTTTCCAGGATAGTGCCTAAAAAGCATTATCCCATCCCTCAATCATCCCAGACTTTAAAAGGAGGCTCACACAAAAAGTCACACAGTATTTCATCTGTGGCCTGTGGACTGTAACTAAACAACAGAAGAAAATACAGGGGGCAGGGAGTGGGAGGGATGGGTGATACTTACTATCCGGGAAGATACTAAAAGTAAGTCTATTTCTAATTTTACCCAATACTCTATCCAGGACAGCACCTGAATGAATATGTGAGAAACTACCAGGTTATGTAGGGACAACATCATGAATAACTTTTCTCCCAAAGGAGTTCCTGAAAAGGCGGTCGATCAAGCTGATAGTGTCCTGATAAATGTCAAGTAGTTTAACCATGTAGCTATTTGCCATATTTGTCTGGAGTGGCACCAGACCACTCACCCAGGAGGTAGACAAAGCTCTAATTTAAAGAACCATATGAGAAAACAGGCAACCCTTATCCATGGTTATGTATACTTTCAGAAAAAACTTGCTTAATCCAATGAGCACTGGAATTTTTGGTGGACTCATGGCCTTTCTTGCTGTTAGCATAAAGCACAAAAAGGGTTTACGAGTTGCTAAATCATTTTGTGTGTTCCAAATACTGCAACACATTTCCTAAAATCTAGTAGATTCATTATTTTTCTATTTGTTAGAAGGGTTAGAACAAAAGAAGGCAGAACAATATCTAGTAACCAATGAAATTTGGAAAAAAACCTTAGACAGAAATGAAACCCCCAGATCAGTTTTGAGAAGAAACTCATTGTCAAGAATCTGCAAAAAAGGTCCCCTATAGACAGGGCTTGAATTTCACTCATGTGTCTAACTTACATAATGGCTATTGGAAGAGTTGTCTTAATGGTATTACATTTCAGAGACTCCATAAGTTCCACAGAAGCTCTATTCAGCCCCTGCAGAACTATAAAGAGATCCCACTAAACCTGGCCATACATGATTTATCTTTTTTCATTCAACCAGCAGGTTGAACAAAAAAAGATCCAATTCCTCCATCCACACATTCATGGTGCATAGGGGAATCTTCCCACTGTGGTAATGTACGAGGGGTCTCCAAAAAGTTTGCAATTATTTAATATAGTTTAAAAAATTATGGAAATTTTTTGAAGAACCCTCATAGTTTGACAGCAGGGAGACCTCCCCATCATTATACAGTGATCAGTGTTGTTATAGCCAACAGCACTGATCATTCAGGAAAAACCTGACATGCTGGTTGTACACAAGCCTATCAATAGATTGACTTGGGTACAACCAGCCTGTTCATAAATGGATCAAAATTCATCTGGTCCCTGCTGAAATGGTCAAATTTTGATCCATGTATGTCCGGCTTTTGGAAAGTTCTTCACTGGAAAGGATCTCTGTCTTGAAATGGTTTTAAAGAAACCAGTAACTAGAAGTTCTGTAGCTAATCTTCTTTGCAAAGACAATCGATGATGCCTCTTGTACTTTCAGTGTATATACCCTTATACAGCAAAAGCTTGATATGTGCCATCCTGAAGAAATTCTAAGATGGAAGGAATTCCCAGGCAAAAAAAAAACCTTTTCAGGCTTTTCCATGCATAGCTCTGGAAAACGTTTTCCTGCTGGAAGAGTGTACCCCCCTGCTTGTTCAAATATGCCACTATGGTAACATTGCCTGAGAGAACCTGGAAATGTTGACCTTTGAGGTCAGCTGACTTGAGGTTTAGATTACCAACATCACTTCAGAAGTACATTCGTCCTCTTATTCATTGAGTACTTTGAGAATATTCATGTGCTCAAAAAACAGATTAACCCTGTCTGTACTGTGCTGGCAGATACCATCTTATCAGTTATAAACTAGATTGGAACAATAAAAAGAGTTAAAGCTGGTAAACATGGGCTGAATAACGCCCAGTTCAGCAGAAGCTGACTGACATTTGGCCTGAGTGTACAGCCCCTCGTCCGACAGAAGCCAGTCTCACAACCAGCTTCTGTCAGATGAGCATGCGGGAAAATCAGTGTTGGCTGCAAGCACTGATCAATGTGTTCTGGCAGAGGGGCAGTCCTCCTTTCAGAAAACAATAGCACAGTGGGGAGATCACTGCACTAACATCAGATGTGTTAGTATGGTGCCTCTCAGTTTTTTTTTGTTCAGGCCACTGGGTTGAATGAAAAAAATCTTCCCAGGTGTACCTGGCTTAGAACATTTAAAAGCATTGTATATGTAATGATAACTGTATGCAGGCAGTCCTCAGACTTTCTATTGGGGCAGGTCACAGTGATTTTCTTAAGAAAAGCTTGCACCCAGCCATGATACCTTCTCCCAAGAGACATCTTAAAGGTAAGGTATGCTATGAGAATGAAAACACATAACAAACTTATAGTGGGGTTTAAACAAGGGGCCACAGTTAAGATCCAAGAGTCAAGCCAGAAAAGTGAGAAAGCACTACAGTAATACACCACACAGATAAGTAGACAACCTTAGCGAAAACTCTACTAAGCCTGCAAGGAGCTGGTGACACTGATTCCTGTGATAACCTACACCTACCTAAACCTTGATACATGATGCAGAGGGTGCAGCATAGTGAAATAGCACTGTAAGTGCTATTGTCACACACCTGATGGTGGAGTCTGTCTTATGCAGGAAGCAACCTCTCTTGCGGCCCTGCTTCGAGGGTCCCCGGTAGAGCAGACAGGGAGCCCAGGAGCTCAAGGGGGCACGAGGGCTGGACAGGATCCCTGGTGGTGGTATGGATGGTCCAGTGTGGCTCGTGCAGATGGTGGATGGTCGTACAGGCTGGGTCGGTAACAGGCGGGCAATGCGGTACAAAGGGTTCAGGCAGAAGGGTCGTCAGATGCAGGCAGGGTCGTCAACAGGCTGGCAGCGAAGTACAAGGGATCAGGCAGAAGAGTGGTCGTAGGCAAGCTGGGGGTCGGTGCAGGCAGAAATCAACAAGGTCAAGCTGAGACGCAGGATCAGGTAAACAGGAAATCAGATTGCTCAGGAACACTCACACGCTGTAGAACGGACAGCACTTGATGCAGGAAGTACACTTGTTTAAATAGGGCTGCCCGGCCCCGCCTCCTCTGGGAGCGCGAGGACACAACAATCAAATGCAACCAAACCCTCAGCACAGTCTTCTAACAGCTATTGATTCTGGTGCATGTACCTCCTGCACTGGAAACTAAAACTGGAAGTGTCCAGTGGGAAGCTCATCCCTTCCCCCAACATTCCAAAGGCTGGAACTCAACACACTGGTAACTAGAGTGGAAAATAGAGGAAAACATAAACTTAGAGAGCCAATTTACCCCTTCCCTATTTCTCAAAACAGAAATAAACACAAACACTGAATGACTGCTTAGAGAAACTGCCTTTTAAATTATGCAGTAACTATTTTCCTACCTTTGGTGCTTTCCTGGATAGAGGGCTGGGAAAAATGATTTTTCCCTGGATGAGTTGGATCCAGGTCTAAGAAAGTGCATACATTGTGACAAATACTAATGTCATACAATTACATACAAAGAATTGTAAATGTGTAAAGAATAGCCAAGAACCGTGATTTGTAAGTATGAAATACTAAAATGAGGTGCCAGTAATTTGGACAAACAGTAATGAAGTAATGAAGGATCACTATTATGAAAGTTGTAGGTGTCTATCATCTAGAAATAGAACACATACAAAATAATATACACCAACACATTCTAAATATCACAAGCAGCTGTACAGTACTATGCCAAAATGTACCTAATTTGATAACTGAACTCTCCAGTGCTAAGTGTAATACAACATAAATAGTGCACACAAAAAATGAATACACACTATAAACTATAAATAACAGTGGATCAAAAAGCTACACTCCTCTTAAAACGTAATTAATGTCCGAAAATAATGTATGTATTTTCCAACTTAAATGTAATCAAACATAATAAGTGTCAATCAATAATATTATTTGCTCAGGGGCATGGCTTGTGAGTGCTTATGATGGCCACTTAAGCCCAGAGCTCAGCACAGCAGACTGGAGACTCCACGCAGCTCATGCAGAGCGATGGATCACCCTTTACTGATGTCACGCAAAAGAAAGGATGAGCGGTGCTCGTAGAAGCTCACAGCATTCTTCTTTCAGCCAGCATCAGGGGGAAGGAAAAGCCAAGATCGGCCTTGTGCTCTTCCTGCTTATACACTGAGTTAATGATTCAAATATGAGTCGCGCTCTCCAGCACCTTTGTTCAAAAGATGCAGGGTGGGTGAAAATTGTGCAAAACTGTATCAACAAATGTTCATATACAAAATTAATAAGTCCCAGTGTCCGTCACCCAAACAGGAAAATCCTCCTGTGAACATGTGGAACAGAAAGATGACAACATAATGATAAAAGCAAAACTAGAGGATCTTGAAGACCTCTCATTTGAAATAATATCAAACTGTGAGGCATACCAGAATCCATACCTCCTTCAGATCTACAAAAATATGCCAGTGATCTCATTTCTACTATACTACCTGAATTGTCAGTGATAGAACTCACTATAGATCGCATACACAGAATTCCTAAAACACAACATCTGGCTGATTTAATTCCAAGAGATATCCTAATGAGGGTACACTTTTACTCAGAAAAAGAGCAATTACTCTCTAAAGCAAGAGCACTCAGCACTGTCCTTGTACCTTACATTGAGGTGCAAATCTACACAAATGTGTCACAATACACCCTGCAATTGAGGTAGTAATTGAAAACCGTGACCAAGGCCCTCAATACTCACAAAATAATCTACAAATGACGCCATTCTGCTACTATTCTGGTTATCCGTAATGGTGCTTCCCACTGGATCTCTACTCTTGTTGGTGGAATGAATGTCCTGCACTCTTGAGTTATCATTCCAGAGACCCCCAGAGATAAC
This sequence comes from Glandirana rugosa, assembly GCA_018402905.1. NCBI lineage: Eukaryota > Metazoa > Chordata > Amphibia > Anura > Ranidae > Glandirana > Glandirana rugosa. Next base: position 231,308 of record BLSH010376772.1, read on the forward strand.
TACAATTTCTTCCAAAAAGCCAAACCACCTCAGCATGGGCACCAACGCTATGGGAATTACAAATCCCAGTACAAATGATTGCTCCTGTACTGAATCTACCCAACTTCAGCTTTATTTTCCAGTCTGGTAATTAGCTCAACCACACTTATTGATTGAATTTACCCCCACAATTGGTCAGCAGCTTTTAAAGCTTTTCATCCTTAAAGCTTTACTTTGCTTCCTTTTTTCTTTTTACTTTTTTTTTGCAGCTTACAGAAACTAAAAGGTTTTTGAAACCCTGTTTATACTGTTCAGTGTTTAATCTATTGATCTCAAAATGATTTAACTTCCTCAACTCCTATACCTTTTTAGAACACTACCAATCCCGATTCTGTCCAGCAATTAAATCCCTACGATCTATCCTATCAAAATTTATATGTCAGGGAAAAAAATCTCACTGTGCACATACAAAACTAATTAAACATCGTTCTGTAGGGGATACTGCACATGTGGACTATTACTTATCCTCAATTCTTATGCAGCTCAGCTACCTTCACCTAACACACTTTGGGGAACTATAGAATCTTCCCATATTCATAGGGATTCTCTATCAACTTGGCTACTTAGTGTCAATTTAGGAGGCTGTGTCCCTTCGTATATCACCCCAACCATGCTAGCCATAGTGCCGGGCTGGAAGAAATTGGTCTAGCAAGCTCACTCATACCCAAACACATCCACTCTTAAAATAGCTATTTCAGCCTTGCATCACCTTATAGACAACATAACCTTTTCCTCTTGGACTTCAAAGGGTATAACTTACATCAATTAATTATTTGACAATGTGATTGTATGTTGTGATTTAGGTGGGAGAATTTGTGTATCAAGAGGTAGTAGTGCCAGACATGGTGTTGGGGAAATGGGGGTATGAGCAATGTCACATATGAGGATAAAGATGGATATGCAATAGGGTGTCAGTTTAGTGCAACCCCAAAAAATGTGAAATATGCCTCCTTTTTGGCCACAATTTCTCCAACATTAATTAGATGAGCACTAAAGTGGGAAATGTAATCCGGGGTCATGTACCAACGTTGCATAATTTTATAAGAAAGTTCCCATAGTGTGGAACAGCAAATTACTTTATATGTGGTTTTACAAGCCTTATATCATAGTGTGTCAGTATATATTTGTCCCATGTCCGATTCCCACTTTTGAAAGGGAACAGTTTTGAAAAAGCTCAGTTTTTGTTGGAGGATATTGTTTAAGAGTGAAATTCCTGTCTGCTGAGATATGGGGGCATTAAAGAAGGTCCATGCTGGTTGAGGGATTATGCAAGGTTAGTTTGGAATAGTTGACAAACAGTGGGTCGTACATAGGTATTGAAATAAGTCCTGATTTGGTAAGAGGAATTATTTTTAAAGGTTTGTAAAGGACTTAGGGGTAGTATTGTCAAAGAATTCATTTATGAGATTTTCTGTTTTATCACATATGCTATTACGGTGACGGAGTCCCTATCCAGCAGTTGACAGTCTCCAGAGATCTACAGGGGTCACCCCACAAAATGCATTTGACCGCACTAGAGATGGTGGGTCACTGAAATGGGGTGAGTGTACATCTATGTGGGGCACCCAGTCCAAGCACTATTACAGCACCTTATAAGATTCTGGCACTGAGCATTCCACTTCACCTGCATTGGGGCTGAATTTAGCCTTAAGAGCATGGTCACATGCAGTAGTGCAGTGTAGTATCATTATATATCTGTGTATTTGCAAGTATTGGCAAATTTCATCACTGCAGCTGATTGCAACCATTCTGTGACGATTGTATATATTGATATCCTTTGGCGCTGAAATCTTTATTGGATTAACATTATTCTTGAGGACTGGTGACCAAAATTGGACAGCATACTCAAGATGTGGCCAGACCATATATAAAGTGCTAGAATTATAGTTTTATCTCTTGATTAAATACCCTTTTTGATGCATGCTAATATCATGCTTGCTGCAGCTTGACATTGCATGCCAAGCTAAGCTTGTGATCTACTAGGACCCCAAGATCTTTTTTCCATCCGGGATTCCCCCAAAGTTTCTTCCCCTAGTGAATAACCTACTGAGACTGACACAGTAAAAAGAGTGTGTGGCCAAATAGTGTCTCCCAGAGCGGGTTTTTCTCATACATACAGGCCTACTTGGATTTTAACTGTTGGCCTGCAGGTCTAATATTGGATGTGAATTGCCATTTACCTTTTACTGGTTGTGAGTAGGGATGAGCCGAACACCCCCCGGTTCGGTTCGCACCAGAACATGTGAACAGACAAAAAGTTCAGGGCGAACATCCGAACACCATTAAAGTCTATGAGACACGAACATGAAAAATCAAAAGTGCTCATTTTAAAGGCTTATATGCAATGTTATTGCCCTAAACAGTGTATGGGGACCCAGGTCCTGCCCTAGGGGACATGTATCAATGAAAAAAAAAGTTTTTAAATCAATCGTTTTTTCAGGATCAGTGATTTTAATAATGCATAAAGTGAAAAAAAATGAAAAATTCCTTTAAATATTGTGCCTGGGGGGTGTCCTTAGCCTGTGTGTAAAAGGGCGCATCTCTGTGAGGTGCAGAACATAGCCAGAGCAAAATGACGTTTCCATAGGAAGAATTGTCATTTAAAATCGCAGCTGTAATGTATTGCTGGTTCCCGGCAATATACAAAAAAATAACTGGAAAAAAGTGCGTGCGCCCCCCCCCCCAGTCCAAACCAGGCTCTTCGGGTCTGGATTGGATATTAAGGGGAACCCTGCGCCAAATTTTAAAGAAAATTACGTGGGTGTCTCCCTAAAATCCAAAGTAGACTCTTATCCTATCATGCAGCCCTGGCCAGTTAGGATGGGGGGGGGATGAGTGAGCACCCCCCTCCTGAACCATACCAGGCTACATGCCCTCAACATGGGGAGTATGGGTGCTTTGGGGGGAGGGGGGGCACCTCAAAGCACCTTGTCCCCATGTTGATGGGGACAAGAGCCTCTTCCCCACAAGCCTGGCCAGTGCTTGTGGGAGTCTGCGGGTGGGGGGACTTATCGGAATCTGGAAGCCTCCTTTAATAAGGGGGCCCCCAGATCCCGACCCCCCCCTATGTGAACAGGTTTGGGGTACATTGTACCCCTACCTGTTCACCAAAAAAGGAGTGTAGTGTAAAAAAAAAACATTAGGCAGTTTTTGACAAGTCCTTTATTTTGAATTATAGCTCTTTTCTTCTTTCTTCCTCCATCTTCTCCTGGCCCGGTCCTTCTTCTGGTCTTCTTTTTCTTTTAGTGTTCTTGCTTCCTCTCTTCGTCTTCAATCTTCATCTTGATCTTCTTTCCCCGCCGCCGCGCTCTCCGCTAGCACAGTCCGGCCCCTGCGCGTCTTGCCGAATGGGCGGTCTTCACAATGACAGTTCTTTTATAAGAAGGAGCGAGGCTACTCGTGATTAGAGTTGAGCGAACACCTGGACGTTCGGGTTCTGCGGGTCTGAACGAACTTTGGGAAAATGTTCCGGGTTCGGCACCGAACGTTGCCCGAACGTTATTCCGGACCACGGAACCCCATTGAAGTCAATGGAGACCCGAACTTTTAGGCACAAAAATGGCTGTAACAAAGTCCTGGCAAGTGCTAGAGGCCTGCAAAAGGAAGTAAAATGGGGGTAAGAGTAGGGCAAATGCCCTACAAAAAATGGGGATAGGGAAAATAAATTAAAATCAAATAAACTAGAAATGATTTTTGAACAATAATGTGTCACTTACAGATGCAGCTAAAACCTCTCCCTTTAGAACTAGGAGATGATTTTTGAACAATAATCTGTCCCTCTAAGCAGAAGCCTCTACCTAGTGCAGTCAGATCACTCAAAGCAGCAGTATGTGAAAATTCAAATTACTCCCACAATCTGATCGTTTTGTACGATCCCACAATCTGATCGTTGTGTATGATCGTAACAATCATTGTGTTAGGCAGGGTTTGATCTGCAATCTGTCACTCAAAGCAGCAGTATGTGAAATCTCAAATTACTCCCACAATCTGATCGTTGTGTACGATCGAATTGATCGTTGTGTTAGGCAGGGTTTGATCTGCAATCTGTCACTCAAAGCAGCAGTATGTGAAATCTCGATTTTCAAATTTCTGAAATCTGTCCCTCAGAGCAACAGTAGTAGTAATCTCAGGATGCAGGATCAGGATGTTAAAATGTCTGCGATCTGTCCCTCACAAAAACACTGGCAGCTTCCTCTCCCTACACTATTCAGAGTCTCAGAGAGCCTGTGACTGCAGCATCAAGTGACTCCAGCTTATATAGAGGCTGGGTCACATGATGCACTGGCCAATCACAGCCATGCCATTAGTAGGCATGGCTGTGATGGCTTCTAAGGGCAAACCAGTGAAACGCTTGTTTATTGGCTGCCCTGCAGCTATTCAACATTCGTGATCATCTACCACAACCCAGAACCCGCACGTTTTTTGAAATGTCCGTGTTCAGGTCCGGGTCGCGGACACCCCAAAGTTCGGTACGGACCCGAACGTTACAGTCCGGGTTCGCTCAACACTACTTGTGATGTAAATGGGTGACCCATCCCCTCTGACATCACATGACATCAGAAGGGGGCGGTCACTCAGTTACATCACCTTCTTATAAAAGTACTGTCATCGTGAAGACCACCCATTCGGCATTCGGACTGCACCAGCGGAAAGAGCGGCGGTGGGGAAAGAAGAAAGAAGATCAAGATGAAGATTGAAGACAAAGAGAGGAAGCAAGAAGACTAAAATGAGAAGAAGAAGAAGACCAGAAGAAGGAGCGGGCCAGGAGAAGATGGAGGAAGAAAGAAGAAAGAGCTATAATACAAAATAAAGGACTTGTCAAAAACTGCCTATTGTTTTTTTTTACACTACACTCCTTTTTTGGTGAATGGGTAGGGGTAGAAAGTACCCCAAACCTATTCACTTGGGGGGGTCGGGATCTGGGGGCCCCCTTATTAAAGGGGGCTTCCAGATTCTGATAAGCCCCCTGCCTGTAGACCCCCACAACCACCGGCCAGGGTTGTGGGGATGAGGCCCTCAAAGCATCCTTCCCATGTGGAGGGCATGTGGCCTGGTATGGTTCGGAGGGGTGGCGCTCACTCGTCCCTACCCCCTCCTGCCATTCCAGGGCTGTGTGCTTGGATAAGGGTCTGGTTTGGATTTGGGGGGGGACCCCATGCCATTTTTTTAAAATTTGGCGTGGGCTTCCCCTTAAAATCTATACCAGACCTGAAGGGCCTGGTTTGGATTTTTGGGGGAACCGCACGTCATTTAAAAAAAAAAAAATTGGCACGGGGTTACCCTTAAATTCCATACCAGACCTGAAGGGCCTGGTTTGAATTTTGGGGGGGAACCGCACGTCATTTTTTTTTTAAATTTTGGCACAGGGTCCCCCTTAAATTCCATACCAGACCTGAAGGGCCTGGTTTGGATTTTGGGGGGAACCGCATGTCATTTTTTTTTTTAATTTTGGAGCGGGCCCTGCTGTTGTAAATTAGTTAAAAAATTGTGATAAAATCCCCCAGTCAAACAGGTGGCGAAAAATTGGGCCTTGTGTGTTGGTGTTGCCAGAGCACTGTAACCCCTTGTAGTTACTCTTGTTAAACGGAGGAACTGGGCCTGATGTTGTAAATTAGTTTACAAATTCTGACAACAACCCCCAGTCAAACAGGTGGCCAAAAATTGGGCCTTGGGTGCTGGCGGTGCCAGAACACCGTAACCCCATGCAGTTACTCTTGTTGGACGGAGGAACTGGGCCTGATGTTGTAAATTAGTTTACAAATTCTGACGAAAGCCCACAGTCAAACAGGTGGCGAAAAATTGGGCTTTGTGTGTTGGCGTTGCCAGAACACTGTAACCCCTTGCAGTTACTCTTGTTGGAACCGGGCCCGATGTTGTAAATTAGTTTAACCACTTAAGCCCCAGAGCCCCGGAGCCCTTTTTTACACTTGTTGTTTACAAGTTAAAATATTTTTTTTTGCTAGAAAATTACCCCCAAACACCCTAGAGAATGAAATGGCGATTGTTGCAATACTATTTGTCACACTGTATTTGGAAAAAAAAATCACTTTTTTGAGTTAAAAATAAGACAACAGTAAAGTTAGCTCAATGCTTTTGTATATTGTGAAAGCGGACGTTATGCTGAGTAAATAGATACCATACATGTTAGGGTTGAAAATTGTGCACACTTTCGGAATGGCGACAAACTCCGGTACTTACAACTCTACATAGGCGTCGCTTTAAATTTTTTTTACGGTTACCAGGTTAAAGGTGCAGAGGAGGTATTTTGTTAAAATTACTGCTCACACTTTGGCGATCGCGGTGATACTTCACATGTGTGGTTTGAACACCGTTTTCATATGCGGGCGTGACTTACATATGCGTTTTTTTTTGCTGCGCAAGCTCCCGGTTACGGTGGCACTTTAAATTTTTTTTTTCTATTATATTTTTCCTCTTAACACTGTTCCTTTAAAAAAAATCTGATCACTTTTATTGCTATCACAAGGAAACATCCCTTATGATAGTAATATATGGTGACAGGTACACTTTATGGAAGGATGGGACCCCCCATCCCTCCTTTGCACTTCACAGTATTCAGATCACCAAAAGCGACGATTCTGAATACTGTCATTTTTTTTAACACTGGCGCCGTTTCCTGCTGAGTAAACCAGAAGTGACGTTCTGACTTGCTTCCGGAAATGTACAAAGAAGTCCCTAGGGAAGCCGATTCCGGCTTCCACAGGGACTCCACACAGCAGCCAGAAGTGTCAGATTGGAGCTCCAGTCTCCTGGTGGGACGGCAGACCGGAGAAGATCGGTGGATGGTGGCAGGAGGGAGGGTGGCCCCTCCAGCTTCCTGGGATAAAGACCGAGCGGCTTCCAAGCCGGATTGGCCATTATCACTGGATAGCCGGCCGCCTGCTCTAAAAAACAATACCGGGGTATAGCCTGTAGCTGCAGACTATACCCCGATACATCCACTTAAAGCTGCCGCCATTTATAAACGGCGATTCGCGTTAAGTGGTTAAAAATGAAAACTTGGGCTTTGGGTGTTGTCGGAGCCAGAACACTATAACCCCTTGCAGTTACTTTTGTTGGGCGCAGGAACGGACCCTGCTGTTGTAAATTAGTGTAGCCACTTAACACAAATCGCTGTTTATCCGCTTTTACACTGCCTACTGTATATTCACGGCGGCAGCGTGGATGCATCCCGTGAATCGCCGTAAATAAGCGGCGATTTGCGGGTGGCCGTACTCCTGAGGAGTGTGCCCACGGCTCGGGCGGACCCGATGTCTGCCGGCGAGCCCCGATGAGCGGCCACAGCAAAAGAACAGGGAACCGCCGATGTAAGCACGGTGGTTCCCTGCTCTGTTAGTGGGGGCATAGGAAATCTACTGATCTCTGTAATTGGAATAAGTTAGATCTCTTATGCTCCTGACAGCCCAGCCCAGCCCCGCCACAGTTAGAAAACACCTAGGGAACACAGTTAACTCCTAGATCTCCCCCTCCAGGTTAACCCCTTCAATGTCAGTGACATTTATACAGTAATCAGTGAATATTTAAATTTCTGATCGCTGTATAAATGTCATTGGTCGCAAAAAAGTGTCAAAATGGTCCGACATTTCCGCCCCAATATCGCAGTTCCGCCAAAAATTGCAGATCGCCGCCATTACTAGTAAAAAAAATAAATAAAAACCCCTGAAATTAATTCTCATCATCCGTAAACGCGGCCACTTTTGCGCAAACCAATCAATAAATGCAGATTGCGATTTTTTTTACCAAAAATATGAGGAAGAATATGAATCGGCCAAAACTGATGAAAAAAATGATTTTTTATTTTTTTTTTTGGATTTGTATTTTAGCAAAAAGTAAGAAAAACTGTTTTCCCGGTGCCTCCATGGCAGCATACCTATGATAGAGCTCCGCCTCGACTCCTCCCCCAGGACCAGTGAATAGAATAAATCAAATGCTGTAGCCCCCCCCGGCATTCTCCTTTTTTTCCTCATACCTCTTGCATCAGTGAAGAAGACGCAGCAGTCCCTACCTCTGCAGTCGGCAGCTTCCGCCGGGTTCAGACCTCTCCCGGTGCAGTCCCTGTTCCTTGGGCCGCTATTAGCGCTAAAAAGGCTGGGAACCCCTTCTGTGGATCTTGTGGGGTAAGGCAGAGTTTCCTATAAGGAACGCTATCTGCAATACAATAAAATGGTTATTGATGGCTAGGCAGAGGGATCATAACTGACTTCCCTTTATTTTTTTTATTTTTTTTTTTACCTCTCTTTCTCTTTCCTTTT